>VMDR010000452.1:0-229488 GCA_007922815.1 Macrotus californicus | reverse complement strand
GGAAGGGGAAGAATGGGGGGAAAAGGTACAGGGAATAAGAAGCATAAATGGTAGGTACAAAATAGACAGGGGAGGTTAAGAATAGTGTAGGAAATGTAGAAGCCAAAGAACTTATATGTACGACCCATGGACATGAAGTAAGGGGGGACGGGAAGGCTGGTGGAAGGGGGATTGCAAGGCAGAGGGGAATAAAGGGAAGGAAAAAATGGGACATCTCTAATAGCATAATCAGTAAAATATATTTTTAAAGAAATTGATGTTTCTCTCTCCAATTAATCAATGATATTAAAATGAAATAAAAATAAAATAAAAGATTATGTCTAGGTGCCAAATTTCCCATTGGACTACAAGTCTCAAATAACAACAGGAATAAATAAGATATATAGCCCTGGTTGGTGTGGCTCAGTGGATTGAGCATGGGCCTGTGAACCAAAGGGTCACGGTTCAATTCCCAGGCATTGCACATGTCTGGGTTGCAGGCCAAGTCCCCAGCAGGGGGCACACAAGAGGTAACCACATATTGATGTTTCTCTTTCTCTCCCCTTCCCTTCCCCTCTAAAAATAAATAAGTAAAATCTTAAAAAAAAAAAGACATATAATTTGGCATACCCATTTCACTTTATGAACAACTTTTCAAAAATGCATCCAATGCATATATTAAAGTTAAGCTATACTCAGTAAAATTATGTCAAAAATTTTAAAATTCAACGGGGCTGGTGACATGGAACAGCTGTACCAGCAAAGGCACAAGCAGGTCCACAGATCCAGTCTCACACAGGACGCCTGAAGGCAGCAGACAAGCAGTCTGTGCACTCCCATATTCTTTTTTCTCCTGTACAGCAGTATAAAATGAAATCCAAGCAAGTACAGACCAGATATTCGGCCATCTAGAACATCTGGAGATTTTGTGCAGCAAGGAGTCCCCTAAGAAAAGATAGAATGCCAAGCTTCATGTTCACTAAAGCATGATGTCCAGCACCTGCAGACTGCTCTCAGAAACTTCCAGCATTGGCAATACACAGGGAAGCAGCAGGAGAGACAGCAAGAGGACCTTCTGTCTTGCACCTCCACTATCAAGAGCTCTGATACCACCATGGATGGATCACTGCAGTTTAACGCCGCCCCCCCCCCCCCACGAGAAAATTCACCATGCCATCGATAACCTCATCGGAGGTGAGCACAGAATTCTGGAGGGACTGAGGGCCCAGAGAATGACCTTGTAGAGGATTCAGAAGAGTCAGTCCCTGACACTGCCAATAACCTGGGCTTGTCCAACATAGCAATGCAGCTCATTGAGAAGTGGGCTTTCCAGGACAAGTACTTTGTTATCAGTGAGATGCTTCTCACCTGTGTGGTCACGGTCCCCGTGGTGCAGTACCTGACATAAACCAGCTAAGCCCAGCAAGCTGAACAACGTTCCCACTGCGTGTGCGTGTGTGTGTGTGTGTGTGTGCGTGTGTGTGTGCACGCGCGCGCGCATGTGCGTGTGTGTGAGGGAGGGGGGCCCAGAGGCCACATTTTGAAATGTGTGTTTGTCTTAAGTGTGAAAACCACTCAGAAGTAACTGTGATCTGGAACCTAGTGAGAGTTTCAAGCATGCGGTTTTCTGTGGCATCTTGGAGGGGAAGCCAGTGCTATCAAGATTTCTGGTGCACAGGTAATGAAAGAAGTGCTTGTTCTCTCTCACTCTCACTGGAGGAGGAAGTGATGAAAGGGTTAAGGGATGAAGAAGGAAGGGAAAAGAAAAAAAATTTAAAGAAAGAACTGGAAAAGTATCAGGCACACAGGAAGCTCCCAATGAAACCTGGCTAAATGAAGGAAGAGGGAATTAGCTATCAGGACAAAAAACATGAAAATAATAAGGGCACTTCAAAGGACACTCAAAAGCTGCCTATTGATTAACTCTCAATTTCATCTATCAGAAAGGGGTTTAAAAAAAGACAACTAGTGAATACTAATACCTAGCATTCTAACACAGTGAACAAGGCCCACATCCTTGCACAGGGCTCAGCTGAGGAGACCCCCAGCTTGCAGGTGGGTGGGAGAGGAGAGCTGAGAGCTGTCTGCAGAACACACCTCACTTGCTACATTTGGAATTCAGAAAGGAGACGCTAGAAGTGAACACCATTACGTGGACTAACTATTCCCACTATTTCCACTTCTTTTTTGTTGAAGGATAGAACAAAAAAATAAGGGACAGTATATGTCCCAATTCACTTAATACAAGTACCTAATCCATGCTTGGTCAGGCCACAGACAGGATTTGTGGTGGCTACTTTTTTTTAATTCCTCACCCAAGGACATGCTTATTGATTTTAGACAGAGAAAGGGAGAAAGAGAAACATCAGTCGGTGCCTCCCACACATACTGTAGGGTAAGTGGAGGCAGTCTGGCCTCCTCACCCAGGTGTCTGGGTAGCTAAGGGAAGCAGTGTTCCCATAACCGTGAACGGGCCTGATACCTGCTGTTCTCACAGCCCTGAGACTGGTCTGACAAATGGTTTCCATCACATGAAGTGGGCTCGCATGCACAGAATCATGCTATGTCATACAATTTTTTGGCTTTTTGCCAGCTTTGTTTGTCTAGTGTACTTAAGCAGGTAAGGATTCCCCACTGGGTGCCACATGTGCCACGTAAGGGGACAGGTGATGTGCAGTGTGCCAAACCGGGACATGCAGGAGGACACGCAGCTTGCAGCATGTGTGGCTTGCCCACCCTTGAATAAAGGCATGTCAGACATCCCAAAGGGTCCGTGAATATTCTTCCGTCTACCCAAATTACGTGAACCTGTCCAGGCTTGAACAGTCACAACACACATACCTCAAGTGGGGATCAAACCTGCAAGCTAGCAATGTGTCCTGACTGGGAACAGAACCCACAATCTTTTGATACACAGGACGAGACTCCAACCAACTGAGCCACCTGGCCAGGGCATGGCTATTTTCTCACAGAAGACTTGGTCCCCTAAACTCAACAGAAGTTCAGAAAAGTCTATGCAAAGGCTGCTGCTTTTGGGACACCCCTCCCTGCTGGGTGGGGAGGGGTATGAGAATCTAAGACCAAGACCTCCACTTCACTGGGAAATCCACCTCTGCTCCATCACCTGCTCTGAAATGGCCATATAGTAACCTAATACTACTGAAGTTCTGAAAACACAAGAACAACAACTGGGACCCAGACAGAAACAAAATGATGTAACAAGGAGGAAACATGTTTTGCAGCTGAAGCCAATCACACTCCCGGCACTTCCTATCCTGACCCCGCAGTCGTCCAGCAGACAGAGAATCAGCATCTCCACAGCAGAGCAGCTCCCTCCCATGGGAACAGGACTGTGGCTGAGGTTTCCCACCACCAAAGCTTCTGCCTACAAGCACCTGGGTATCGAATATACTAATATTTAACTACACCCAGTAGATAGAGCATGACATTTGAGATCAGGGTATATAAGGAATCTGTTCATTGCCAGAGGAATTCGAAATTAGACCTGCTGGGAATAAGCAAATTCGGAGTCATGTGACCATGGTTTTTTATTGCTGTAAAAGATGTTATTTACAAGACACTCTGAAATCTTGGTGAAGTGTTCTGGGTCAAGAATGCAGAAAGCCTTCCAATCCATTTTCTTAAGCTATACAAGGAACCCTCTCTCATGCGATGATGTGCCTAAGCAAGTGGCAGAACCAAGGATAGAACTCAGCAGAGCAGCTCTCTGACACATGGGGCTGCTATCTGGCAGGGGCAGCCTAGCACTCTCTCACAGAGGAAGGAGGAGCAGCTGTGCTCTGGGCAGTTACACTTTCCACTTGGCTGTTCTGAGCCCTCGGCTCCCCTCTTTCTACTGTGCCCTCTGAAGGTTCCATGGAGATCCTCGAGTGGAAACCCCAACATGCTACCAAGGGACTGAGGATGTCCATGTGCCACCATGCCACCTTACCAGTGCTTGTATTGGTGACGCCATTCACTGTCCCCTCCACATCGGTCTCATCCTCAGCATAGCTCAGCATCAGGCTGTGTTGCCGACTTGTCAGTCTCCTGTGGAGCGAGCACAGTCAGTGCCACGTGTTTCCTTTGGGCAGCTCTTTAAATGGTGAGGCCTGGGTTAGTGTGGGAAGTGTGGAACCCCTGACCCAGGCAGAGTACACAACCTGACCCTCAGAGCCACACCCTTAAAGCCTCTGTAAAGAAAATATCCTGAAGCACCCTAAGTTGTTTTAAACAACTGCCACTAGGGCTGTGCTAAATAGTTTACTGGGAGTGGGAGGGAGCTTTTATAAGTGTGTGTGCGCATGTGCACACACACGCAGGAAATTCAAAGTACTGGAAACCCAGTTCTCCCAAACGGAGTCAGATGCCTACTCTGGATGCCCACAGCACTCCGCTGATCTTTCTCCTACAGGACGCAGACGTCCCGGGCCCTGATCTGGTTATAGATCTGCCCCTCCCACCAGTCTGTGAGCACCCTGAGAGCAATAATAATACAATCAACTGCAGTGACTGCTAAGCATTCCCTATGTATCATTTATTTAACTCTCTAACTCAAGGAGGTCAACCTTTTTTCATTATATTCACTTTGCAGACAGAGCTTGGGCAGCACCCACTGACCTGAAGAAGTCACCTGAATGAGCCTCAGCACTTCCAGCGGCAGGGCCACAAGAGGACCAGGTAGCCTGGCGGTGCTAAACCACCACCCTGCCACACTTAGGTCAGGACCTGGCAGGTAAAGAGCCCTCCAATGGCCCCTGCTCGATGGTGAAAGTGTGAAAGGATCTGGCAGGCCTTACCAGGGCTGTGGGTGCTTACTTTGGAACTCGTATCTTGACATGAATGTAGTGATCTCCGTAGCCATAACTGTTAATCCGGGGGATGCCTTTCCCACTCATCCGAATCTTCTGGTCTGTCTGGACCCCAGGGGGGATCTGTAAGGAAAGAAAACCCATGGTTTTCCTTGGTCTCCAGCTGCCCATTTGGATTTCTAGACAGAACCCACCAACAACTACACGGAAACTGGCTAAGCTGGGGTTCACCCTGAGCGGAGCCTGTAATGAGGACTTAGGGGCAGGTGGTTTGATGAAGTGAGCCAAGCAGGGAGAGCCAGACCTGAAAAGTGGCAAAGCCAGTACAGGAGCTCGTTGCTGAGGCTGCTCACTGGCCCAGCAAAAGAGAGGGTGCAACTCAGGAATTGTTGTCCCTCGTGATGACACACTCAAGGCCCACACCTCGGGACTCAAACCCAAAGAATGGCCAAATATTCCTCCTGCCTCCCCTAAATCTCATTTCCCCTGAATCCCCGACAAGTTGGCTGTTTACAGGTTCTAGCCACTTGTAAGCCATTTTCCATTCCAGGAAAGAAAAAAAAGCAATTAAGTAGGAAGGTGGCAAAGATAATCTTGCCCTCTTACCGTCACATTGATTGTCTCATACAGGCCCTGGGCTCTGGCTGTCCCCCCGAGAACAGCCTGAGCTATAGAAATAAAGAGGTCAGAGTGGATGTCTGCGCCATCCCTCCGGAACACAGGGCTTTTCTGCACCTAGGGCCAAACATAAGAGATGGGCATTATACACAGAGAGGTCCTTCTGGAGACTGGACATCAGCCCCATGTCTCAGCAGCCTGAGCTTAGCGCCTGACATACGTTACCCTGCTGCTATGCTTGGAACATAGCACTGAGGGAGAAAGCGTACTTTCACCAAATTGAAACACTATGTCAGGTTACACATCAGATTCACTTCTATACGGCAATGCAAGAGTGCCTAGATTTCCTAGATACAGTAAAACTGGCATCTTCAACATTAAAAAAATCTTACTTTACTAGAAAGTAAAGAGAAACACAGACTAACACATCTACAAAGGCAAAACGGTTTTCCAAATGGTCATTTGGCACAATGACCTTTAAGACAGATGGACCACACTAGAATTATTTTGATTTTTTTATAAGCACTGTTTGTTTATCTCAAAGACATTCTTTGTCTTCCAGCAGTTTTCTATTTCTTCTTCTCTATTATTAGATGGGGACAGAATCTGAATTCTCCACCAAACTAGTCTCAATGATTGGCTTCCAGCTTGTTATCTTTGTCTTTGATTTCTCAGTTTAAAGGTTCATCCTTAGATTTTTGTCTTTTTTAAATTATGAAATATTTCACATGCACGTAAACTGCAAAGTAAACGTATGAAGCTACAATAAGACATTACGAATGCAGGTGAAGTCCTCCTGCTTCCTCCTCACCCCCTCCGAGTTAACTACATGGCTAAATCTAGTATTTATCATTCCTACAAGCATCTTTTAACTTTTACTACATATTTACATGTCCTTAAGTAACACATATAACATCATCTCATGTGACTTAGAAGTGTCTACAAATGATCGCCCCTGCACCTCTGTTGCAACCCTTCTCTCCCTCCACTTTGTAACTGACAAGTCTCATCACACGTGTGGTCCACTTTCCCTCTCCTGACTGCTCTGCAGTCCTCTCTGACCACAGTGTACTTGGCCCACCCTCCTTTTGTCCAAGGACAGCGGGTTGTTATCAGTGTCTTGCGACTATGAACGAGGCTGTCACACACATCTTGTGCCTCTGCCTGCTGTACCTGTGTGGGCTTTTCTCCGGTATGTATCTAGTGGAATCGCCAGTAGAAGCTGTTACCCCCTTTAAGGTCTCCCTTATCTCAGAAAACCAGGTTCCCCCTTGTATACAGCAGGTAAAACTCTACCACTGGCACCTACCATCGCTACCAACAATTTAATATGTAAATAAAAACACAGGGCGATGTTTTCTGTACTTTTATGTGTTTTTTGTTTCCAACTTGTAAATACCTTGAAGCAACTTTGTTCTCTCCACACCTAACACAAAAGCTTGATGGTGACATATTTAGTAATTCCACCAAGGTGGCCACTGTTCCCCTTGGAAACACGGATGGCAGGATGTGACCCAAGAAGCTCCCACCTCTCTTCACCAGAAGCCTTGGCTGCACATTCTCCAAGAGAGCAAGGCCCCAACAGAGCACCTACCCTGAACGTGATGAAAATTTCTCTTTTTCCTACAGGCATCCTCACAGTCTGTCCATCCTCAACTCCTGTTGAGAGAGAACAAAAGTTCAAAAGAAAATGATCACTTGTAGATCTCCCAAGGCATTTTCTACTCTGGATCCTTACTCATTCCCCTTTCTCATTAATGAGGAACAACACGGTTGTCCACTATGGCAACAAGTATAACTTTTCAAAGGTATACCATACAATAACCAAACGAGAGCACCTTCTATTAATTAATTCAAGTCTGCTGAACACCTACCTCTTGCCAGGTCCAAGTAGCACCTCAGGGGGTGTCCAGTCCAGTGGCAGAGACAAATATTAATCAAATAACAACACTAATAATGTCATTACACACAGAGCCATGTTCTCAGAAGGAAAAAGTCACCAATTCCAGACTAAGGTACATCTAAGGAACAGAAAGGGCTCCAGGTGGCTTCCCCAAGGAAGCCCACAAAAACAGTTAACTGCTAAGGAGATAGTGGAACACAAGTTCCAGACACAGGAAATAGCACACGAAAGGGCTGTGTTCTGGGAGGCATTCTGTCCCATTCAAGGAGCTACAGGAAAGTCATGAAGGCTGCAGGGCAGGCAACAAGGGCAAGGCTAACGAGAGGGGAGGCTGCAGAGGCAAGCAGCAGCCCAGAGAGGAGGCCTTTTCTTGGCCCCTGAGAGTCACTGCTGAGTCTTCACAGGGCAAGTGGTATGATCAGACTGCCCTGTGGAAAGAGCACCCTGGGAACAAGAGCCAGTTAGAGAGAGCAGCCACAGGCTGTCCTGGCATCTAGGAGGAGGGGGCAGGGTGCAGACTGGGCTGGCAGTGGGGACAATGCTGGCCTTGTGAACTAAAGACAGAGATGATGAAGGTGCTCCTTCACCATACATAGGAAAGAGTGGACACGTCAGGTCCCTTCTCTCCAAAGTGATATGTAAGTGCAGACTTTAAGGATAACTAGGCAAAGAGAAACCTACAAGGAGATTCTAGTTCCTCCTCCAGTCTGGGGCTCCAGGGCCTTAATATTGGCTTTGGCTAAACCACAAGGAAACGATGTTTCAGTTCTCAGTCATCTGTGTGGGGAGGAGCCCAGAACCCACCTGCAGGCACAGGGATAACCACTTTCTTCTTCTGCTTGGCTTGTCCTGCTCCTCTGCATACCACACAAGGAGAGGTGATGATGGTGCCTCGGCCACCACATCTCCGACACGTGGAACGCATCACAAAAGGGCCTGTATTTATAGTTTCCTGATGAAAAGGAGGAAGAAAATAGAACCCTTAAGTACACAGGTAAATTCGGACAGCCAAGGCTTTGGGACCACAATGTGCACAATATAAATGTTTTCCTGATTGCTAGTGAGAAAGGTTTACTGGCCACTTGCATGTCCTCTTCTGTTCATCTTGACCAGTTTTTCTCATGAGCTATTGGTCTTTTTCTCATTATTCTGAAGGAGCCCTTTACATATTAGGAATATTAATCCTTTAGCAATTGAGTTGCAAATGTTTTTCCCGGTCTTAAACATTACATTCTGAGAGAACTACACTTCAGCTTTACTATCTTACCTCAATGTTCACTTCAGAAATGCTAGAAAAAAATTCACAGCAATTCAAGGCCTTGCAGAAAGGACCTTAGAAGTGAGAGGAAACTGGGAACAATCAATAAAAGATATCTAAATACCTGTGACAAGTAGCAGCAACTGGGCTCACAGAACTGTAGCTACAGAATCCTCATCCTCTCCCAGAGCGCCCTCTCTCAGAGCAGGCTCACTACAACTTTGTTATTAATTTAGAAGGGAGAATAACTTCACATCAAGAAACCGGGTAGACACTACCTTAACTAACTGCTTGGGATCAAATGTAACATCACTGATGGACAAACTTACACTTCATGACTCTTGAGACGATCCTCTGAAAAGGGCACCATACCTCTGAGGTATGAACCCAAAATGAGGGAAACAGTACAAAATACCTAGCTTGTAATCCTAAAAAAATGTCAAGGACATAAAAAAAGAAAGGCTGAGGAACTGTTCCAGATTAAAGGAGACAAAAGATAAGATGAGCATATGCTACACAAGATCCCATTCTGGATCCTGGACCAAGAAAAAAAGGACATTGTGAGGACAATTGAATTAATTTAAGTACAGATAATGGCATGGTATCAACATTAAATTTCTTGATTTTGACAACTGTACTGCGGCCATGTAAAAGAATGTTCTTGTTCTAGGAAACACACAATGAAGTATAAAGGAATAAAGAAATAGAATGTTTGCAACTTACTCTCAAATGGTTGGGGAAATGCGTGTGCATGTATGTGCCGTGCATACAAACAGAATACACACACAGGGAGGGGAAGGGAGAGAGACTGAGCACACCAAAAATGGCAAAGCAGAAGAGGGTATAAGGGGGGATAAATGGTAATGGAAAAAATACAATAAAAAACAAAGTATTAAAAAAATTTTTTTAAATGACAAAGTGAATAGGACAAAATGTTAATTGATGAATGTGGGTAAAAGGACTAAGGGAGTGAGTCTTTATACTGTTCTATAACTTTCAATTAATTCAACAAGTTAACGAAAGAAAAAATGATTTCACTTCAAACAAAGTGTCCCCTGACAATCTCTAGTTGGTTTCAAACGACCAAAATATCCCAAAGTGTATTTTTAGAGAAGGCAGCAAGTTTCCTTGCTCTGTCTGTAGTGTTGACAGAGAACTTCTAGAAAAATACAGAATGTTCTAAATAAAATAGTCCCACCTAGTTATGAATTCCCAAAGCCCTAGGCAATGCTTTAAAAATATTCTCAAAAGCATAGAAATAAGGGATGGTGGGGGGAGTGTGAGTGGGCACAAGGCAGGAGTCCCCTGGGAAAGCAGGAAGGGAGGTGGCAGAGGGGTGGCTCTAACTTGTTCTTACCATCCCGGAGCCACCGCAATAGTGGCAGTGCTGCACCTTGGTGCCAGGCTCATTCCCTTTGCCATCACACCGCTCACAGGTATCAGTGATGTTCACAGTGAACTCCTTATTGACACCCTTGGCAGCTTGATTGAATGTCAAATCCATGATGTACTAAAGAAATCAAGGGATGATCTGTTATCTTTCTTAAAGTAGGGAAAGGACTAGCCAGCAGTTTGTAGTTACTTTAAAGATTTTATTTTTTAGAGCAGTTCTGGGTCACAACAAAACTGAGAGGGAGGTACAGAAGTTTCCCACACATCTCCTGCCCCGACCCATGTACAGCCTCCCCTATCATCACCACTCACTAGATTGGTACATTTTTTTAATTGCGGATAAACCTACATCAACACATCATAATCACTCAAAGCCCACAGTTTACATTAGGGTTCACTCTTGGTATTGCACATTTTATGAGTCTACACAAACGCATAATGACATGTTTACATCATCATGAAATCATACAGAGTATTTTGACTGCCCCAAAAATCTTCTCTGCCTATTCACCTCCTCCCTCCCTAGTTCTTTACTTTTTAACTGCTTTACTTTCCTCTACTCTGCCAAGTAGGAATAGATGAGACTCACTTAACTTTACGCCCTACTCCTTAGGATTTTTTAGAGTAATATTTAAGTAAAAATGTACATTTCAATAAACTATCCACAGATAATACTTGTACACAGTCCTTACAAACAGCTCAAATGATCCACAATCATCACTTAAATCATAAATATTACTCCTCTCTCTTCAAATCTGACCAGATCTTATTAGGACATAAATATGGAAAATGTAGGACTGGGATGCCGCCCTACTAGACTGAGCTCTCCTGGAATAATGCAGCAGCTCTAGATAAAATACACCCTAACAATGGCTCTGAAAGACTTATGCTCTGCCTGGTGAAGCAACTGTAAGACTCAAGTCAAAATGGATGTATGTACACTATTACCTATATGATTTTTCAAATTTTGGAATGATTTCTTATCAAGATGGCTGCCACCAGATCATTCCATTTAAGCTATTTTGCCTTTTTCTTTGAGAAATAGAATTGGATAAAATCTGTTTGGATCACGTTTAGCAG
Organism: Macrotus californicus; assembly: GCA_007922815.1. Taxonomy (NCBI): domain Eukaryota; kingdom Metazoa; phylum Chordata; class Mammalia; order Chiroptera; family Phyllostomidae; genus Macrotus; species Macrotus californicus. The sequence goes on along the minus strand of VMDR010000452.1, from coordinate 218,447 downwards.
CTAAAATTTGAATGGTTCTTCAAAATAAGCTCACCTCCTGAGGCTGACTGAACACACTCTGGAAATCTCCAAAAGCAGATGATGAAAACTCCCCAAAGATCTTCCTGAAGAGCTCCTCTGGGTCAACAGTGGGGCCTCCTTTCCAGTAGCTCTGCCCGGAGCCGCCAGCCCCAGGGTCAAAACCGGTAGAGCCATAGGTGTCGTACTGCTTCCTCTTCACTTCGTCACTTAGCACCTTCCACAAAAGGCATAGCAGTCAGGTGCTCACGGGTCGCCCAAGGCCCAGGGACACAGACACCAAGTATAAATAATGGTAACAGTAATCGACATTAAATGTTCTGACTTTAACAACTGTACTGTAGCTGTGGGAAAGAATGTTCTTAGAAAACACAGAAAATATTTAATAAAGAGATACAGTCTGTCACTGTCAAGTGGTGATGGGGGAATGTACCCACACACAGAGCAGATATATGATACCCTATATATCCTGAACCCCTTTGGAATAGTCAAAGTCTAGGAAGAAGGTCCCATTGTTCAGTAGCTGTTTCATGTATGTTCCCTCCCTCTGATTACATTTTAAACTTCTCCAGGGCAGCGCTGATCTTCTACGTCTACGGGACCCACCGGCCCTGCCAGACAGCAATACCCTAAGTAGGAGGGGTGATCAAATAGGTGTGGAATTAAACCAACAACGTGTTCCCAGACCCGGCTACAAGTCCAAGCTCTGTTAATAAAGACTGAATCCTGTTTTTCACGGAGTTTCCAAGAAGTAAGATCTAGTGTGAGACCTGGGAATCTTTTTTTCTTTAACAAGGGGATCTGGTGTGGGGACACAGCCTTCAAACTGGACCTCATGACATGTCAGGTCGCCTGTGCAGCACACTCTGACACATGCACGCAGCTGAATGACAGTGAGTGCACACACCAGTGGGTCGTGTTACCTCATAGGCTTCTGCCAGCTGGGAGAACTTCTCCTTGGCTCTGGGATCATCCTTATTCGTGTCTGGGTGATATTTCTTGGCAAGCTATGGGAGGAAATGGTAAATTACTACGAACACAAAAGGATTAATAAAACTGAACCCCAAATACCAGTCACAATTTCACCAACTTTACCAATGATAGAAATTCTTAAAACAAGCTTTAAGACATTAAAAATATACCATCTCTTCAAATCTGAGGTAAGTACACATTTTTCAACCACAACAAATCTCTACCAAAAACAACAAGTAATTCTTTAGAATGTGGGCACCTTTGTGAAAGATGCAAAATAGTGTACCCAGTACACTTTAATCTATGTAGAAAAAGAGGAAAATAACTGGACAGATTTAAATTATTTCTGGAAGAACATACAATAAACGTAACACTGACTGCTACAGGAGGAATATAAATGAATGGGAAAGAGGAAGACTGTTCATTGCACTTTTTGTACAATGAAATTAACTTGTACTTTTTGAATTCTGAACAAGGTAAACATATCACCATTCAAAACAGACTTAAATACTAAAAACAAAACTAAATCTCACTTGGCTGTCCAGAGCACACAGGTGCGCTGGGCAGCTCTAAAGCAAGGGCTCCCTTCTGGTGGTGCTGAGAAGTACTGTGTGCTTTGTAGGTGTTCACCGTCTGCAGCAGTTTCTGAGCCTTCCAAGTCTGAATTACCACAGGTCCTTCATGTGAGGGCAAGGAGGTGCACGGAAACAGAATCCTACAGCTGACAGTGACTTGATAGGCCCTTTGGCTCTGGCACTGCCAGCAACTGGCTGCTTAATCTACTTCTGGAGATGCTGGTCCTCACACCAGAGGCTGTGAGCTAAGCCCTGAAGGGGGGAGAAGGAGGGGGCAGCAGGGGCAGTCATCTCAAGCATGGCCAGTAGATCACAGTGGGCTACAAGGCAAGGCTGGTTCCATCGCCAAGACAAGCCATGCCTGTCTTGTTGGCTGGTCCCAAACTCCAAGACAGGATATGCTGAAACATGAGATTAGCACATGGAGAAGAAAGGCCTTTTGCAGTCTGAAAGACCTGTATTTTAGTCTTACATATGCTACAAAATAGCTGTGTAGCTTAGGATGTGTGTCGTAATGTTCCCAAGCCTCTTGCCACGAAAATTAAATGACATAACACACACAAAGCTTCATCAAGATCTGACTCCAATAATTGTTCCATTAAGGAAACTTTAAAAATTTCCAGTTTTAAACTGCACAACTTTACCTGACTTTTTTATTTCCACATCCAAAAGCTTGAATGGTTCCCTACTTTCTTTTATTTTTTCTTAAGATTTTATATATTTATTTTTAGAGAGGGGAAGGGAGGGAGAAAGGGAGAGAAACATCAATGTGTGGTTACCTCTCATGCACCCCCTACTGGGGACCTGGCCCGCAACCCAGGCATGTGCCCTGACTGGGAATCGAACCAGCAACCCTTTGGTTTGCTGGCCAGCACTCAATCCACTGAGTCATACCAGCCAGGGCCCTATTTTCTTTTAAATTACAAGGTCTGTCTGGAAAAAGTCCAACCATTGTTAATATAACAAGAATGGTTTGTGCAACATCAGTGTAACCTGGCAGCCAAGGAGAGTGGCCTGAAATGTGCATGCGTGAACAATGATGACTTCACTGTACTAGTCAGTAAGGGTAGCAGATGCTGTGAGTGAGCTTGTGTACTGTGTGGACCTCACATTCAAGATGACCGAGTGAGAAGACCAGGAGTGTCAAATTCATTTTCACCAGGGGCCACATCAGTCTCATGGTTGCCTTCAAAGGGCTGAATGTAATTTTAGGACTGTATAAATGTAACTACTCCTTAACAGTTAAGCAAGAGCTCGGCGCTGCCATCAGAAACAAGGTGCTGGGCCGGATAAAATGAGGTGGAGGGCTGGATTCCACCTGTGGGCCTTGTGTTTGCCACCTGTGGAGTACAGCAACAAATCTGCATTAAATTTTGTGTTAAGCTTGAACATTCCTTTGCAGAAACTATTGGGATGATTCAGAAGGCTGCAGCTATGGGCAACTGGTGATTGGCAGCTTCATCACTACAACATACCCATTCATGCATCATGTCTCATGCAGAGTTTTTTGGCAAAACATTGAATCACCCAGGTGACTCAGTCCCCCTACAGCCTAGATTTGGTGCCCTGCAACTTCTGACTTTTCCCAGAACTAAAAGGAAAGAGATTTCAGATTGTCGATGAGATTCAGGAAAATATGATGGGGCAGCTGATGGCGACTGGGAGAACTGTGTGAGGTCCCAAGGTGCCTACTTACTTTGAAGGGGACTGAGGCATCACTGTGCTACGTACAATGTTTCTTGTATCTGGTATCTTTTTCAATAAATGTCTCTATTTTTCATATTACATGGCTGGATACTTTCTGAACACACCTCGTAATTCTCTATCACTTGCTAAGGGTCTCAAATGCCCTAGTAATTTGGCTGCAGCCTCTACCTTTTCAAAAGGGACATGCTATTCACTCTTCAAGCCAGGATCTCTGCTTTTTTTGCCCATTCCATTACAACCCAGTGATAAAAAGATTAACTAAAAAAAAAAAACGGGAAAAGGATCTGAATACATTTACAACAAATGGCTGATAAACACATGGAAAGATGCTCAACACCATTAGTCACCAGGGAAAGGCAAATAAAACACCATACTGGGAACTCTGGCTGGTGTGGCTCAGTGGACTGAGTGGCAACCTGCTAACCAAAGGGTCATCAGTTCAATTCCCAGTCAGGGCACATGCCTGGGTTGCGGGCCAGGCCCCCACTGAGGGGCATGCGAGAGGCGGCCACACATTGTGATGTTTCTTTCTCTCTCTTTCCCACTCCCTCACCTCTCTCTATAATAAATAAATAAAATCTTAAAAAAAAAAAAAAACGATACTGGGACACTTCACACCCATTAGGGCGGCTAGAATCAAAAAGGCATGACAGTGCTGGCCAGGATGTGGAGAAACTGGAAGCCTCATGCACTGCTGGTGGGAATGTAAAATGGTGCAGCTGCTTTGGAAAATAGTCCAGCAGCTCCTCGGGAGGTTAAACACGGGGTTATCATCCGACCCAACAACTCTACCCCTATGTGCATGCACATACCCAAGAGAAACGAAAACACAGGTCTACACAAAACTTGTACACGAGTGTTCACAGCAGCTCTACTTAAAACAGAAAAAAGTGGGAACAAGGAAACAATCCAAACATTCATCAACTCACGAACGGATAAATAAAACGTGGCAAATCCATGCGATGCAGTATTATTTGACCATTAAAAGAAATGAAGTACTGATACATGCGACAACACGGATTAACCTCGAAAACATGCTAGAGTGAAAGACAGTCACTAAAAGCCATACATTGTGTGACTTTGTTTCTATGATGTATTTAGAATAGACAGATCCATAGAGACAGAAAGCAGGTTCACAACTGCAAGGGCAAAGAGAGAATGGGGTCTAAGTGCTCGTGGTATGGGGTGTCTTTTTGAGTTGTTGCAATGTTCTAAAACTGATTGTGATGATAATTCTACAACTCTAAATATATTAAAAACCAGTGAACTGCACACTTTTTTAAAAAAGCAAGAGGTAAAGAGTATACGCCCGAGGCATAAGCTGTTAGGTCTGGTCTTGATCAGTACTTGGCTCACAAACATTGGCCTTGGACAGTTTTTGCTCATCTATAAAAAAATTATTTTTAAATTCAAAAATCTTATAATAAATTTTTAATAAAGGTAATTTCTGTATTTAATTCATACTTGATTTAAAGATCTCCTTTATCCTGATGTTATGGCTTTCCAATTTTTATGGTGTTTAGATGCTATTTCTTTTACCAATGACATTAATAGATTGTAGTTGTTATTTTTAACATCTGTATTAGGCAAAATACAAAAGCTGGCAATCCTATACTGGTGCCCCCATTTTATATTTCAATTTTAATTTTGTTGATCAGAACAAAAATCTGGGAACCACTAGTCTAGATAAGTAGCCCTACTATATTCTGGGATATGATGATGGGAACTTCACACTTTCTGAGCTAAGTGAAAAAATAATTCTAAGTCCATAAACTTTCATCTGAATACAAAGAATAACTACCTAAAACTTAAATCAGAATGCCTACTAATTCAGACAGTGCAGAATAAATCTAAGTACAAAAACAGTCGTGAAAAAATGTTTTTTTAATCTGACTCTTTTCTGAAGCATTAACGGGTACAGCAACATGCACTGAGAAATACAGTCCAACAAAGCCCATCTTCATCATGTCATTCTATACTGTCAGCTGCCTGCGTCCTATATGTATAGGTATATGCGCTGCACCGATCAGAATCAGACTAGATCAACACTATTCCTTCCACAATCTTGTCTCTAAAATCTGGCTTCCATACAGACCTGGTAATAGGCTTTCTTGATCTCTTTCTGGCTGGCATTTCGGGGCACTCCTAATATCTGGTAATAATCCTCTTTGGCCAAATGGGTGCTCGTGTGGAAAGAGGCAGTACAAACAAAAGGGTAACTTTGTACTCCTAAAAAAGAAAAAAAGGAAAGAAAATCATTCTGGCAGTATGTTCAACAAAAGGAAACTGAATAAACAACCAGCCAGGTTATACCTGTGAAGGAGCAAATACATCACAACCTCGAGGCCTATTCTCCAAGCCCAACGGAGACCAAACGCACTGCACTTCAAAAACGGCTGAAGCCACCATATAAAAAGAATGTAAAACAATGTCAATATAAAACTGAGTGGGCTGATCCCGCTGGGTTACACTACCTCTGTAGTAGCCTCATTAAACCACCAAACAGTACACTACCAGATGGGGGCTGCACCTGAAGAGGATTAAGAAGGGACGCTATTAGTACCCTGACCAGTGTGGCTCAGTTGGTTGGGCATTGTCCCACAAAGTGCAAGGTTGCTAGTTCAACTCCTGGTCAGAGACATGTCTGGGTTGCAGGTTTAGTCCCTGGTCAGGGTGCGTTTGAGACGCAACCCATAGATGTTTCTCTCCCTCCCTTCCCCTTCTAAAAAATAAATGAAAACTTTAAAAAAAGTAATAAAAAGGGCCCTGGCTGGTGTGGTTCAGTAGATTGTGTGCCGGTCTGTGAACCAAAAGGTTGCCGGTTCAATTCCCAGTCAGGGCACATGCCTGGGTTGTAGGCTAGGTCCCCAGTAGGGGGCACGTGAGGGGCAACCACACATTGATGTTTCTCTCCCTGTTTTCTCCCTCCCTTCCACTCTCTAAAAATAAATAAATAAAATCTAAAAATAATAACAACAATAAAAAGGGACTTAGCACTGTGGTGCAGGGGGTGAGGTGGAAAAGGGTGTAGGGGGATAAATGGTAATGGAAAAAGAAAACAACGAAAACTTAACACTATAAACAAAAAAATAAAAATAAAGCCTCAAAACAAAGAACCCACACTGTTCTCTCCCTAGAGCATGCCCATCCTTGTACCTCTGTCACCTCTCTCCTACACTTGCAACCAGGGGAGCAGTAGGCAGCAGCAGGTCATCCCGGGCTTACCCCCTGAACACACCTCCAAGGCCTCCTTTTCTGACTTGCTCTCTCCTGTTGCCTCTTCTACCTTAAAGCCCTTCCTTTGTTTCACTGTCCCCAGCTTTAATAAACACACTCTCAAAACCAAAAATAAATAAACAAAATAAATAAAATAAAATGGGACTTAGCTTCCATAACACTGAGAACTCCCCACATGCCAGCTATTTTCATACACTGTCTCTTTTAATGCTCTCCAGGTTTCTTCCCTCTACCAAGCAACCTTGGACATCTGCTGACAGGGTAGGGTGGTGCAGCAGCAGCTTGTCAGAATGCAAATTTTCAGGCCCCGCCCCAGACCTAAATCAGAAACTCTGGAGGTAACAATCCCTCCAGGTGATTACATCCAATGCTCGTTTGAGAACCACTGTGTTAACGAAATGGTTCTTGGTCTTTAGAGTCACACATCTCTCAGAGTTATCTGATAAAAGCACTGCCCCCTCCCCTAAAAATCACACACATATATAGACACACAAGACTAAAAGGCCCTGTGCCAGAACCTCTGTTTACCACAGAGCAGACAACCTGAAAGGAATCAAAGCACATTGCAGGTGGCCACATACCCTGCCTCATTTCAGGTCTCTTGCATCAGCAGCTGGGAGGAAAGGACAACAGAGCATGGACTCAACTGCCCTTTGTGCATGAAGCGGAGTGCTAACTTCACTCTGTCACAAAGTGAGGCCGGGGGAGCTGCCCTACAATCTCAAGTGCTGCCTCCTAACCGCCAACCCATCCTGTGACCACTGGAAGAAAGGGTGGGGTAAATCTGGGAGGAGAGGTGGCCAAGTTAAGGCAGAAGGAAAAGGAGAGTCAAGAAAAAGAATGAGTTGGGCATTGTCCTGCAAACTGAAAGGTCGCAGGTTGAATTCCAGGTCAGGGCACATGCCCGGGTTGTGGGCCAGGTCCTCAGTTGGGGGCGTGCAAGAGGCAACTGATCAACGTTTCTCTCCCTCTCTTTCTTTCTCCCTCCCTCCCTGTCTAAAGAAAAAAATAAGTAACATCTTTAAAAAAACAAAAAAAGAATGAGGATCATGAGACAGCTACAGGTTCCTAAGTCAAATGTTTGCCTGTAGAGAAGCTCCCATATTCACTATTCATTCATTCAGCAAATACTTACAAATATTTACTACCATTTATTCATGTAGCAAATATTCACTGAGCACATACCAGGCACTAGGCTTCACGCTGGGGACATGACAGCAAACCAATCAATAGCACTGAACTCCTAGAACTTAACATTTATTCAAGATCTTAACACTGTACTAGGCACTGAGGATACAAGATGAGTAAGAGTCAAAGCCAATGCCCTCAAATTCAGCAGTCCCACAGGGGAGTCTAGAAGGCAGTGTGTGAGATTTGTTAGTGCACAGACATGCAGAGTGAGAATACACATTAAAGGGTCACCTAACCAGGGCTTCTCAACCTCCCCCCCAGTGGGGGATGGGATCAGTTTCTGCAGGGCAGGGGAGTGGGAGTGGTCCTACTGTTACAGGCTGAATTGTGTCCCCCATCTCTAAATTTGTAAGCTGAAGCCCTAACCTCCAGCACTGCAGAAGGTGACTGACTGTATTTGGTGACAGGATCTTTGAAACAAGCCTGACAAAATACTGACCTTGGACTTCTAGCCTCCAGAACTAGAAAAGAAAATAAATTTTTGTTGTTTAAGCCACCCAGCTTATGGTACTTTGTTATGGCAGCCTTAACGAACTAATATACCTAGTATGCATGTAGGACGTTTTGTAGCACCCCTGGCCAACTAGCCCCAGTAGCACTGCCCACCCCTTTTCCCACCTACAAGTCGACAACTAAAAACCTCTCCAGACATTACCTAACATCCTGTGGAGGGTAAAAATCACCCCACTGGCAACCCAATCTAAGAAGTTCAGGGAAGCTCTGCTAGGGCTCCTGCTGTTGAACTGCAGAAATGAGCTAGACTGAGGAGGGGTTTAAACCCATCCAGATTTACGCAGTTGTTCTAGTGTTATTTGTAACCGCATCCCCTTTCACTTTCAAAAGTGCCCTGTTTGGTGGCTAAATCATATAATCACCTTTGGTTTAGAGGGAGTGGTTCATTCCAGTGCATTTAGGAACTGCAGGTACTAAACTAGTAACTGTTTGTATGTTGGCACCTGCATGCATGTGTGCACATGAGCCTGTATGTGGTGGTTGTGGTGATGGCAGAGGGGTGGTTAAAGATGACAATGACTAATGAGGCCTGGAAATAAACAGAAGGGCCGTTGACCTATGCTAAGAGTCTGAATTTTATCCTGAGGGCAATATGAAGCCAATGCCAAGTATTAAACAGGTAAATGATCAGATATGCATAAGGAAGAGCTCTCAAAAAAACAAACAAGGAGGACTGAAACACTAAGTAGTGTTAATCTGAGCACAAAAGACAAACAGGGTATAAAGCATATGGAGGAACACGGCAAGAGAAGGAGAAATCAGACAGTAGAATGGGTAGGAATGGTCAGAACGGTTAAAATCAGAACCAGGAAGAAAATCTGTACTTTCAGTATCCCTGGTTCGTTTTCTGTTGCTGCACCCTAGACTCTGGGAATGTGACAGTGTGGAAGCAGTAAGGGCTAAGAGACCACTGCTGCCTTTCTCTGGTCAGATTTGAGAAAAACACTAGAGCTAGGAAAGCTCTAGTAATCAACTTCCCCTTCACTCAGGAATGAGCAGTTCCCCTGGCCTATTCCAGACTCTCCTTCCCATCCCTTCCAATCCAGAAGGAGGAAGCTGGCAGTGGCAAAGGCTTTGGCAGCTGCAGCTCCAACATCATAAGCAGAGAATTTGAACTTGGGTTAGAATGGTGTAAAGCTGCATGGGAATAAAGAGAAATCACTTTTAACTACTACAAGTTTGATGACTTTTTTTAAAAGATTTTATTTCTTAGAGAGAGTGGAATGGAGGGAGAAAAAGGAGAGAAACATCAATGTGCGAGAGAGACATCAATCGGTTGCTTCTCACACACCCTCAACCGGGGACCTGGCCTGCAACCTAGGCATGTGCCCTGACAGGGAACTGAACACGTGACCTTTTGGTTCACAGGCTAGCACTCAATCTACTGAGTCATACCAGCCAGGGCAAGTGTGATGATTAGCAATGATTAGAAACAGTTAATTTATTAGGCAAATTTTCCAATACTACCAATAAAAACATGTCTTCCCCTTTTTAGAATAATTCAGAATAGGATTAGCCTCCAAGTCACTCCAAGAATGGCCGGAGCAATGTCAAACAACTGCCTTCTTTCTGTGCTTAAGAGAAAAGTTGAATTTAAAGTGTTGTTTTTATGTCACCTAATTATACTACTTGAGATGAGATTGCAAACCAGTATTTGAGAGCTAAATTGATGACTTTAGATGTGCTATCAGAGTGCACCTTGAAGGACGCCACCTTTCGCCTGATACAAAACATGACCATCTTGGGCTACGGGCTCTCTTGGGAGAAAAGGACAGCTGACTGCAGTTCCTTAGTAATGGCTGCATATAAGACTCAGTATTTAGTGCTTGTCTGTGTGTGTCTCTCTCACACACACACACGATTATCAAAAATGCTCCCCAAACTTGTACAAATGTAAAATGAGCAAATTTAGCTAAACATTAGAAAATGTTAGGCAAAAATCTAAAAATGACTTCTACTCATACTGAGAAATCCAGAATGACATCACTTCAAACAATCCCGAGGAAACCTGGGCAGACTACTGCTGCATCCATGAGGAAATACAGGTGGCAGGAACAGAACTTAAAAATGGCATCACTTGACTAACATCACGGCCAATCTTGTATCCCCACCCAGTACCTAGAACAGCTGCTGGCATTATGGCAGGCCCTCAATACAGACCTGCAAATGAATAAATTTTCACAGTTAAGGGCTCAAAAGGATTAAATACTGTTATTTTGCCGTGTGTAATGCACACACTTTGCCCACATTTTTGAGGGAAAATAAAGATGCACATTATACATGGGTAGTGCCTGAAATATCTTGTATCTGTTCTTGTATTTTGTAATTATTTGTTGCATAAAATATCTTGTACCATAGTATGTTCAAAAATAAATGCTAAAATTTCTTTATAATACAAAAAAACAAATATCTAAATGTAAATAGGAAAAAAATTGAATTAAAAAATTAAAACGAAAGATTTTTGTCCTGAAAGTCTGGGCCAAAAACGTGGGGGTGCATTACACACGGCAAAATACGGGTAATTAACCCACACTCAAACGCACCCTGGTGGAGGTGAGTTTGTTCACCCCACAAAGCAATCACAATTCCTAATACTTTAATGACACTGCAAAACCGGAACCCAACGGGAAATTACCTTGTCAGGGCCCTTTAGTTAATCATCTTTGTGAGACAACAGATAGTGTAAATGTCATCTGCACAGATTCTAGGGGACAGAAACAACTGGCACAACGTAGGCACAGGGCCATTCAATGATGATGATTCCTCCTTCTCTCTCAGATAATGGAAGCCACTGAACACACAACATGAAAAACTGTTGTGGCTAAACACCTAAAGGCTTAATAAGTATTAATTCACTATCACCCAGGCTATTAAGTAAGCAGTAGGTTTTGAAAGGCTTTACCACTTTTTAGCTTTGTGACATCCTACAAGTTGTTTAACATCTAAGACTCAGTTTTTTTAATCTACAAAATGGAGTAACAACAGTGTCTACTACATGGAAATGTCTGTGCCTGGTACACAGTAAGTGTCCAATAAATGTTTGTATTTTTATTACACTTACCAACTTAAGAACTTCTAAAAGAAACTAACTGTTCAGTATCACCTTCAATTTACACCATGTGATGGCAAGGGTGAAAGTCATGAAAATACAGCTCTGGGTTTGGGACGACTCTTCTTAAGGTAACCTTATGACCTTGGGCAGGTCAGTTCCTCTGCTAGAACCTCAATTTCCCACTCACTGTAACAGGGAAGACTCTTCCCACCTTGCAAGGTTGGTGTTACCATCAAGGGAGATGAGGCACAAGTACCTAGCACAAGAGCAGATGCTCATCGAATGGCAGCTACCTCTTCCCTCGTGCTACAGGCTAGAAGATGCAGGGAATAGAAAAGAATAGGGATAGGGAGCAGCGGCAGGCCAGAAAGAGGCCTCCAGAAATGTTGACACAGAGGTGAAGGTTCACGGCCTACGGAGCATTTCACCCCCACCACCAGGGACTCCATGCAGCTTTCTGCGCAGCCACTAGGGCCTCTGTGCCTCCTGCTTGCCGGTCTTCCTATCCACGTCCGCGCACAAATCGGAAAACACCTTTCACCATGCTACCCCCGTAACTGGAGCGAGACAGGTCAATCCCTTCCAGGCCTTGGAGCCCCGACTCTGGCGCTGGAGCCTGCCCTCACCTGTGAGGCTGACACCGGGTCTCAATGTCAGCAGCGCCCCAGGGCCGCGAGCTCCCAGGGAAGGCGCGAATGCAGTAACGCTCAGCTTGGGGCCCAGAGACGCCCCCACCACGACCCCCCTGGGCGGCCGGGCCCCTCGCCCTGCTGCAGCCGGAGGCCGAGGGGTCCCCACAGCCACCAGCAACCAGCGTGTGGAGCACCGCGCCGCCATCTTGGCCCGGGGACACTGCGCCTGCGCCACCCGGCTCTAAGAGGCCTCGCGAGGACAACTGGCGCGGAGTGCATCGACGCACGGAAAGGCGGGGAGAGGGGGAAGGGGCGGGGAGGCAGGACGCTGCGCGCACGCGCGGTGGTACCTAATGCCTCTTCCTGGTTGCCAACTCCCGAAGTGAGGTTTGCTTTGAAGGCTGCTACCAGGCATAATTGCCCTGGAGAACCTCGTAATTACGTGCCGAACGATCAGGACCGCACCTTACCTGTGTAAGGATGTGGTCGAATGTAGCTGAACGTAACTGGTTTGAGGTGCTCGGCAAGTGGCGGAACTACAAATCCTGGCGTGCAATGCGGACGTCTGTCCCAACGTGCGGTGCGCAGCTTCTTCCACCTGACCCTTTAAACTTCTTGCATGTTACTACTCACCAAGTGTCCGCACAAGGCACCGCAGTATCTTCTCCACTCCCAAAGTCTGACCTCAAGCTCACTTTCTCTGACTGGTTCCCCATGCGGCGGACTTCGATCGCTCTGATTTCTCCCAAGCATGTTAGCCTCCGAACCTGTAGTGAACTAGCTAGACGCGGAATAAGAGCCAGGTTTCTCCAAAACGAATTTAATAAACGTGAGAATCTACTATGTGCAACGCACGCACTAGAGTTTTGGGGATACAATGATAAACGACGTACCATACCTGCTGTGGGGGAGCAAGAACGATGAAGAGAGAGACCTCAGCAACTAACATAACGAATTCACAGCTATCATAGTAGGTATGTGACAGGTTACAGGCATACAAGTGAAGAGGTTTCTCATTGGGGTGTCAGGAACAGCACCTGAGAGGTAACATTCCTGTAATGAAAAGTGGGTCAGGTAGGGGTGGAGGGGAAAAGTACTCCCAAGTAGCAAGAAGTTCAAAAGCAGATGTCTAGAGATGGAAAGTGCTTGCCCTGTTTGCTTAAGTCCTAAACTGAGGGTGTGTGATGAGGCCAGAAAAGTAAACCTAGTCTGGTTAAGTCTTGCAAAGGAGTTTCAACTTTCACACCTCCCATTGATAGGGGAACTCAAGAGTTAAAGATTTTCGCTTTAGCTAGAGTTGATAGGCTTATGTGATTAATGCATGTAGAAAGCTGTGACTCCAGAAACTGGAATGCATGGCCTACTTGATTCCAGGAGATTGACAAGCAGTTCTACGTTTGTGCCCCATGGAGTCCCGGAGCGAGCAGATGGAGATAGTATGTGGGCCATTGTGTTCCAGGGAGGAGAGCAGATAAAGAATTGTTGATCAACAGCCCTCACTGGTGTGGCTCAGTGGATTGAACACTAGCCTGGAAACTGAAAGGTTATCGGTTCCATTCCCAGTTGGGGCACATGCCTGGGTTATGGGCTAGGTCCCTGGTTGAGGGCGTGCAAGAGGCAACCAACTGATGTTTCTCTCTCACATAGATGTTTTTCTCCCTCTCTCCCTTGCCCTCTCTCTGAAAAGAAAGAAATAAAATCTTTTTTAAAAATTTCGATCAACAGATAAAGAAGTACTAGGAAAATTACTAATGGATTGCACCTCTTATCCCATGAACCTTTTTTCCAAACCCCTTACCAACCCTTTCTTCTTATAAAAAGGTTGACTTGAGATGAAATGTTAAGATGTTTTGGGTTTTTTTTTTTAGATTTTATTCACTTATCTTTTAGAGAGGGGAAGGGAGGGAGAAAGGAGAGAAACATCAATGTGTGGTGGCCTCTTGTGCACCCCACACTGGGGACCTGGCCCGAAACCCAGGCATGTGCCCTAGACTAGGAATCAAACTGGTGACCCCCTGATTCACAGGCCTGAACTCAACCACTGAGCCACACCAGCCAGGGCTTAAGATGGTTTTTGAGGGTACATAACCCGCACGCAGTCTTTTCAGATCACCAGCATCCAAATAAGTGCCCATAAAGATTCAATTCTTGTCTCTACTTATTGGTTCTGGTAACAACAGGCAGCACAAATGCCATCTTATCCAGTTGCACCACCACCACCACAAATAATAGAAAGGGAACCCAAGGGTTGATGGATGGTTTTAGGATGATCTGTTCTCTTTGTTCCTCTCTCCATTATATATGCTATTTTTGTGTATGTGCATGTTAATACATAGCTTCCATCAGTAAAATTCTCCACTAGTTCTGAGATTCAAAGAGGTTTACAAACCACTGGCCCAGGCCCTGGTAGCTCAGTTGCTTAGAGGATTGTCCATATACCCCAAGGTTGCAGGTTTGATCTCCAGTCAGGGCACATATAAGAATCAACCAATAAATGCATAAATAAATGCAACAACAAATCGATGCTTCTCTCTCTCAAATCAATCAATTAAAAAAACACACTAGCTGGTGTGGCTCAATGGATTGAGTGCTGGCCTGCGAACCAAAGGGTCACCGGTTCAATTCCCAGGCAGGGCACATCACTCTGTTGCAGGCCAGGTCCCCAGTATCGGGCAAGTGAGAGGCAACCACACATTGATGTTTCTCTCCCTCTCTTTCTCCCTCTCTTCCCCTCCCTCTAAAAATAAATAGGTACAATCTTTAAAAAAACAAAAAACAAATTTTTTTTAAAAAGCCACTATCTCAGTGAAGAAGAGTTATGAGGTTATTGTAAAATGCAAGGAATAGTTGAGAGGTTGGGCTAGGGAACATAGGGCACTAATGTAAGCAAGGGATGTTTTAGAGAAAAAAATGAAAAGGGTGTCATGGGGTTAGAAATGGGGGAAAGAGCTCTTTTAACACATTTAACCAGTATTCAAATATTTCTAGCATTGTGGTTAAGAGTATGAGCTTTGGAGTCAGACTGCCTGGGACTGAATCCCAGCTCTGCCACTTATACCAGCCATGTGTCTGTGGGCAACTTATTTTACCTCTCTGCCTCAGTTTTCGTTCTCTAAAATGGGGATGTAATGCCCTGGCGGGGTGGTTCAGTTTGGTGAAGCATTGTCCCATACTCCAAAAGACTGGGGATTCGATGCCCGGTCAGGGCACTTACCTAGGCTGCAGGTTTGAACCCAAGTTGATAGACATGTAGAGGAGGCAACCAATTGATGTTTCTTTTCCTTTTCTTTCTTTCTTTTTTTTTTTTTTGAGTCTATTTTCCTTTTTGTTCAGTTCCTCCACCCTCTAACTCAACGTTTCTTTTTCACATCGATGTTAATCTCTCTCTGCTTTCCTCTCTAAAAAGATCAATTTTTTAAAAAACATATCCTCAGGAGAGGATTTTTAAACAATTTTAATTAAAAAAGTAAAATAAAATGGGACATAATAGTAAGTACCTCAAAGTATCATCTGAAAGTGAGGTAATCTATGTAAAAGCTTCATATAGTACTTGGCCCATAATAAATGCTTAATGTATGTTAGTCCTATGTGCCAGGTGGCTAAACACTGAGAATACCAAGAAGAGCTCACAGTTACTACCCACAGGGAGCCCAAAGCCTAGGGGTAAAGAGTAGGGGAGGGTCTTGGTTGAGAAGTACAACTTTCAGGAATAAAAGCTGAGAACAAGAGGCAAAGGGACTTGAATTTACCCCCTCAGAGTGAGTTAGGAACTGGAGGAGTGCTCACTAATATGCAATCTCTTCAGTTTTGTAACTTCCTCATTTTTTTGTATTTTAGTTTCTCCTTCCCTCATCTATTTCCCCAGGGTGATTTTTTTTTTTTAATTTTATTTAAAAATATTTTCAGCCCTGACTGGTGTGGCTCAGCGGATTGAGTGCCAGCCTGAGAACGAAAGGGTCGTCGGTTTGATTCCCAGTCAGGGCCCATGCCTGGGTTGCAGGCCAGGTCCCCAGCAGGGGACGCATGAGAGGCAACTATACATTGATGTTTCTCCCTCTCTCTTTCTCCCTCCCTTCCCCTCTCTCTAAAAATAAATAAATAAAATCTTTAAAAAATATATTTTCAATTACAGTTGACATTCAATATTATTTTATATTAGTTTCGGGTGTACAGTTCCATTGTGATTAACAGTAAAAGTCCTCCACATTAAAAGGGGGTGTGTGTTCTTGTTTTAGGAGATAGCAGGAAGACTGATTATTCTTTCCTTTTAGGAAGGAGAGAATCCCAAGAGAATGGAGTGGATGATGGTGACTACTAATGGACCCCATCCCAAGCTTGTTGGAAAAAACTGGAATGAGTTACATAGGCCACACCTACCCAGACAGAACATTTTGTGTGTCTCTCCCCTTCCCTTGCTCTCTTCTCCAGGCTAAAGCCAAAAACTTGAGCTTTGAGAAACAAATGTTACTTGCAAAAGTCATACATGTCCTTCCTCTTCACTTTTCTTTTTTTTTAATTTAATTTATTTATTTTAAATTATTTTATTGTTGTTCAATTACAGTTGTCTGCATTTTCCCCCCACCACTCCCCCACACCCCAGCCAAACCCACCTCCCTCCCTTGCTCCCACCCTCCCCCTTGGTTTTGTCCATGTGTCCTTTATAGTAGTTTCTGAAAACCCTTCCCCCCATTGCCCCCTCCCCCCCCCGTTATTGTTAGATTGTTCTTAATTTCAATGTCTCTGGTTATATTTTGTTTGCTTTTTTCTTTTGTTTTTTATGTTCCAGTTAAAGGTGAGATCATGTGGTATTTCTCTCTCACCACCTGGCTTATTTCACTTAGCATAATGCTCTCCAGTCCCATCCATGCTGTTGCAAAGGGTAGGATCTCCTTTCTCTCTGCTGCGTAGAATTCCATTGTGTAAATGTACCATAGTTTTTTGATCCACTCATTGACTGATGGACACTTAGGTTGCTTCTAGCACTTGGCTATTGTAAATTGTGCTGCTAGGAACATTGGGGTTCATAGGTTCTTTTGGATTGGTGTTTCAGGGCTCTTAGGGTATCATCCCAGTAGTGGAATTGCTGGGTCAAAAGTCAGTTCCATTTTTAGTTTTCTGAGTAAATTCCCTACTGTTTTCCACAGTGGCTGCACCAGTCTGCATTCCCACCAACAGTGTACTAGGGTTCCCTTTTCTCAACATCCTCTCCAACACTTGTTTGTTGATTCACTTTTTACTTTAATGTTCCATTAGACCCTTCCTGCTCTCCTGAGATCTGTGGGAGCTAGTAGGAAATTTTAAGTATGCTCTACTCTGTAACATCCTGCAGATACTGACCATCCAAGGTATAATGGGACTGGCCAAGTCCACAGCCAATCGATAGACTGACTGCTCCTCTCCCCATGTGAGGACCCCTTCCAAGGAGGGCAGAAGGTCCTCAGCCAGTCTCTTCAGAGGTAATAACAGCTAGCTCACAATTTCTCTAGTTGTAGCATTTCCTTATGAAATGTGTAACCCAGATGTTCCCAGACATGACAATGGCAGTGTGTGCAGATCCCTGCAGAAAAAGATGAACTATGTCCTCCCCTCAGTTGTCTGGGTTTTCTGGGCTAATGATTTCCTAGAAGCCCTTTTAAATAAACCATAGGTGGCTCCAGCTCAAAGCTAAATATTCTTCTGCCTAAACTAGCTTAAACTTAAGCAATGTTTTGCAAATCTGAAAAGTGAAAGGAATTTTTTCAAGGAAAAAACAAATCACAGATGCTGAAAATAAAGCTCTGGATCCTCTGGCAACCAGTAGACTCTAGTGTGCAAAACATCACCTTAGAAAAGGAACGGTTTTCTTCTATGAAACTGCCCTCTAGTTGTGAATTATCATTTTGTGCTTCTGTTAAAATATTTTGCAAGTCGCTGCAAAAAATTAAAACGAATCACTAGGTACAGTAAAATTTCAGAGCCCCAACAACACATGAGTACACCTCCATTTGAAAAACAACAAAGTAATAATGTACAGTGCACTGTCATGCTGGCAAGGGAGAATTATGAGTATTTTTCCCAATTTTTGAAGTGTTATTTTGTTGAATAATTGTTTGTTCCCTGCTCCAGCTCCTGCAATGAACAAGGCAGGGCTTACCTAAATGTTTTCAATGTGCGTCTTAATAAACAACCATTTCAGGGGTAGATAACTAGGTCTCAGGAATTTGTTGTTACTGAAGCTGGCTTCATCCATCCCATGCTTGCAAATTCTGATTTATAGAAACCACTGACTTAGAGAAGATTAAAGGAATATTCTATTTAAAAATGGCTTTTCTTCGGTGGTGTCAGTTTAAAATAAGAACACAGCTTAAGGCTCTGTAGCTTTTTTTGCCCTCCTTCCTTGCTGGTCATTTTTCTTTTTGCTAATATTTCTCCCTTCAGTTACATAAAGTGCTCTGAATTTTTTAGAATGAAGGCTTCAGTACAGTGACCTCCTGAATTTTTTTTTTGTTATTGATCATTCTAGGAAACAGGCCCTGTGAAATTTAAATCATCCTGCCATGCGCCAAGCTAACCAGACATCCTCACATTGCTGGCATCCATCTTTTGAGAGACTGTCTTTTAGGTTTGAGAAGTAGCTTCTTTTTTTTCTTTTTCTTTTTTTGCCTCTGCATAAATATTTTCAGACTTTATTCCTGATATGTCTTCAAATTATCCACACAAAACTAAGTGCTTATGAAGAATGTTTTAAGCTATACTGATGATTTTAAAATAGGCACAAAACATTAAAAACAAAAAATCTCTTTTCCAGGAGAAATGTTTTATGTTATTACATTGTTTAAACATCTTTGGTGTCAATTCTGGTTCAGCCAGGATTGTCGCTTCCTGTCTCCTTCATGATCCTCTTGTCCCAACCTTGTTCAGATGGTGTCTTTCCCTTGTACAGCACCATGGTCTCTACAGCAGGAACCTTAGAAGGGCCCCCTTCTTGTTTCCCTGTCTTCTTATTTCTGCAGTCTCCTTGCACATCTTCTCATAGCAATATACACAAAGGACATATTTCTCTTTCAGGTGACCACATTCAGGACAAATGTCTCTGTTTTTTTGTTTTTGTTTTATTTATTTAAGATTTTATTTATTTATTTTTAGAGAGAGGGGAAGGGAGGGAGAAAGAGAGGGAGAGAAACATCAGTGTGTGGTTGCCTCTTGCACACCCTACACTGGAGAACCTGGTCTGCCACCCAGGTATGTGCCCTGACTGGGAATCTAACCCGCAACCCTTTTATTCACAGGCCGGCACTCAATCCACTGAGCCACACCAGCCAGGGCTATGTTATTTTTAACTTCAATAAGCTTCTGAGGATTTCTTCTCCTACACCGGTTAACTTCAATGCTGTGTCTGTTTTTAGGTGCTGCCATCCAAAAGACACTATCTAAAAGGCTGGAAATCTCCTCACTTCCATTAATATCCTTTGCTGGTTCTGTAAAGGCAGTTGGACCTTGGACCACTAATGCTGGTCCCCACGGAGGGCCCTCCTGAAGTTTCTGCTGCAATAGCTCCCAACAGTCCGGGAAGAGGTGGGCTCTCCGCCATGGGGGAACCACCACCAACGGGGCTGCCAACTGAGTGGTGTCTTCCAGCGTCCTTAGAGATAATCAAGTGAAATTACTGGGAACATAAAGGAACAAGGCTGGTAATCATAGGCTCATGGGACTGGAAGGAATCTTAGAGGATGTCAGTTCAACTTTGCAATTCATGAAGTAATTTATTCTGCTCAAGTTTGCAGCAGCCTTAGAGCTTTGAACTCTCTACTAGAAACAACCATTCTCTCAGTGCAGATGAATCTGGGAACATGTGAGATGGTCACTCTCTGGGTTTCCGTGTCTTTTTGATACAGAGACCTGATCAGATCACTAGAGAGGACTAGGGAGGGACCGCAGCAGGAGGTTCCGAGGCAATGGCAACCAGTCTAGGACTGGATTGGCTAAGAAGCTGAACTGCCTCTGGTGTGCATGGAATTACGGGCCAGAAGATTTAAATAGAAGGAAGGCAGAGACTGTCTCTCTTGCTCTTCCTTAAGGATGCCTGGATGATTGTGCTGTAGCAGCCCGCACTTCCCAAAGGACAGTCTCTTAAGTGGGAGAAGGAACTCTCAGAGTAGCCTAGAATTGGTCTGTCCTGGCAGAGGGTGGCAGGGTTATTTTTCTTTGGGTGTTCTAGGGGGGGCAGGCTCCGAGGCAGAAGCCTGTAATTCTTCACAAATTGGGCAGCTTTTGTATCTTACGTTGAACAGGGGAAATGATAGGGGAACTGAAGAATGAAAGATTTTAGCCTTAATTGATAGGCTTACTGTGACTAAAGCATGTGGAAAGCTGTTACTTCAAAATTGTGTAGCTTTCGAGTAACGACTCCTTTCCTCTTTCACCAAACCTCTGCCTCCAGAATTTTGCCTAGAAGGTGGTGGGCAGCAGGACCCCACTTGCTGTTCGGTAACGTTTTTGGCCCTTTCTTCTCCCCTGCTGTGGAGCTCAGGTTGGTCATTGCCGCAATGGCAAAGATGACACTCTCCAACTCTGCTTCTACCAGGCCCCAGTTTGTAGAAAGACAATCACATGATCCAGCACAGCCAGGTCATGGCTTCTGTCTTTCCTGGGAGAGATTAGGGGTCACGGACCCAGGGGCCAGGGTCAGGGAGGTAAAGCGTGTCAATGTAAGAAACATTCGAACCTATAGAGGATTTTTGTGAGTTTATTTGAGCCAAACTGACAATAATTACTGGGAAGCAAAATCTCAATAGTTTGAGAAATGCTCTGAAGAATGGCAGTTTAACACTTTATTTTATACATTACAAAGGAGGAGACATAAGGGGGTTACATGAAATCCATGAGTGATAGCTTAGACAGGTGGGAGAAAGCAAAGTGGGGAAATCTCTGGGATTGGATAAAAAGTAAAATGATAAACACATACTTCTTTCATATGGGTGGGCACATCATAGTTAACAATGAACATTTACAGCACACAGAGATGGCATGCGAGAGAACACGGTAACAATGAAGGGCTCTGGTGGTCTCTGCTCTGGTGGGAGATTATGCCCTGAGCGGGCTGGAAAAAGGAAATTATCTTGACATTGCAAAGATTTATTATCTTAGATGCAAAAAGACAACAGACAGGCTCAGTGGAGGTAAAAAAAGACCTTTGTTAGAAAAAGATACCTTCCTAGAACAGGGCCATGAACTGTTTATAGTTGTGTTCATTTCAGATCATCCTTTGTGGTTACTTTAAGTGTCTCAGTTAGCAAAGCTGTCATGCAGGCCTCCCCTGAGTGTGTCAGGTTCGGTATGTGGCCCTTTTTTTCCACAACTGTAAGGGTGGAGGGGCCATGTAGAGGGTGACAGGGAGCAGTGAGGGTGAGGTAAGTGGAAAAGCATGATTTAAAGGCAGTGGGTGCTTCTCAGCTCCAACTCATTTTAGCTATGTCGGACTGTGGACCCACCATTGCCAAACTTTGTTTTTCAAGGCTGAAATCCAAACTTTTAGGAAATGTCCCAATTTTTAAGATACTTTGTGAACCAACTAAAAATCTGTGGACCAGATTTAGCCCATGGTATTACAGAACAGACGGTGTGGGGTGGGGGGGGGGTTGATATACTATTACTGAATGGACCCCCCCTTCTCCCAGGGTCCCCCTGTACTAGGTTCGCCTTGCCCACCACCAGGGAATGACATCTCTCAATGTCAGAGATTGATGTAAAGGAAGGGAATTATTTATTCAAAGGTTGTATAGACTTAAGAGTAATGACTTAATGTCTTCATTAAAATCCCAAAGTCCCTTAAAACACCCACAAACACACACAGTCCTTCCTTTCCCTCTCTGCCCAGTCTGGGGTACCGTATCTCAGGAAAAGAAATACAAGTCCATAGCTCAGGTAGCCCCAGTTCTTCCCAGTAATCTGTGCTCAGCTTGGTTCCCAGCACCATCAGCTGTGTCCCCGCCGCGATCTCCAGTTAACCCAAACCCACGTGGCACCTTCTCCTGGCCCATCAGCAAGAGTCCTTTCACCCTTTTCCTTCCCGCAGTGTCTCTCCGGGATTCTTCCAAACTGCTGAGAGAGAGCTCTGCATGGCCGCTACATCTTGCTTCCCAGCTTCCTAAGCTGCGTGGCAAAGGGAGCCCCAAAGCCACATGGTTCTCCCTCTCTTGCCAAAGCTGCGTGGATGCCCCCTTCCTTGGCAACGCCACAGTGCTCCCTTCTAGCATGGCTGCCATGCCTGAGTTTAAATCCTGGTGCCAATCTTCCTCTGCAGCCCCATTTCCGACTCTTCTCACAATCAGGTACACCTGCCAGCATTCCTGTATTTTTCCAGCTTTTCTGTGCTGCCATAGTAAGTCCTGCCAGGCGTGGCCCTGAGGCGTGGAGCCAGTCCTCTCCAAGCTGTCACTCGGTGCTGTAACCAGGGGAAGCTGCTTCCCAGTTATATCCTGGATGGAAGTCACTCCCATTTCCCTGGCTCAAAGCTATTGGCCACAGCTATTTAACATATCTATGAAATGGGTGAAGTTTTAAATATGTTAAATGACCATGCCTGAGGTTATTTGCAAAACTGTTGCTATGCAGAACAACTCTCAATGACCCTGCTCCATGTGTCCCATTCCCCAGTTCAGACTTGTGGGGGTGAGGACAGCTATATTATTTCCTGGACACCCTGAGTTCTGGATCCCATTACAAATCCCTATTTGGGGGGCCCCCTGGCTGCACCCTGTTACAATGTAATGTCCCTCTGTTACCTCTGGGGTTAAAGGCTTTCTCACTTGCTGACTGTATTTAGGTCCATCTGACCTAATGGTAGATTAAAAAACAAAAATGAATTCAGTGATAACAATGAAGTGACATAAAGCAAATTGGGTAGGTTAACATGAACTTTGCAATAGTTGTATAGTTGATTAATATATATATTTTTTTTCTTAAAAAGGGACTTGGCCCTGAGTGGGTCTGCTGAGGGCCATCTGCAGTGTGTGGGTTCTTGACTTTGTGTAGGAAAGGTTTCACAACACAAATCCAGGTGACTATGAGGGGACACTAAGGACAATAAACCAAGGAAGGGCTTAGCATAGAAGCAACAAGAGAGCCTAGGCTGGGCTGCCTTAGCTCACTGGGAAGTCAGAGAAAAAGGGGACTTAGGGACAGGTTCAGGGGATAAGCTAAGGACAAGCTTCCTGATGCCCACAGCCTTAGAGTTAGGAGATGTACGCCTGTGAAGAATGAAATGGGGGAAGAAGAAGGGAATGGCACAAGAGAGCTCATGTGCTTGGTCCTTTGTCTTGAGGCTTTTCTCTCTCTTGCAGGAGGGAAGGTCTCGGGAAGGTTTCAGCAGAATATTCCTCAGTTATCCAGGTGTGCCCTTTCAGGGTCATGGTCTCCCTTGATTGGTCAGTGGCAGGGTCTTCAGTCATTGCAATTGGTTCTGGTATCATCCAGCTGGCTTTTGCTGCTTTTCTGGGCCTGGAGCTGAAATACAACTGAGGTCTAGATGTTATTTCTTGGATGTTATCTCCAGGGAGGAAAGGCCAGCAGATAAAAGGTTACCCTAGGGGTAACCTCTAAGGGTCCTTGTTTTCCCAGTTTTCACCTCCCCCCTCAGGCACCAGGCGCCTTCTGCCCTGGTGAACATCTGCACCTGGCTGTAAATTGCTCAGACATTGCATTTAGCTATGTCTCAGTTTCACTACACTCCACTTGCCAAGGAATTTTCCTAGTTTATTATCCTGTCTCACAGGTGACTATGAGGGTGTGTTTATTAAAGCTGGGGACAGTGAAAGAAGGAAGGGCTCAGCATAGAAGAAGCAACAGGAGAGCCCAGGCTGGGTTGCCTTAGCTCACTGGGAAGTCAGAGAAAAGAGAGCCTTAGGGCCAGGTTCAGGGGATAAGCCACGGACAAGCTGCCACAGGCCAATTGCCTTAGAGTGTAGGAGATCCGTGCCCATGAAGAAAGAAGTGGGTGGGGAGGGGGGGAGCAAGGAAAGGGAATGGCACTGACTGGTCTCCAGAGGGAGAGCATGCACACCCTGGGTCCTTTGTCTTGAGGCATTTATCTCTTTTTTGCAGGTGGGAATCTTAGGGGAGGTCTTGAGGTAAGAAGCCAGGAAAATTCCTGGGCAAGTGGAATGGGGAAACTAAGGGAAAAAAAAATTAAACAAGGCCAAACAGTTGGAGTAACTTACAGCCAGCTGGTGAATTGCAAGTTTATCTCCCCTAACCAAGGACACTTGAGAGTGAGTGGTTTAAACCGCTCCTCCCTGACCAAAGAATACATAGCTTAAGTCTCCCTGGTCTGGGAAATAAAGAACAGAGACCCAGTTAATGTCATTTGTGCCAGCTAAACCCAAGGACAAATGAAGGTGCGGGGGGGGGCAACGAACAAAAAATCCATTAAAAGCCAGACAGACAGACTTGTCCTGGCTGGTGTGGCTCAGTGGATTGAGTTCCAGCTTTCGAACCCAAAGGTTGCTGGTTCAATTCCCAGTCAGGGCCCATGTCTGAGTTTCAGGCTAGGTTTCCAGTTGGGGATGTGCGGACGAGTGATTGTCTCTTCTTGCACATTGAGGTTTCTCTCCCTCTCTATCTCCCTCTCTTCCCCTCTAAATAAATAAATAAATAAATAAATAAATAAATAAATAAAAATCTTTGACAAAAAAAAAAAAAGCCAGACAGACTCAAGAGTAAAACCATATAACAGACAAAAAAATATCCCCAAAGCCCCTATTCTGACACATCAGCATATTAAAAAATGCACCTGGGCCCTGGCTGGTGTGGCTCAGTGGATTGAGTGCAGGCCTGCGAATCAAAGGGTTGCCAGTTCGATTCCCAATCAGGGCACATGCCTGGGTTGCAGGCCAGGTCTCCAGTGGGGGCCACATGAGAGGCAACCACACATTGATGTTTCTCCCCCTCTCTTTCTCCCTCCATTCCCTTCTCTAAAAATAAATACAATTTTTTTTTAAATGCACCTGGAAAGCTAACGAATATTCCACTGAAACCCTCTCCTAAGATTCTCACCTACAGAAAAAAAGATAAAAAGTCCTCAGAACAAAGACACAGCGCAGGCTCACTCTAGAGCATGCCCATGCCCCTTCTAGGGCATGAACTTTTTATTTCCTCCTAAAGCCTAAGTGTCTCAAGGAGACTTGCAGCCAAGGGAGCAGTAGGCAGTGGCAGCTGGACCTGGGCTCACCCCCTGATCCTGTCTCCAGGGCCTCCCTTTTTCTCTGACTTCCAGGTGAGCTAACAGCAGCCTGCCTTAGCTCATTCCTTTCCAATAACTTTTCAAGAAAGACAAAGCAGCCCTGCCTAGGCTCTCTCCTGTTACTTCTTCCACCCTAAGTTTTCCCTTTGTTTTACTGTCCCCAGCCTTAATAAATGCATTCTCAAAACCACGTGCACTGGTGTTGTGAAATCTTTCCTCCACAAAGTCAGGAACCTACACACTACTGGCTGGCCTGAGGCAGACCTGCTCTGGGTACTGCCTGTTGGGTAACTGTCTCAGGGGAGGGTTACAGTAGACTATTCATCAGTTCTCCAGGTGTGCCCTTTCAGGGTCATGGTCTCCTCTGACTGGTCAGTGACAGAGCAGGGGTGTTTAGTTGTTTCAGTTGGTTCTGGCTTCACCCTCCTGGTTTTGCTGCTTTTCTGGGCCTGGAGCTGAAACACAATTGAGGCCTAGTTGTAATCTCCAGGGAGAAAAGGTTTACTGGGGGTGAGGTCCTTGTGTTCCCAGTTTTGCCCCAGCCAGGCACTCAGGGACCTTCTGCCCTGGTGAATGTAAATCGCGATATTGTGTTTGGCTATCTGTCTCAGTTTCGCTATTCCACTTGTAAAGGAATGTTCCTAGCTTCTTACTATTCTGTCTCAAAAGCATATTCTGGCATCACTGTGAGTTAATTTTTAAAGAGAAATTCTGCAATGAGTGGCCCCAGGTGAAATGAACAGGCTGTCTTCTCTCCTGAGTCACCAGCCCCGGGACTGAGTAAGCAACGCCCTTGGGCACATTTGCTATTTAAGGCATTCTCCATTGCCCTTATCTTTCAACCTTTCAGTTTACTTGTAAATGATACATTGATTTCCTTAGAGGAGTCCTGTCTCACTGCACCCAAGGCCTGCAGTCAAGACAGGCCCTAATAAAGGGATGCTGAAGGCCCCACCCCTCCCAGAGACCACCTGGCCATAGCAGGGTGGGTGTGATGCAGAGGCTTTAGGGTAGACCCCCATGGACAAAGATTTGAGTCAGACACGGGCTCGCGTTCCCCGCTGCCACTCACTATCTGTGGGACCAGGACCAGTGGCTCCTCACGGCAATCTCCATGCTTGAAATGCGTGGAGCTAGTACATTCCTGCCATCTCCCCTCCCCAGGGAAGGCAGGCTGAGCCCCGCTCCCCTTCCCCAGGAAGCCTCTGGGGGCAAATCCCTGCACACAAAATCGGAGCTGTTGCCCCCCCACTCCCCCGAGGTCTTACGCTCTCACGCTGTCACTGCTCGGCGTCTGGCGGACTGACCACTGCACGTGACCTTTCCTCTTGTGCTGTAGGTCACTTCACCAACCCCGCGACGCTCCTCCGAGCAATCCAGCAGCGATTGGGCGGGGCAGTCGGCGCGCGCCCAGGGAGAGTAGCCGGGGGCGTGGCTCAGCGGGCCAGAGCGGGCTGCGATTGGCTGGAGTATGTCAGGGCGTGGCCGAGGGCGGTGGGCAGCGGGTGGAGCTGGATGCCGGGGGAGTCGCGGCTGTTGGCGGTGCACCTGAAGGCTAACGCTTCGGTCTTAGAAGCTGGGTTTCCGGGGTCCCCGTCGCCATGAGCCGCTTCAAGGTGTCCAAGTTCCGGCACACGGAAGCCCGGCCATCCCGCCGTGAGGTGAGCCTGGCCCTCAGGCCCCGCTCCCCCTTTCCCTCCCGGGACCCTGCGCGCTGATCCACGATCCAGTCGGTCCCGAGGCTCCCCCTTCAGGCCCGGGACTGGCGTCCGGGCCTCCCCGTCGCCGCCCTGCAGGCAGTGTCCGCAGCTCCCGGAGGCTCTCTGGCCGCTCCGAGAGACCCGCGATCCATCGGAACGCCCCTCTGGCCCCTGGACCCTCGAGGCCGTGCAGCCCACCCAGCCAAGTCAAGGCCTGAGGCCCGCAAGGCTGCCTGCCTTGCCGGCTTCCGGTCGGCCTCGCCCGGGAGCCGCGGCTCGGCAGATGCTGGCGCCGGCTCCTTCTCCCTGCCGCCCCGATCCTCCCTGCCCTGGGCTAGGGTGTGGGAGAGATGTCCCCTTCTTCCCTAGCCTTGGCGAGTCCGGCTCTGTCAATGGGAGGGAACGATCAGAGGCTCGCCTCTCCCTCGGGTTTCCGCCGGCGCTTCCTCCTCTCGCGACTAGCTGTTCCTTTACTCGGGGTGATGCTGCCAGGGCTGGGTGGGGCCTGGGGGAGCCCGAGAAGGTGGAGTCCAGAAGTACTGGGGGGCTCCTCGGGCCCCTGAAGCTCAGCTTACCTGATGAGGAGTGGCCTTCAGAGATGATGCCACCCCTGGTCAGCCCCTCTCCATGTTATTTGGAAGGCCGGGGATTGTCCTCCAATAAGTGGGCCTAGGAAATGACCCTATCTAGTGACTCTGTCAGGAGCCAACGCACATCAGAGCTGCCAGCACGCAGCCCGGGCCAGAAGCCAGGTTTTCCTCCAATGGACAGTATTTTCTCTGAACCTCTCGTGCTGTCCCAGCTGCTGCAGTCACAACAGCCAATAGGACAGCACTCTCTTTCCTCTGTGGTGCCAACAGCCTCATGAAAGAGACAGCCGGCAAGCAGTCAGGCATGCATGGACATTGCAAGTTGTAATAAATGCCCTGAATAACAAGGGTAGGATGCTGGGATGGAGATGGACAATGAAGTGGGGGTTAATCTCGTGAGGATGGTGGGGACAGACTGGTGGGAGGAAGTTACATTTAAGCTGAGGCCAGAAGGGTAAGAAGCAGCCAGCTAGAGGAAAAGGGGTAGGAAAGTGCCTAGTGGAGGAATGGAGAGTGGGCCCTGGTGGATGGAAGGCAGTGATGGGGAAGCACGGTGCCCAATGAGTCAAGAGTGATCTTGCAGAATCCAGACACCACAGGAAGTTGGCTTTCATTCTAAGTGCAGTGGGGAAGGAAGAAAGGGGATGGTGTGTGGGTGGGAGCAGAGGTGCTCAGATCTGCACGGAGACCACCCTCAGTGCATAAGTACTGCTCGGAGGACTCTGGAGTGTCCTTGAGGGGCCCTGGGGCTTGTTCCTTGGTGGTCCTCAGACCTGCAAGGTAAACACACAGGCATGGAGACACAGATTACAGAGAGTATTTACAGCAGTTTGTGTTAGGCAAATGGGAGAGCAGGTGACCTGTCCTCCTTTTTAAAGATATTTTCTGTCACTGTATTTGTACCATAAACGTGAATCAGGAGGGGAAAATAATGCAGGATGATAATGTTCTGTCCAAGGCAGGTGAATGTTGAAAATGAAACGGGGGTGGTGGAGGTGGTTTCCGGGGCACTGGGTGGGTGGGCTGGGGAATAAGTGCTCGATTGTTGAGTGGCATGAAGGAGCTTGAACGATGCTTTATTATCAGCAGAGGAAACGTGGGCCTCACTGATCTTAGTTTCAGATAAAGTACTTCTCTGCCCCTCCAAGTCGTTCACTTATGTATGGGATTTCGTGGAAAGGCCTTGATTTTACCCTTCTCTGGGCTTGGGTGTTTTCTCCTGGCGTTTGGAGGAGACCCCTGGACACAGATGGAGGTCTTCAGCAATACAGTTGAGGAAGTTGAGCTTGTCTTCTGACTAGGTGCTCATTTCTCTGCTCTCTGCTTCTTTCTACCTCCTTTAACAGAAATAACACACACGTGAGTGGACACTCCCCAGTTAGCTCCTTGACTTCATTCAGCCTGAACTTCATTTTTCAGCCTCCTCCCCTTTGTCGGAGAACTGATTTAATGAGCAAATCTAGCCCTTTACAACTTAGATTCTTTCAAGAACATTTTGCATTTTTCTAAGGGACTGTGTGAATGGGGACAGGGTTTGATCCAAAGGAATGCATCTCTAATGGTGCAGCTTTAAGGTTCCCTGAATCACGCCGCGCCCCTTGTTTTAAGCACTAGCAGAGCCCTAGCCTTCAGGGTTTGTATTCTTTACTTCCAGTCCTGGATCAGTGACATTCGAGCAGGAACTACCCCCTCTTGTGGGAACCATATCAAGTCCAGCTGCAGCTTGATCGCCTTCAATTCTGACCACCCAGGTAAGGAGGTGGACATGGGTGTGGAGACTCAGGCATTGTTACCCAAATAGGGTGCGGTAGAAGGGCAGACTCATTGCAGGCTGGAGGCTTGGAGGTGCCTCTTGGAGGCTCAGAGGTCAGCACCATGCAGGGTCTTAGACCCCTACAAAGTGGTCGATGTGCAGTAATCATATGGATTTTGGTTAGAACTTATGTGCATATTTTGTGTAAACCACATTGGCTGTGGTCTTCAAGAGCATGGCCTGGAGGGTGGAGAGGGGGCTGTTGCCTTTGTTTCCAATCGTCCCCATGTGCTATTCACTCCTTGTCTGGGGGCCTGGGGGTGGCTAGGACTAATAGGAATACTAAGATTTGTAAAGCTCTTTGTGTTAGTCAGTACTCTTTTGGTTGTCAGTGAGAACTCAAACTTCAAACTGACTTAAGTAAAAATGATACCTTTTTTGTTCATATAGCTAGTAAGTCCAGGGGCTTCAGCCAGAGCTTTATCCAGAGGCTCACACTTGCCATTGGCCCCAGCTTTTCTATTGTCCCTCAGCCCTGCGTGCACTTGGGTAGTGGCTTCTTTTTCAGGTAAAGCTGGCACCTGACCTCTTATGACCTACAGTGCCAGAAAGAGCCTCTTTCCCCAGTGTCTTCTCTATCTCCGGTGTCATGGAAGGTTCTTGTGTAGGGAAGGACCTAACCCTCGGCCAATCTCTCTCCAGAGGGTTGTGATCTTATGATGGGTAGAGGCTCTGGGAACATCCAAGCCTGAGCTTTTGGGTCTTGTGTCCCCTGGGAGTCCTATGCTGGGAGGTAGATGATCCCCATTAGGTCAGAAGTCAGAGTCCCTGTATTTATTTACCAGGTGTGCTGGGCATCGTGCCTCTGGAAGG
The DNA here is from genome assembly GCA_007922815.1 of Macrotus californicus. Taxonomy (NCBI): domain Eukaryota; kingdom Metazoa; phylum Chordata; class Mammalia; order Chiroptera; family Phyllostomidae; genus Macrotus; species Macrotus californicus. The sequence goes on along the minus strand of VMDR010000452.1, from coordinate 188,415 downwards.
CCAGGGAGAGGAGAGGAGACACGTGACCCACCTGGGCTGCCATTCTGGTGAGTAGGGGACTTGACCTAGGAAATCTCAAACTTGCCCCTCCTTATCTGGAGCTAGGGATTCATATTCACCTGGTCTCACAGGCCTGTGGCTTGCCAGGTCCCTTTTGTTGTCCTCACTGTGCCTTCTGACAGTTGGGGTCCAGACTGGTGGGCTAAGTCCTGGTGAGAGAATTAGGGCCTGTGCAGAGAGAAGGGAAGCTGAGTGCTCTAGGTGGTTAGGCTGGGAGGAAGAAGGATGTGCACCAACACACACAGGAGGCTCCAGGCAGAAGCTGGCTCCCTGTTACTTCGGAGAACCTAGGTGGTTCTAAGCCCTGTGTCCTGTCCTGGAGCCTAAGGGATCACTCCTTGCCACCAAGCCTCCTCCCCAGCCTGGCTGCTCAGGGCCCTCCAAGGAGGGGGTGGGCTGGGCTGCAGGACCAGAGATGGACCCGAACAAAGAGAACTTTGTCTGTCGCATCTACTTCTGGGGGCTCCCAGCAACCTGCCTGGCAGCCCACCAGCTTTCAGGAAACAGTCTGCTCTCCCAGGGCAACACCCAGCTGCCTCTTCTTTCTCGGTCCAGCTTTCACAGCTGTGGGCTCAGCCCCTCTACCCTGCGTTCCTGGTGGTCTGTAGGGTGGCCTTGGGTGAGAAAAGGGGGCTGATCTTAGTGCCCATTCTGGGTGTGCATCTCAGTGTAGGAGTCCTGATGATGATGGCAGTTAATACAATAACGATAATGAAGATCGATCCTCACCTAACCCTTCTTTAAAGCTTTTTACAGCTTTATCAAGATATCATTTACATATCCCTAACATTACCTGTTTTAAGTGAAGAATTTGGTGACTTTTATCAAAGTTAAAGGTTGTGTACACCATCATGCAGTTTTAGAACATTTCCCAGAAGATCCCTCATGCCCCTCTGTGCTTAAACCATTTCCACCTCGGGCACTGTGGCCTCAGACAGCCATTGATGTACTTTCTGCCCCTGCATGGGGGTCTGCAGGCTACTGGTTGGCCATAGCCAGCCTGCTGCCTGTCTCTGTGCCCTGTTGTATTGGAACACTGCCAGGCCTTTTCATCGATGGTCAGTCTGTAGCCACTTTCTCCCAGCAACTGCAGCACTGAGCAGAGACAGCTTGGTCCTTTAAGCCTGAAATATTTAGTCCTTCGCCCTTTCCAGAAAATGTTTGCCGGCCTCTGCTCTATAAACTGGCCTTTTCTGAACATTTCACATAAATGAGAAATTCCATACATAGTCTTTTCAAATCTGGTTTCTTTTACTTAGCACAATGCTCTGAGACCCACCTCACCTGTGTTGCAGTGCATGTAAGAAGTCTGCTTTCTCATCTACTCTCACATCTCTTTGAAGTATATTTTAAAATAACTCATTTTTCAGCTAGGAAGACGGGCTCAGAGAGGTGAGGAACTTGCCAACGTTGGCACTGGTGCTGGCAGAGCCAAATGGAAACCCAGGTCTATCTGGTCCTGTGTTCTTGGGAACGGGGCTGCTTGCTTCCAGATGCTTTTTCCTCACAGGGGAGTTGCCCCAACATGGTGATGTTTGTGAGATGGTGGGTGCCCTATGACTTGGGGGCTCCAAATAGAAGCTGGACCAGGTTTCTGTTGGCAGGGCGAGGCCTCGCTGTGGCTCCAACTATTCAAAACCTCTTCCTGCAGGAGCAGCCTTTTTGGGAAGCTACTCTGGGAGTAACTGAGCTTCAGCTCCTTCAGAACCTGCCCTCAAGGCACCAGGCACTATTTTCCCTCTTAGGGGCCAGAGGGTGGTGGGGAGACTGTGGTGGGCTGGGCTCTGGCTACTGCCCTGTGTTCAGGATGCCCAGCCTTTGGGGCGCCTTCTATGTCTTGCCTCAGTGCCACGCAGCCTTTCAGCCCAGCTGCCCAGTAGAGCAGAGGGCAGGGAGGCATCTAGAGGGCCTTGCTGCATATCTAGGCTGTGGGGTGGGCTGGGGTCTGCTCTCCAGTTGGGAAAAGCAGTGTGAAGATGTGCTGAGGATGTAGGTTCTGAAGCTGGACTGCCTGGACTGATCTGCAGCTTTTGTCTTTTCTTAGTTGTGTATCTCTGGGCAAGTTACTTAACCTCTCTGTCTGCATGTCCTTGTTCTCCACTTGGGCGGTGATGCCCCAGTGCCATCCTGGTGAGTCACTGAGGATTTGGTGAGACAAATGCACATGCAGGACTCAGGCTTCCGGCATAGCCAGGCGCACAGATCGGCCACATTACTATTTCTCGTTTTCTCAGTATGCCAGGCTGCCTACATTGGCTGCTGCTCTGGGCCTTGGCCCTGCCCTGTCCAACGTGGAGCCTGCAGGGTAGAGCGGCAGGGGTTTGTGGCTGGGAGTCCAGGCTGAGGCTGTCCCAAGGGGTACCTGTTCTTGTTACACCCCCTTTTCTTTCTTACCTCTGGCCGAGAAGAAAATGTGCTTGGCCCTGTGGAGAGGCAGACAGTAGGGGGGCTGCTCTGCTCTTTGCTCTGCTGCTGCAGGCCTGACCATCCTGCTCACATCCCCCGCAACACCCAAGGCCTGGCCCCATCTCTGCCTGGCCTCATTTTCCCTAGAGGCTCTGGCTCACTCTGTGCCCCGACCTCCCCTCCTGACACCTCCAGAGCTGGGAAGTTCAGGTTCTTGGGTTGCAAAGAACAGAAATCAATTCCAGCTTGCTTAAGCCAAGAAGGAGTCTATTGGGAGAGTCCTGGGGAGCTTCCAGAACCAAAGGAGCAGCTAAATGCACAGATCGTAGGAGGGTCCTGGCATGGGAGCTGCCGGCTCCTTTCAACCTGGCGGCCTTCCGCTCAGGCCAGTCCTTAAAGCACTCTGTCACTAGGCCTTCCCATTCTTGGTTTAATTCCCCAAAGAGAATCTGACTGCGGGGGGCACAGATCAGGTGCACTCTCACACTTGGACTGGCCAGCCCTGGCTTAGTAATGGGTCAGGTGTGTGACAACCACCTTCCTCCCTCCCCCACCCCGCCCCACTGCCTCCTCCATGGCCCACCATGCCCCTCATTGAAGCCTTTCCTGCCTCTGACCTTGGGGTCACCCCTGTGTGCACAGCTCACCCCTAGTTGTGCCTGCACAGACGTGTGCATCTCCCCCGGGAAGTGCTTGAGGGCCTGTTGGCCTGGGTGGTTTGTGAATCCCTCGTGACTGGAGTGGGGCCAGCACTCCTCATTCACACATTCTCGAGCCAGGCCCTGGCTTGGCTCTGGATTCGGGGTGATTACAGGTGCTGGTAATCTGAGGAGCTTCCTGCCCATTGTCCTGCTGACCTCTTCGTGCCAGGCCCTCAGCCACCCTGGGTCCACTGGGCTCTCAGGGAAATTCATTGCAGGTCTGTGGCATTTGCCCATAGTTTGCAGAGGTGCTCTCCCTCTGGGACTTGGAGCCTGCTGCTGTGTGTGCAGAGTTATTACCTCTGAAACCCTGGGCTTTGGTTCCCGGCCTTGGGAAAAGGGCATGTTGGGCTGGAAGCAGGACGTTCTGTCCAGTTCTTGTCGGGCCTGAGTCAGCCATTCCTCTCCCACAGACCTGGTCACAGACTTGGACTTCTCTCCCTTCGATGACTTCCTCCTGGCCACGGGATCAGCTGATGGGACGGTGAGTGGAGCCACTGGAAGGGCGACTCGATGCCTCACCCCCGCTAAGTTGGGGGTCTTTTGAGCCCTCTGAGCCTCTAGGGCTCTGCTTTGTCCCAGTCCGGCCCCTCCCACTACCCCTTCACCTTCTCCACAGAGTTGCAGGGCTGGGCTAATGCAGACTTTCTTAGTTTCTCAGCACACACCAGCCTCCTATGTGTTCTGTGCACTTGCCAGAGCCCAGACTGTGACCTCTATCCTGCTGCTTGACTGCCTAAGGACAGCAGGGCTGGGGTGCTATGGGGGTACTGGAAGAGATGGATCAGAGCCCCTGGCTTCTTCACTCCCATTTCCCCCAGCCTTCACCTACATTCGTGATCCTGAGCCAGGTCCCTCTCTTTTCCCCAACACAGACACACGGCCTTGTGCCCAAATATGGCCCCTGGGAATAGGGGCAGCAGTCCCAAGTAAGGCAGTTTGGATGCAGTGAGGCCCCTCCTTGCCCTGGACTCACAGACTTGCTCTTTCCCACAGATGAAACTGTGGCGACTGCCAGCCCCCGGCCAGGTGCTGCCTTCGGGGCCTGGGTTGGTGCTGGGCCCTGAGGACACCCGGGTGGAGGTGCTGCAGTTCCACCCCACTGTGGATGGCATCCTGGTGAGCACAGCAGGCACGGCCGTGAAGGTCTGGGATGTGGCCAAGCAGCAGCCCCTAACAGGTACAGGCCACATTAGCCATGTCACTTTCTGGGCAGCCCCCTCCAGGACAGTGTTCCGTATCTCTGTTCATGTGTTTGATATCATGAGTTGTGAAGTAAGTATCGGAAACGCACATGTGCATCATATAAAATCAAGTCTTAATTATAAACACCCCACTATCTCCATTTCCCACAGCATCTGTTCTCACCTCACTTAGGTTTTTTTCTGGTTTTTCCTCCACGTGTCTAAATTACTTTCTGACACTGTTACTTCTTGAATTGCATGTTAAGTTTTGCACACAAACTCTTGACTTCTACCCTGGAGATGAGGAGTTGCTCTCTCACAGCCCCGAAGCATCCCTGCCTTGCCGTGCCCCTCCTGCTCCTATTTTCCCAGTGTAGATTGTCCTAGTCTTTCAGGGCGGCTACAGCAAAATCCCACTGACTGGTGGCTTACAAATAATAGAAATTTATTTCTCACAGTTCTGGAGGCTGGAAGTCCAAGATCAAGGTGCCAGCCAATTTGGTGTCTGACGAGAACCTGCTTCCTGATTCATAACCAGCCATCTTCTCCCTGTGTCTTCCCATGGTGGAAGAGGCAAGGGAGCTCTCTGGGACCTCTTTCATAGGGCCACTAATCCCGTTTATTGGTGCCCCCCTCATGAGCTGATCGGCTCCCAAAGGCCCCACCTCCAAATTCCTTCACAGTCTCAGGGGTTAAGTGTTAGTAGGTGCAATCTGGGGGACACAGACATCCGGAGCACGCATGGACAGTGATAACTCTGGGCCAGACCCTTAGTGTGTGACTGGTTGTGACCCTGCAGTGCGAACCACGCTGAGCCTAGGCGTTTTCTGTGGTGGTGTCACTGTGTCCTTTTTGCGTACTCTTCTTTGACTTCCTCGTCCCCTTTTCAGGGTAAAGACAAAAGGCTCAGAGAGTTGAAGGATAGACTGACACCCCAGGGCTGTGCAGTGTCCAGGGTAGGCCAAGCTCACAGTGGTGATGTCCCCTCCTTTGGGGCTGGGGCCAAGGGCTATTAACAGCATAACTGAGTGTCTCCCAGGTCCCCTCCTGACAGCATCAGCCAGTGCCCACCACAGAAGCATCTTGTGCCACATGGATGGGAAGTACAAGATGTAGGGCTTGCCCCCAAAGAGCTCCTGGCACAGTCAAGGAGACCAGCCTAATCCTTGAAGCAGAGGTGAAGGTCATCAGGCAGATGTCTTTAGGGAGTCACCCCAGCTGTAACTGTCATCTCAAGCCTTTATTGTGTGCCCAGCACTGTGCTGAGGTCTTCATGACTCCTCAGCACAGCACAGCAGTTCTACAGGGGTGAGGAGCAGGGAGCCTTGGAAGGTTTTCAAGTAGGAGCGTGGCCTGACAGTGGCAGGGCTGAGAAAGGAGCCCTGGGTATAGTACAGCATGTCTGGAAGGAGCTGCTACCCTCCTCCTCCCACCTGAGAGGGGTCCCTGGCAGCTGCTGCCTCTGCCCCGGGGAGTTACCCCCAACCAGGCTCACCAGCTTCCCTGTGTTCTCATTGCCCAGGGCAGGGTGTGGGGACCTAGTGCACCTCTTGACCTTGGCTGCTTCTCTGCAGAGCTGGCAGCCCATGGGGACCTGGTGCAGGGTGCTGTCTGGAGCCGGGATGGAGCGCTGGTGAGCACGACATGCAAGGTAAGCAGGTGGGCGGTGAGGCTCAAGTAAGTGCCTGTGGAGGGCCTGAGGCGTGCTGTGCTCTTCTCAGGGCCCTGGTGTCACGGAGCACACATCCTGGGTGGTGCCTGTCAGGCTGGGTGGTATTTATGGGGCAGAAGAGCACCAAGGATGGGCATTTTCTTCAGGCCTTCTCCCACCTCAGCTCCCCTCCCACCTTCTGGCTCACACCTGCATCTGTAAGCTCCCACCCCTCCTTGGTACTAGGGCCTGAGGTCCCTATCAGATGAGGGCACAAGTAAAGCCCCAAGTTGGCCCTGCTGCATCCTGGTTTGTGCCGTTTACCTCCCAACTTCAGGAAGCCTCACCTGCCTGCCTATATGCTCTGTCCAAACTGTTAGGAGGATCCAGACCGAGGGTACGGTGCCATCCCCCACACCCAGTCAGCAGAGCTCGTGGTCCTTGCTAACACCAGGCCCCATGCCGCCCAGTCCTGTGGGTAGGCGAGGCCAATGTGGATCAGAGAATCATACAGCTGAAACAGTAATTATGACCTGTAAGAGGGAGTTGAAGTGCTTTGAGCTGGTCAGAGGAGCTGGGGAGGCTTGGCCTCAGGCAGTGGCCTCTGGTAGGGGCTCTGAAGGAAGGGTTAATGGCGTGGAGCAGAGAGAGAGGAGCTTGGGAGCTGCAGGTTTGGGTGCAGGGGCCAGGGCAGTCCTGAGTGCAGAGAGCAGAGCCGAGTGCACAAGGGTTGTGCTTGTTACTGCAGAAAGCACTGGAGTGTTCAAAGCCAGGGAGGGGCAGGCTGTGGCGTGAGGGAGGTGAGCAGATTTGCATTTTGAAAGCTGCTTAGCTGTCTTGCGGGGGTTGGGGGGGCCCATATCCAATAATAAAGGTGGGGCGACTTCTAGGGGAGCAGACTTGAGGGTGAGAGCTGCGGGTTGGTGGTAGGCAAGACGTGAGGAGTGAGGGGCTTGTGAGGCTGGCTTCAGGCTGTACACTGGCGGAAATACCTGCCACTGAAATGGGGTGCCCCCAGGTATGGCTGTGAGCCTTTCAGGTTGGAGGCACCTAGGGCATCCAAGTGGAAGGGTCATTTGAGTCCATGGACTGGGGCCCTGGACAGCAGGCCTGGTGGAAGGGTGGACGTTGTCTGTGTTGGTGTGGTACCTGCAGAGCGACTGGAGTGCTCTCCTAAGTGGGAGAGAAGGAAGTGAGAAAAGGTGACAAAGTAAACTGGGAGGGAGGATCAAAACCTGCAAGGGAGACAGAGGAGCTGCCCGGTGGGAGCAAGGAAGCCGAGACCAGGCTGGCTGTCTACCCCAGGGAGGTGGCCGGGAACATGGGGAAGAGCATGGGAAGAGGCAGAGCACACCCACCTGTTGGATTTGGGGATGTAGGCGACCTCCAGGACCTTTTGGGGTATACTGTAGCCTGCAGCTGCATGTGAAGAGTGGGTGGAAGGCAAGAAAAGAGCCTGCAAGGGTTCTTCCAGGGAGTATGGCTCAGGGAGGGGAGGGAAGGGAGGGTAGGAGCAGGTCCGGAGGGCGTGAGGATGCCTCTGAAGGAGGAAATGTGGTGTCTGCATTCTTGGTGGGCTCCTATTTCCAACTCTTTATTTTTCCATCTCCTAGGAAGCTCCATTTCCTGATCTTTTTTAAAAAAAAATTTTTAATTGAATTTATCTGGGTGACATTGGTTAATAAAATTATGTAGGTTTCAGGTGTACAGTTCTATAACACATCATCTGTATATTTTGTGTGTTCACCACCCTAAGTCACTTCTTCTATCACCATTTATACCCCCTTTGTCTCTTCCAGCTCCCCCCACCCCCCTTTTCCCCGTGGTGGAAAAATCATCACCTACTGCTGCTTAATCCCTTCTCCTTTTCACCCAGCCCCCATGCCCCCTCCCCTCTGACAGCTGTCAGTCTGTTCTCTGTATCTGAGTCTGTTTCTATTTTGTTTGTTAATTTATTTTGTTCATTAGATTCTACATATAAGTGAAATTATATGGTACTTGTCTTTCTCTGACTGGCTTATTTCATTTAGCCATTTCCTAGTCTTTATCAACTCTTTTCCCCTATTTATTCATTAAAACAGTAGGTTCCAGACATTCACCTGAGCTTTGGGGATCAAGAGGTAAACAGGACTGGGCTGCTGGCCCACAGGAAGCTGCTGTTCGAGGGCAAAGTGGTCATGTGGCCATTTCTCAGGCTAAAGGCTGGTGAGCATGACTTCCAAGGGATGGTGAGGTCAAGGCTTGTCCTTAGGTATGAGCCCTTGCTGAGGAGGAGGGGACAGGCATCTCAGGCAGGGGGACCAACCTGTCAGAGTCCTATGTTTGGACTGTGTGACCCCCGTCTCCAATGAGAAACCCTCTCTGTCCTGTGTTTCCTTGGTGAGTGTGACAGAGACAGGCACAGAATGATAGAGGAAGGGAGAGAGGGAAGGAGGGAGGGAGTAAACTGGAAGATGCTTCCCATTAAAGCCTCGCCCCTCTCAGCACCATTTCCCAGCTGGTGGGGAAGCCACCCTGGTGCCTGCCCTGACTCCCATTCTGCCTTGGAGCAGCTCTTTCTCCCAGGGCCCATGTTTCCCCAGCAAGGCCTGGCTTCAACCCCACCAAAGCCTCCTCCTGCTCTCCTCCCAGTTCTTCCAAGCGGTCGCTAGGGGGCGCGCGGACCTCACAGATAGCTGGGCTCCCGCTAAGCTCCCACTCTGTGTTCCTGTAGGCCCAGCAGGACATGCCCAGTAGCCTGTGCCCCCTCCTCTGTCTGGTCCCTGTAGACCCCCATGAGTGCCAGACTAGCCTCTAGTGCCCAATCTGAGTGCTGGTTAGATGACCCAGCTGCCTTTAGTTACTGCTCACATGCTGAGACTGTTATTCAGACCCATGAGAGGCACTGCCATCATCCTTATCCTACCAAGGGCTCTGGGTTTGCCCAGGTCACGGAGCACCTGGGTGGGGGAGTTGATGTTGGAATCCAGGCCATTGGCTGTCCACTGTGGCTCTGCCTCTCAGATGTGAGTTATGTCCTTGCTGCCAGGAGCGGGTCTCTCTTGCCCAGCATCTCTTTGTCTCTCACTATCCTCTATCTCTTGCTGCCCTGTCTCTGTCCCTTGTCTTTCCTGTCTCTAGTTGTCCCCTCTCTGTTCCTCTGTGTCTCTCTGTCACCTCTGTGCCTCTGTGTCATCTCTCTTTGTCCTTGCTTTCTCTCTCTCTGTTTCTCTTTGTCTCTGTCCTCTCTCTCCTCTCTCTCACTATTCTTTTTGCCTCTGCCTTGGCTGTCTGACCTCTGCCTCAAAACAGCATCCTGAACCTGAGGCTGTTTAGTGGAGTGGTACTTACAAGCTAATCACTGGGCTGTGTCCGGTGCCTGCCTGACACATAGCAAGTGCTCACTAAACTGTAGCAGGGGAGGCTTTTCCAGGAGTGACCCAAGAACCCTGGGGACCCGCTGATGTGTGTCAGGAAAGCCTGGGGTGGGTCCGCCAAGGGAGGTCTGGCTTTCGTGGCCATCTCCAGGTGACCCCTCCCTCGTCCCCTGTGTGCTCCCCCACTGCCCCTCTATCCTTGCCACCCACTTTCCTTTCATGGCCATCTCTTCTCCACAGCACTGGCCAGCAAGCTCACATCTCCACATCTTTGCTCATGCTTTTCTGCCTCCTCAAATGCCGTTCCCTTCCCAGGGCAAGCTCGGCTTGTCCTTTGGGGTTCAGCTTAGGTCCAACTTCCTCCCCAAAGCTTCCCCTGACTGCCTGAAGTGTCTCAGAGTCCAACACTTGGTGGGGACTATTTGCTCATCCCAGGCACCCAGGCGGGGCCCAGGCAGCAGCATTGAGTTGATAATACTGAGAGTTCCTATATCCCCTCTCCCCCTTCCCTTCTTGCATTGATGTGGTATGTTTGTTACAATTAAACCAATATTGCTACATTATTACTGACTAAAGCCCGTAAGGTTCATCCTTGATGTGTATTCTACGGGTTTTGACAAATGTGCGATGTCATTACCACAGCATCATAGAGTATAGTTTTAGCGCCCTAAAAAGCTCCCTGTGCTTCACCTGTACATCCTTCTTTCCCTGTCCCCACGCCACTGGCCACCACTGACCTTTGTGCTGTCTCTGTCAGATTTGTCTTTTCCCAAATGCCATGTAGCTGTGGTCATACAGTGTGTAGCCTTTCCAGGTTGGCTTCTTTCACTCAGTAATGTGCATTTTTGATTCCTCCATGTCTTTTCGTGGACTGATAGCTATTTTTTTAAATTGTGGTAAAAACATATATCATAAAACTTACTATCAACCATTTTTAAGTATACAGCTCAGTAACATTAAGTATATTTACATTGTTGTGAAACTGGTTTCCAGGACTTTTTCAATGTAGAACTGAAACTCTGTACCTACTAAACAACTTTCTTTTGTCCCCTCCCCCAGCCTCTGGCAACCACTATTCTACTTTCTTTTTTTTTTAATATACTTTATTGATTATGCTATTATAATTGTCCCATTTTTTTCCTCCCCTTTATTCTCCTCCACCCTGTATCTCCCCTCCTACCTGCATTCCACCCCTGCCTTAGTTCATGTCCATGGGTTGTACATACAAGTTCTCTGGTTTCTCCATTTCCTATACTATTCTTAACCTCCCTCTGTCTATTTTGTACCTACCATTTATGCTTCTTATTCCCTGTACCTTTCTCCCATTTTCCCCCTTCCCCTCCCCCTCCCCACTGATAACCCTCCATGTGATCTCCTTTTCTGCGATTCTGTTCCTGTTCTAGTTTTTTGCTTAGTTTGTTTTTGTTTTTGTTTTTTAGGTTCAGTTATTGATAGTTGTGAGTTTGTTGTCATTTTATTGTTCATACTTTTTATCTTCTTTTTCTTAGGTAAGTCCCTTTAACATTTCATATAATAAGGGCTTGATGATGAAGAACTCCTTTAACTTGACCTTATCTGGGAAGCACTTTATCTGCCCTTCCATTCTAAATGATAGCTTGGCTGGATAGAGTAATCTTGGATGTAGGTCCTTACCTTTCATGACTGCAAATACTCCTTTCTAGCCCCTTTTTGCCTGCAAGGTTTCTTTTGAGAAATCAGCTGATAGTCTTATGGGAACTCCTTTGTAGGTAACTAAATGCTTTTCTGTTGCTGCTTTTAAGATTCTCTCTTTATCTTTAACCTTTGGCATTTTAATTATGATGTGTCTTGGAGTGGGCCTCTTTGCATCCATCTTGTTTGGGACTCTCTGAGCATCCAGGACTTGCATGTCTATTTCCTTCACCAAATTAGGGAAGTTTTCTTTCATTATTTTTTTCAAGTAGCTTTCTAATTTCTTGCTCTTTCTCTTCTCTTTCTGATACTCCTTTGATGCGAATGTTGGATGGCTTGAAGTTGTCCCAGAAGCTGCTTATGCTATCCTTGTTTTTGTATTCTCTTTTCTCCTGGTCCTGATTTGTTGTTTTTGCTTCCTTATATTCTAAATCACTGATTTGATTCTTGGCTTCATCCACTCTACTGTTGTTTCCTTGTAAATTTTTCTTTAATAAGTGTACCCTTTGCTTCTGACTGGATCTTTTTTATGCTGTTGAGATCCTCATTAAGTTCCTTGAGCATCTTTATAACCAATGTTTTGAGCTCTGCATCTGATAGATTGCTTATCTCCATTTTGTTTATTTTTCAGGAGTTTGATCTGTTCTTTCATTTGGGCCATGTTTCTTTGTCTCCTCATTTCATCAGCCTCCCTATATTTGTTTCTATGTAATAGGTAGAGCTGCTCTGACTCCTTGTCTTGGTAGCATGGCCTAAGGTAGTAGGTGTGTCCCGTAGGGTCTCCTATCACTCAAGATGGGTACTCGAGATGTGCCCTTCATGTGGTTTGAGTATACTCTTCTCTTGTAGTTGAGCCTTGATTTCTGTTGGCAGGTCAATGGGAGGGATTTAGCTAGGCCAATCAGCTACAAGAACTGGCTATGACCACTGACCACCCACCTCCACCCTCTGTGGATGTTCAGCTGTACAGGGGCAGGGTGGTAGTGCTCTTACATGGTTTGTAGTTGTCCACTGGTTGTACTGGCCCTAGGGTTTCTCGAGTGGTGCAGGCCAAGGTCAGCCCCCACCTGTGTTTTGCCTGGGGTCACCCTGCCTGAACTATAAAGCAATCTGAGATGGCTGCGACTTGTTCTGGGCTTGAAAATTCCCAGCCGAAGCCAAGCTGTGAATCTAGGTTGGTTGCTGCTAATGCCAGGCCTGGGGCTCCTTAATAAGAGGTATGGGGCTTGGGGCTCACTGCATCCGGCTTTGCTTGTTTGAGAGGATTTAGGAAGTTGTAAAGCATGAGCCAAGACCAGCCATTCAAATGGACAAGCAGCTTGGGTGGGCCCCTTAAGTTGGATGGGACAGAATCTCTGGGGATCTCTAGGGTGGGACAAACAGTGTTAGCCATGTTGATGGAGTCTCAGATATGGTACCAGCCTGTGGGCTCTGTGGCCAGTTGGGGGAGGGTTCAGAAAAAGGACAATGGCCTTCCTTTCTTTCTGGGAGAAGGCTGTCCCCTAGCTTTTGCCTTGATACCAGACACTTCGCTTTTTCCCTGTATGCCACTGGTACCTTTCAAGCTGCTTCCCCAGTGCTGGAGCTCAGAGGGAGTGAGTCTTATTAAGTCCGTGTGTGGGTTCTTTAAGAGGAACTGCTCGGGGCTCCAGAATTTCTTCCACTGACTCAATCTCTGCTGGTTTTTGCAGCTAGAAGTTATGGTTCCAGTGCCATTCCTCTGGGAATGGGCTGGGGGACCTGCAGTGGGGCTGGGACTCCTTGCTTTTGAGATATCCATCCAAATTTTTATCTAGCACTCGTGGGTGTGGGACCAACTCATTCTGCATCCTTGTCTCTCCTACCACCTGGATGGATGTGTTTTCTTTAATTCCATAGTTGTCAAACTTCCATTCAACTTGATTTCTGATGGTACTGAGTGATGGCTGTTCTATATTTTAGTTGTAATTTTGATGTGGTTGTGGGAGCAGGTGAGCCGTGTTTACCTATGGTGCCATCTTGACCCAAGTTTTTTATTTTAATCAAATTCAGCTTACTGATATATCTTTCATAGGTTATACTTTTGGTGTTGTAGTAAATAGCGATTGCCAAATGCAACATCATCTAGATTTCCTCCTATGTTATCATCTAGAGTTTTTATAGATTTGCCTTTTACATGTAGGTCTGTGATCCATTTTAAGTTAATTTTTGTGAACGGTATAAAGTCTGTGTCTAGATTTATTTTTTTTTCCCTGTGTATGTCCAGTTGTTCTAGTACCATTTGCTGAAAAGTCTTTCTTTTCTTCATGGTATTGCCTTTGCTCCGTTGTCAAAAATCGGTTGACAGTGTGAGGAGGTATATTTGTATATTCTTATGCCAATACCACATTGTGTTTTTTTTAGGATTTTATTTATTCGTTTTTAGAGAGAGGAGAAGGGAGGGAGAAAGAGAGGGGGAGAAGCATTGATGTGTGAGAGAAACATCGATTGGTTGCCTCTCACTCGTCCCGAACTGGGGGCCTGGCCAGCAACCCAGGCGTGTGCCCTGACCCGGAATTAAACCGGCGACCTTCCAGTTCTCAGGCCGGCGCTCAGTCCATTGAGCCACGCCATCCAGGGCCCACGCTGTCTTCATGACTGTTGTTGTGGGTAAATCGTGGTAGTGTTCTCTAACTTTGCTCTTCTCCTTTAATGTTGAGTCGACTGCTATGAGCCTTCTGCCTGTCAATACAAACTTTAGAGTCAGTTTGTCAATGTTCACAAAATAACTTGCTGGCTGTTTTCATTGGGAATGCATGGAATCTAGTTCAGGTTGGGGAAGCGCTGGCAGCTTGATGATAGTGAGTCTTCCTGTCTGTGAGCATGGACTGTCTCTTTCTGCACTGATGTAGCTCTTTGATTCTTCTCATGAGAGTTGTGTAGTGTTCCTCAGACAGATCCTGTTCACTTGTGTTAGATTGATAGCTAAGTATTTAAAAATATTTGGTGCTATTGTAAATGATACTGTGTTTTTAATTTTGAATTTCAGTTGTTTATTGCAGGTTTATTGCTTTTCAAATTATGAAAATATGAATCCGTGCTGACTGGAACAAATTAGAGCCATTCTAAGATGTGAAAAGGAAAAGCTAATCAGCCCCAACTTCCCCTAGCCCTGGTACCAAGCTTTAACACATGGCATGCGCTGGTCAACACCTTTCTCCTTGCTCAGCAAATGTGGAAAACCTACAAAAACATGGTTAGACAAATAGGGATTTTTGTTTATTTTTTACCACAGTAGGGTTGCACGATGCCGTGTTGTCCTGAATTTTTCTTTTAGCACTCAAGAATTTATTATGGCCAACGAAGTATAGGGGACTGAATGGTAATGGAAAAAAATATAATGAAGATTATAGGAAGGAAGGAAGGAAGGAAGGAAGGAAGGAAGGAAGGAAGGAAGGAAGGAAGGAAGGAAGGAAGGAAGGAAGGAAGGAAGGAAGGAAGGAAGGAAGGAGAGAAGAGAAAGAAAGAAAGAAAGAAAGAAAGAAAGAAAGAAAGAAAGAAAGAAAGAAAGAAAGAAAGAAAAAGAATTTATCATGGCCAAGCCTGTAAATAGTGGGTGCAGACGGTCCTCCCTCTCTCCCAGTTCTGTGTGCACATATGTCTGTGCACACACAGGTTATTGCACAGATATAGAGTCCTTATAAAGGTGCAGGCATTATATGTTTTTCTTTTTTGTCTCTTCCCATTGCCACCTCAGGAATGTGTGCTGAGTGATGGCCAAGATGTGTAAACTCATCATCCTTGTCAGACACCAGTTTTCTTTCTTTAAAGATTTTTAATATTTTATTTATTTAATTTTAGAGAGAGGGGAAGGGAGGGAGGGAGGGAGGGAGAAAAACATTGATGTGGGAGAGATCTGCTGCCTCTCAACGTACCCCCAACTGGGCACCTGGCCCACAACCCAGGCATGGGCCCTGACTGGGAATCGAACCAGTGACCTTTTGGTTTGCAGGCTGGCACTCAGTCCACTGAGACACACCAGCCAGGACACATCACCAGGTTTTTTAAGTATAGGGATGATGTTGTCCCTTGAGCCCCTCTGGGCTGGGCCAAGCACACAGTTGAACACATGCGTAGGGGCTAGTAGCCTAGAGTTTGGTTCTGGGCTTCAGTTTCTCCGTCTGTGAAGGGGTCATGGCGATAGCACTGCCGCATGAGGTGGCTGGAAAGATGAGAAGGGATGCTGTGCATAACATGCTTGAGACACAGAAGCTACTTAGGAAATGTGAACTCTTGTCAGTACGTTCTCTATTGTGAGTGACAGTGGCAAGAAAAGGGGCCGTCCTCCTGTGGCGAGAAGGAGGAACCAGTCTGGGCAGGGGTCTCCTGGTGCTGGATACCAGCCTTGTATACTGGGGGGCGGAACCATCAGAGCCTGGGGTCGGGGAGACAAGCCAGCGTCCAGAGACCCAGCCCACTGTAATTTCACTCTGGCCACCTTCTCTCTACTTTTCCAGGACAAGCAGCTGAGGATCTTCGACCCCAGAACAAAACCTGAGGCCTCGCAGGTGAGTTGTGTGGGCAGCCAGGCTCGGGTGAGGCCCCAGTGACTCTAACAGGTGCAGGCAAGGGTGGGCTCAGCCTCCTGGCAGACAGATTCTGCCATACCCCATGTCCTTGGCCAAGGCCCAGTGGCTCTGTGGAGGTCACCTAGGAGGTGGGCTACAGCTCTTCCCGGGAAGCATATTCTGGGTCCTGGGAGGGTCCCACTTTGATCACAGGATAGGGCGCAGCCAGGCTGCCCACAGGCCTTCAGTGGAGGCGTCCCGTGGCTTTAGGAAGCTAATTTGAGATTCCAACTTCCTCTCCTTCTTTGAGACCCCCCATTCCCATCCACCCTTCCTGGCATGGTCAGCAGAGGTTAGCCACAGAGGAACCAAAAGACACAGTCCCACCTTTTGCACTCCTCCTGTCTCACCGCCAGCAGACTCCTAGTCTGTGCCCAGGGTCTGTGGGCTGTGCTGGGGGCCTGCCAGACCTGCAGGCCACAGGCACTGAGTGTGTTTGGTTTTGCCTGTGGGTGTGCACGAGGCGCCTGTGGCCCTGTGAGTTCTAAGTAGGAAGCCGGGCCCTGGGTTCACGCTCCAGGCATTGAGACACTTTGGAGTCATTTACTCAGGTGACAGCAGCTTGGTTCCAGGTGTGGAATGTTCTGTGGTGAACAAGGCACACTCAGGGTACTTGCCGGAGGCTTCTCCTGCTGGAGCGGTTCAGGACTTC
The DNA here is from genome assembly GCA_007922815.1 of Macrotus californicus. NCBI lineage: Eukaryota > Metazoa > Chordata > Mammalia > Chiroptera > Phyllostomidae > Macrotus > Macrotus californicus. Next base: position 172,148 of record VMDR010000452.1, on the reverse strand, counting down.
CCTGAGGAAATGGCTTGGAGCTGAGGCCTCAGGGGTGCAAAGGGGACACACACAGACCACCAGAGGTGGGGCGAGCTTGTTCCAGGAGTGAGGACCACAGAAGAGAGGCAGGGCCCCTGGTGAAGGGCCTATCACCTGTGCCATGGGAAGCCTTTGGAGACTTTTAAGCAGAAATGAGCAGATAGACCTTTTAAAAAAGGTTTTTCTAGAAGCTGAGGAGCCTTTTTCCTTGAGGAAGGTGAAGTTCAGGCCCCTGCTGCCAGCTCAGGGGAGGAGCCCCCCAGCAAAATACCAGTTCCGTCACAGACGCCCTCGTCTCCATTTCTAGAATTTTTTCCCCACCTGGAGTCAAGGGGAATCTACCAGCTTGAACCCAACCAGCAGTAATTGGGGTCCTGTCACCCCACCCTGCTTCCCACCCTTGCATACATATACATGTGCCCACACAATCCCCCTCACACAGCCCATTGTAGCTCTTTGCCCCAGCCAGTATAGTCAGTTTGGCAGAAGACAAAAACGAGGCTCCGTCCTGACAGGTGAACCAAGCTGGGCCGAAGTGGTTTACGCTTCGCACCCCCAGGCCATACACTTCCTGTGGCTGGTGGGGATAGCTAAGTCTGAGCCTTAGATCAGTGTGAGTGTGAGCAGTGAGCCTCACTGTAGCTTTCTGTGGCTAGTTTCCAAGCCTTTGCCTGGAAAGGGGGTCTCAGGTTCACTTGGAGGAGGGAGACCGAGGCCCTATTCCCTCAGCTTTCTCAGGTCTTGGGTCACAGTGCATGGTATTCTGCCCAACTGGGCATTGCCAGCTCCCCTGGGCTGTTTTCTTCTTTTCCCTTCCCCACCCCCCTCCCCTTCCTCTTTGTCTCTTCCTCATCCTTCTCCAGCGAGCAGGGGGTGGTAATGGTGCTGAAGTGGAGTGCAGTGGCTGTCATCCAAGGGGCTCCAAGTTTCTAGAAGAGGGAGGGAGAAGATCTGGTTTTGGTGGGAGCCCCCTTAAAGGGGCTTCTGGGTGAGGAGACCTGGGAAGAGCGTGGGTGGCTCCCACTCCTTCCCTGCTGCCAAGACAGTGCCTGTGCTGACGTGGGGGCAGTGGGTCTGGAATGCTGCCTGGGAGTGGCCCTGCCCCCCACTTCCGCCCTGGGCATCTGGCCCACACCTGGCTTCTATTAGGAAAACCACTGCTGACAGCCAGGGTTGGTGTGAGCCGAGGGGCCAGCTCCAGGGATAGGCCTTCTGGGAGCACCTTCTCCTGATCCTCCTTCCCTCCTTGAGGCGAGCGTTGTTTGGGGGAGAGGAGTCAAGGAAGGAAGTGTTGCCTTCCACCCAGCCTCTGCCCTCCCTGCTCCAGTGGCTGTCCCCAACAGCCTGGAGGCTGGGTGGGGAGGCCTGGGGAGTCCCCCCTCTGCCACCTTTTATGACCCTGTCTCTGGACCTGAGCTTGGAGCAGGGGATGCTTGGGCAGCTCCCTCCTATTCACACCCGCTACTTTGTTTTTACATCGCATTTTATCATTTATTGTGTCCCAAGCCCTTGGCATACATCACCTCTTCCCACCCTCGTGACTGGCCTATGAAATCTGCCCTTTGAGCATTTCTGCCCCAGGCTCACACAGCCGAGTGGCAGAGGCAGCCTTGGTCTGGGAGCCGTTGGGTCCCTCTGCTGCCTCTTCCTGTGCCAGATCCCAGGTGGGGGTGTCCAAGGCCCTGAAACCATGGGTGTGCCAGGGAAGTGTCAGCCCACCGCTGAGGGGGTGCCCAGGGAGTAGTGAGGTTTCAATACCCTGTTGGGCAGGAGGGGGCCTGGGACAAGCCCTCTGACCTCTGGTGTGCACAGGTGGATCTCCCTTCTGACCACCCCTGTGTTGGACAGGCCTGGGGATGAGGGTGGGCTTTTGGAGCCCAGCACCGAGCCTAGCCAAGGAGGAGCGTGGGTGGATGGGTTGAGTATCTTACCCCTGGAGAAGGTCCCCTTCTCTGAGGAAGGAGCTCAGGTCAGCTCCTCTAGTGCCCTGTCCCATACAGAAGGTGTTGCTATGGCAACAGAGGGGGTTTTGGTTGCACTGCAGCTGGAATGCTATATGCCTGCTCCTGGCGCCCTGTGTTGGGCAGGTACTGCCTGCTCTCAGCCCCTCCTATTTTCTTCCAGAGTCAGTTGTTGGGGAGGCATACGGAGTCCTGGAGGGTTACTCTACAAGGAGGACACCCTGCTGTCTGTTGGGACAAAGGCTGTCCTCTGTGAGAGGGAAAGCCCCAAGGCCTGGCCTCTGGGCTTGGGATTATGACCAGTGGCTTCCTTTGACAGGACTGGTTTGGGTTAGCAGGATGGCTGGGTCCCAGCTGCAGCTTCCCTGCTGCCCCAGAAGAATGAGAATCTGGGGTTCTGGAGAGAGGGCACCTCCTTCCTGAGTCCCATTGAGGTCAGCAAAGAAGAACTTGCCATTTTTGAAAATGAAAGTCACTCCATTGATCTGGAGATAGAGGAGAGGGGAGCAGAGGGGAGGGGGTTAGTGGCCATCCCTTCCCCATCTGAGGGGCTTTCTCTGGGCCCTGTGAAGACTGAGCTGGGTGCACACACAGCGGGCACACTGGGCTCAGCCTAACCTCCTACCTGTCTTTACTTCTTGGTTTGGAGACCAGAAGGTGTGAGTAGAAAGCTGTGGGGCAAGCAGAACTCACCAGCCCACACCACCCACCCTGCCCCAGGGCCCGGGGCCCAGGGGCCTGTTTCCCCAGCATGAGCTCGTTCAAGGACGTTTGTTGGAAACCCGAGGTGTCCAAGGCGCAGCTGGACCCTTGGCTCTTTCTGGCCCCGGCTCTGCTGCCTTCTAGCTGTGGCTCTGTCTCCTCACCTGTCCTTGCGTCAGGTTCCTCTTGTGCAGATGGAGAACAATAACCGTGGGCTCAGCCCACAGGGGACAGGAGGGGAGGCTCAAATGGCCAAATGTCTTGCTGGGTGACTTGGGGCAGTTGGCTTCCTCTCTCTGGGCCTCTGATAGGAGATACGGGCAGAAGTGTGTTCCAACCGCAACCTGTACCTCTGAATTAAAAAACCACTCCACGGGCCCTGAAGGCTAGGTGTTCCCTCTTCTCCCCCAGTCTTCTGTGCTAGGCCCTTTGCTCTCCCAGGCCCTCCCCACATTCCTGGCCTGGCTCACACCTGCTGATCCTTCTCATCTTAGGTCAAATATTACCTTATATCACTTCTCTCACATTCTTGTTGTACTCTGTTATCGTGCCTAAAAAATGCACATTAGACCCTGAACACATTTTACCACTGTTAACACTCCTCGAAACTGTGCTCCAGAGTAGGTCCCACTATGGTGCTCTTTTTACAGGTAAGGAAACTGAGGCACCAAGATGTGGAGTATCTCGTATTGAGACGAGGTCTTCAGTGGCAGAGCAGGGTTTTCGCCCAGGCAGTCTTGACTCCAAAGCTCGTGCCCTTGACCTCCACTTTACCCCTTGTGGCATTTGTAGTAACATGCGGTGACATGGTTATTTCTATTTGGTTCACATCTGCCCCCTGACTTGTATATTCCATGAATGTGGAGACCTTTTCTGTTCACTGTGTCCCCAGCACCTAGCGGAGTGTGCAGCTCAAATGCCTGTATTGAGAAAGCAAATGAATGAGCAGCCCCGCTTCACCCTAGTACAGGACCCTCCATCTGAGATCTTTTTGGCCCCACCATCAGCTCCCAGAACAATGCCTGGCCTTTGGGAGGCCTCAAATGTCTGTTGAATGAATGAACGGTGCTCACATGCCTTGTGAGCCATCTGGTTTGCTGCTTACATAGGGGTATTTGCACACTGTTGAGAGCCCATGTGACACTTCTGACCTACTCTGGGGTGCCGGGGGTGGGGCTGACCCTCACCCTGACCCCACAGCCTCTCTTGAGTGGAGAGAGGGGTATTGGTTCCTGGTTCTCAGGCTCTAGCCCTGACTTCCTGTGCCGGCTGTGGCCGGGTGGGAAGTAAGCAGTGAGAAAAGCCCCCTGAACGACAGTGAGCTGTTTCCGATGGTCTCCCACGCTGGGGTCTGCCTCTGTGGGCTGGGGAGGGGGCTCTGGGCCAGCTCTTCACAAGCCGCCTCCTTCCCTCCCTCATTCATTCCCAAGGAGATCGTGGGAAGCTTGGAGGAAGCTGGCCACAGTTTAGGGTGAGCTATTTTTGGTAACAGGGTCTTTTGTCTCAGGCTCTAGAGGCCAGGGTGACTGGGAGGGAGCTGTTTGCATTTCCTCTGGCCTCCTGGACTCCCCCCTGCCTGGGCCCAGGGGACAGGGTCGCCTGTGGTATGAACTTGCCTCTCCTCCCTGGGTCCCAGGAAGCCTTCCAGCTGGCAGTTCCAGCACTGTGGGAGGGCCAAAAGGGGCATGCTCTGCCCTCTCCAAGGACGTTCTCCAGGCCTTGGCTCCAGGCCCTCTCCCCGGCCCTCTGGCAGCGTCAGGAGGCAGCAGTAATTCTCGTAATCCCTTGATTTGCACAGCTCTTTGCAGCAGACCCATTTCTCTCACATGTAGTCTCAGTTGATCCTTTCAACAGCCCTGGGAAGTAGGCAGCTGGGGCAACATGAGCCCCATGCACAAGTGAGAAAAATGAAATTCTGAGAGGGCACACAGATCCCTAGAGCCTGGGGATGGTGACCAACAGCTGAGTGCTGCCTCCAGGACACCTGCAGGGTAAGGACCTGCAACCGCCCTCAGTCACTATAGCAAGGGGGGCCTGGTATTGGACAAGACAGCCTGACAGTTCCCTGACAAGGAGGGAGACTGAGCCCACACTGGGTGGCGAGGTCAGCCCTCTGGTGCAGCACTGCCCTCGGCCAAGGTCCATCCTACAGTGACATGAGGCCTCCCCATCTCCAGCCAGCCCCCAGGCAAGTGGCCCTGAGGTGGCTTAGCTGTGTCTTCTGCCTCCTGCAGAGTGCACAGGCCCACGAGAACAGCAAGGACGGCCGGCTGGCATGGACAGGCACCCAGGAGCACCTTGTGTCCACTGGATTCAACCAGGTAGGGCTCCTTGAAGGTGAGCAGGGACCCATACCAGAAGAGCAGGGATGAGGCCCTCTGGGAGGTGGGGCCGCAGGCCAGCCCCACGCCTGTCCATATACGGCCCTGAGTGCTGCCCTGAGTGCAGCCAGGTCTCAGAGCCCCAGGGGACCAACTGAAAACTGGCAGATTCCATTCGCAATAGCTAAGCCTGACCCTGGGAACTGTAGCGCGACAACCCCCTCCCGCCCAGGGACCAGAGTCCATGGAGGGAAACGCCCCTTGTCCCTTGTCACCTAAAGGTTCTCGAAGGGGCAGGACATGAAAACCCAAAATCTCCCCTCCTGGCATGCTTTCCCACCACACTGCTTTCTGAGCTCTGTTCTGGGGCAAGTGCCCCTGTGCCAGGCTATGTCTTTGGGCACTAGGTTCCTGGGGAGCCCCGGGGGCTGACAGACGGGCCCTCTGGACCCCTCTGAGCCTCTCTCTGTGCCCTCCCCACAGATGCGTGAACATGAAGTGAAGCTGTGGGACACTCGGCATTTCTCCAGCGCCCTCACCTCCCTCACCCTCGACACCTCACCTGGGTAGGAGAAACCAGCATGTTGGGATGGGCTAGGGGTGGGATGGGGCAAGGGCCCAGACGATGTCTCGATTCCAGACCTGTGAACGGGCGCCACTGCTAAGGACCCCCAATATGCCGTGACAGGGCCATCTGCAGAGTACAGGGACCCGATCCAGCCAGAAGGGCTTTACCTGGCTCAAGTCCCGTCAGAGAGGTGGATCATCACTGGAGCAGTCAGGAGTGCCTGAACTGGGCAGACCTGGCCCTGCTTGAGGAGCCCCCTGGAGCTTCACCCGTAGGGGGTGTGAAGCAGCCTAGAATAGGTGGATTAGCTCTGCTGACCCATCCCATGTAGTCACTTGGTCATGGGGCAGGTTGGTGTATTTTGACATTTAGGGAGGTGACTGTGACCTGGCAGACTCACGGGTGGCCAGCTTGAGAATGCACTTCATTTTGCTGTGGGCGTTCTGGTGGGGCTGAGGGCTGAGGAGACCCGAGGCTGTGATAGCAAGGTGGACTTGGGGTGGGTGTGGGGTGACATGGGGACAGATGGGCTGGCAGGTTTGGCGGTGCAGGTAGCAGACAGAGGCAGGCCTTGAACTCATGGGCTCTAGGAGGCCTCCTCAGCCCTGGCCACATGCCCATCCCTGCTTGTCCTTGGTGGGGGCTGCACAGGCAGCATGGTATGCAAACGCCCCTCGTCTTTCTGTCCTACATGGAAGCGTGCAGGAGGATCTGTGCCGTGCCCGCGGGGCTCTGGGCCGAGCCGGCTCTATGCAGGGATGGCCCAACATCACTGCTGCTCAGGAACTAGGAGGCACATAGTGAGTGCTGAGACGTGACCCGTCCTTTCAGTCCGCACGGACCCGATGTCCCAGCTGAGGGAAAGAGGCTTGGGAGGGTGGGGGACCAGCGTAGCTGGGACAGGAGGAGGCGAGGACAAAGCCTTAGCCCTACTCAGGTGTGACTCTTGGAGGGGCTTGTGGGGACCCTCACCACCACCAGGTGAGGGCCTGCAAAGGTCGGAGCAAGGAGAGGGCCTCGGTCCTTGGATATCCTTTCAGCCACTTCCTTTTCTGTTTCACAACTGGGAAAACTGAGTCACAGAGAGTGCTGTGACCTCTCCCAAGTCCCAGGAGCAGCAAAGACCTGGAGGCAGGAAAAGCTAAGTGCCGTAAGAACTGCCAGGGTGTCCCCTGGCTGAGTGCCCAGAGAAGACATACCGTCTGGGTGGCAGCGACCCTCCACTCCCCTTCTCTCGCACAGCTCTGGGAGAGGCTGGGGAGCTGGCTAGGTACATTTTACAAATGAGGAGGGTGAGGCTGAGGGAACCCCAGTGCCTTCTTCAGAATTACAATTGAGTGTGAGGCTTCTGCCTTCTCTGGGCCCTGGGAATTCAAGGTAGTCACTAGGAACCCCCTGCGCTGGAGGAATTGGAGCTCTCTGGCGGCCTGGCTCCACGTCCAGCACACCCTTCCCAGGCATAGATGCTGTGCTGGTATATTGTCCTTTATGCCTCCGCAGGCCAGACAGCCTCTTCTCTACAGGGCCCCCAGCAGAGGGAAGGAGCTGGTCAACCGGGAGAAGGGACCCAGCACTAACCATCAAATGCTCCCCACCTACTGCTTCCTGCCTTTCAGACTCCGCCCCTGGCCTGTGCTGGGTTCCCCACCCACCCAGCCCCAGCATGGCTCCTGGAGTAGCTAACTGATGCCCAGACCCCACAGTGCCACTGGCCAAGGCTGACCCTGTAATTACAGCAGTTAAGAATAGCCTTGTAGGGCCAGTGAGGCCTGGAATTTCTCAAATCACTCCCAGATGGGCCAGCCAGGCCAGGGTCCTCCCCCCTCCAGCCCCCAGTCCTGGCCCCTGTCTCGACACCGGGCCCACACTCTTGGCAGAGGAGTGGGGACTCTCCAGTCCTCCACAAAGCTGGTGGATGACAGGGATGTCTGCCAGCCTCCAGGCTGGCCTGAGAGGTGGCAGGTCCGCTGCCCCCAGGCTCCCTGGAAGCCAGAGCCCTGCACTGGCCCCCTGGGAGCTGCTGAATGAACTGGACTAAAGATGAAAAGTGTACCAGTGGGCACAGCCATGGGCCTCCACCACACCCCCTTGATTTCTTCTCTGTTTACATATTTTCCATCTTAATTTAGGCAGAACAGTGTGTGTTCTTATAAGAGCTAGAGGGGACCAAGGGTCAAGCACAGCCCTCCCCTCCCTCTCCCAGGGGGAACCCAGGGCCCCACCCTCCCAGGGACCTCTGTTTCAGTCCCCACCTAAGCCTTCCTTTTTATCATCCCTGTCATTTGTCGAACGCGCCTCACTAAGAGGAGATGTGTCATGGTAGGAAGAGCAGGATGTTGAGGTCCTATCTGTAAGCCAGACTCAGGCGGCAAGGACCGAGGCCCTCTCCTTCCATGGATAGCTGTCTCACACTTTCTGGGTGCCGGGCTCCCTACTCAGTGGAGGGGGGCAGGGGCTCTGGTAGGGCCTGGTGCTGAAGGAGCAGCTTGTGCTCTCCAGGAGACACGGCAATACCACCTGTCTCAGTTTTGGTGCTTCTGGGGTAGGTGAATGGTCAGCTGCCTGAGCCGCAGCCAGATAGGGATTTTTTTCCCCATGTTACTGAAGAGGCAGTGAAGCCAGATAAGTTGGTCCTCTATCGAGATCACTCCAGCAGCAAGCCTATACATGGTGGAGGCTGGGATTGGGTTCACTTCTTGACACCGAGGTGTGCACTTCTGGCCAGACCCCCAACCCATGGTCCAGCCATTAGCCAGAGGTATTGGCTAAGAAACCTCCAAACTTGTAGAGAATTTTTATGAGTTTATTTGAGCCAAACAGACAGCTGCTGGGAAGCAACATCTCAACAGATTGAGAAATGCTCTGGAGAATGGCAATTTTACAGCTTATTTTATACGTTAACAATCAAAGGAGCAGAAGTAAGGGGTTACATGGAATTAATTGGTGGTGAACTGGGGAGGCTGGAGAAAGCAAAGTGGGAAGTCTCTGAGATTGGGTAAAGAGTAAAACAGAGAGACACACTTCTTTTATATCGGTGGGTATGGGATAGTTAACATTTATAGCACGTAGAGATGGTATCCAGGGAACAAGATAACAATGAGGGGTCTGGCGGTCTGCTCCAGTGCCATGGGTGCACCCTGAGGGGTCTGGAAAAGGAGATCACTCTGACGTTCCAAAGGTATGTTATCGAAGATGCACAAAGGTTGTGACTAACTGTCATGCTTGGCTTTTGGCCAGGAATTTTTATGTTGAGACTATCCCATGTGGTTACTTTTGGTCTCTGAGTTTGTAAGGCCACCACGTAGGCCACCTCTGAGCTTGTCAGGGTTAGTATGTGGCCCCTTTTTGTCCACGGGTCCCACACCTAGCATGTTCCTTAGAGATTGGGTGCCCCCTCCTCACCTGAGTAGCTTTTGCAGACAGTGGCCCCACCCCTGTCCTAGAGACCCAAGCCCTCCCCCACCATGGCTCGAAATGCCCTTCTGGGCCAGGGAGTGGGTGTTGGGTGTTGGGACCCGTCCCCGCCTGCTGTGAGCAAGCTTCTGTCTCATCTCTCCCAGCCTGTCTCCCTGTAGACAGGTTGTTGGGCATGAAACGGGAATGTGTGTAAGCCCACGTGACACAGGGCCTGGGGTGGCAAGGACCCAACAATGGGGGGCTGGCATTTCTCCACATCCATCCCTGGTCCTGGCCTGGGGGCACGGGATCACCCTGGGTAGGGGCTGCTCCTTGGCTTAGCTCCCCTACTCAGCCCCTGGACCTCCCTTCATTCCCCAGCCCCTGATCTAGTGTGACACCCCAAATGACATTTCTGGGAGGGCTCACACCAACTTCCTTTCTTTAGGTTCCACCCACACTGCTGGCCCATGAGGCCAGGTTTGGCTTTGCAGGGAAAACATTTATTCAGCAGCCACCGTGTTCAGCAGCGGCGTGTAAGCCTACAATGGCCCCTTTGACTGGGATGCTGAGGTTGCGGGGGGTGGAGGGGTTGCTAGCTCAGCGTGGCCGCTCCAGTAATGAGACCCAGGCCCACAGGAAATCCACCTGGGCCACTGCTGCTGGCTCAGGAAGATGGGGCCCCACCCTGGCCCACTGCTACCACCTTCTGCCCCCACAACCCTCTGCTAGCCTCCTCCCTTCTCATGCCAGAACCCTCAGCAGCCACTAATTGAATCCAGAGCCTTGTGTGGCGGGGCCTGACTTGGCGCTGACATCAACGCCCCCAAGCTGTAGGGCCTGTTCCCTGGGCCTGATTGGGCTGCCTCCTTTTTGCCAGGGTGAGGCAAGGGTCCAGGGGCCAAGACCCACAGAGGGGTACAGGCATGGGGCCTCGGGCACTCCAGCATCCGCAGGGCCTCTTTGCAGCCTCAGGGCCCACCTCCCCACCATCTAAAAGGTACTGTACTCTGTATCCATCACTGTCCCCAAGCTCTCAGCACCTTCCCTAGCCCCCTACCCCTGCCTGTGGTCTTCCTAGAAAACACTCCCACTTCTGCAGTTTTGGAAAATCAAACACATCTGTACTGCAGAGTAAAGGTGCATCACAGGGCTACCAGGTCTCCACAGGCTAGACTCAGATGTCTGCTCCTGCTCCTGGGCCATCTGCCCCTAATCTCTAACAGCCTCTCCACTCGCCAGAGGGCTCCGGCCATTCAGGATCTATGCTGCCCTTAACTAAGGCTCTTTATCTGCAGCTGGAGCAGAAAGCCCATGTAGGGGCAATGAGACTGCAGGGAAGGTGGGCTGTATGGGCCACCTAGTCCTGCATCATCCATGAGGGCCTGGGAGGACATAGCTCAAAGCACCCCCTGCACAGAGGAAGGCAGGTGTGGACTGTCTGTCAGACCCATCCCTAAGAATGGACTCTTGGGGACCCTCTTGGCACATATCTGCCATGAGCCTCTTATAGAAGCACTGCATTTCCTGAGCCTGGGTAGGTTAAGGCTATCCTAACTGTTCTTCCATGAGGTTGGAAGCTTCCCAGCTTCTATCCCTGTTTCTGCACTGGGAGGCTGGACTGCACACCTCAGAGGAGGCTGGGTGGGCACAGCCTCAGGGCAGGACTTGTGGGAATGCTGCCCTTTTCACCGTGGCCCTCAGCAGTAGCCCTCCCGAGCCTAGGGTTTGTCCAGGTCCTGGTGCCCGCTGGAGAGAGAGGGGTCCCAGGCCCTCAGTTCCCCACAGAGAGGGCTATCCCTTTATACCCATCCTGCAGCCCCACCCTCCCAGAGCCCTGGGGCCATGGCAGAAAAACACTCATTTTATCTTATCTTTTATTTTTCTTATAAAAGGCCTTCATATCATCATTTGTCTTACAAAAACCAAAGTCTTTGTCTCTGAGTTTGAAAAAAATTTTCCCAGAATAAATGGGAAAGGATCTCTTATAAATATATTTTAAAAAACAAAAGCAAAGCTTGTTCCTAAAGCGTCTTTCTTTCCAGTTTCTTTTGTTGCTTCACTCCCTGGGGTCAAGGCTGGGATATATACCCATCCTTACCCCTGCTCTCCCTCTGCTCTCTTTCTGGGGGCTTCCTTCATTGGCCCCCAGAGTCTCCTCGGGCTGGGAGCCTGGTGGCCCTAGGCCTGTGTTACCAGCACACGGCAGAGCCTGCCTGCCCTGCCCCACCCCAGAGGTTTCACACTGCAGAGGACAGAGCATATGCCATCCTCAGAGGCACTTGGGCTTTGGGGGTCCTTAGAGGTCTTCACCTGGATCCCAGCATCTTAGATGAGGAGACCAAGGTCCAGAGAGGGGCGGGGACTTGGCTATAGTCACACAGCCCCTGCCCTGACGTGTCATCCTCGTCATACAGATCTGAGAACTTATTGGTCTGGCAGCGAGAGGGTGCTGGCCAGTCTCAGCAGGGCTGAGAACCCAGCCCAGTAGTCCATCACTCCCGCTTAGATGTAGGGCTTAGTGGGAAGGGGCCCTTGGAGCCCAGGCCCTGGGTAGCCCATGAGTGGCACCTCACACTCAGGCCCACCAGGCGGGGCCTCCCCAACACCCTCACTTGCCTTGGGGCCTGGCTCTAAGGGGGCCTTCACCCCTTCCAGCTCCAGGGGCCCAGGCCCCATCTGCCCTTTGCCCTGCGCTGCAGCTGCTGCAGCCCGTCCCCGCCGCACGAAGTAGGCCGCCCCTACAACAGCCAGCGCAGCCAGGAGCACGGCAGCCAGGGCAGGTGCAATGAGAAGTGGCAGGTTGCCCTCTCGGGCCTGTGTGACAGGGGCATGATTGGAGCGGACAGCTAGGGGTGTGCGGGCCTCTCCACAGGCCTCCTCACCCTCAGGCACCCACCCAGCATCCAGGGGCCTGACACAGATGGAGTAGGTGGCATTGGGCCGAAGCTGGGTGACTGTGTACTCAGCAAGTGAGGCGGGCAGCCGCAGTGTCACTGGCCGCTTGTCAGGGCCTGACAGATTGCGGTAGGTGAGGCGGAGGCTCCTGAGCTGCACAGTGCTGCCCTGTAGGTAGCGCTGCAGTCCTACCCTCAGAGAGGTAGGGCTTACTGGCTCGATTCTGAGGGGCAGGGGCCCAGGAGGCCTCAGAGTGGCTGGGGTGGGGGTAGACCATGGACCCTGCCTCACCAGGCTCTCACAGTACAGACCGGTGAAGCCTTCAGGGCACAGGCAGGCTAGGTGGCCCCGAGCCCCGAGATGGCAGGTGCCCCCGTTGAGGCAGATGGACGCTGGGCAGTCCTGGGTCTGGGGATCAGGTCCCATGGTGGGCAGGGTGGCAGGTGGCAGGCTTGGGGCCTTGGCAGCAGGCTCTGTGGGGTTTTGCCAGGTGGGGGCTGGGCTAGAAGACGCGGGTGTGGGTTCCCATGCCAGGGATCTTGTGGTGGGCACCGTAGCTGTAGTGGTGGTGGCTGGGCAGCCGAAGTCGGCATAGTCAAGGTCCAGGAGCATCTGGCCAGCATTCTTGGGTGGGAAGTGGCAGCGTGTCTCCTCTGGGCTGGCCAGTGCCACACGGCTCTCCCGCACCCAAGGGCTGAACCAGCCCAGGGAGCACACACAGTTGAAAGGGTTGCGGGCGGCTGCCAGGAGCCGCAGACGGGGGAAGAGGCCTGAAAGCTCATGAGGCAAGGCCTGCAGGCTCAAATTGCTCAGGTCCAGCTCCTGCAGGGCTGCCAGGCCAGCCAGGTCCTCAGGCTGCAGCTGGGCGATGCGGGTATTGCCAGCTAGCCGCAGGCGCGTCAGTCCCTGTAGGCCCCGGATGGCGGGAGGCACATGCTCCAGCTGGTTGTCTGACACATCCAGGTCATGAAGGTTGCGCAGGCGGCCAAAGAGCCCCTCGTCCAGTTGCTGCAGACCCAGGCCGGCCAGCCGCAGCGCCTCCACATTCGCGGTGTCCAGGGCACCCGGCTCCAGGGCAAGGGGGCTGTTATAGCTGAGGTCCAACAGCAGCAGGCTCGGTAGATGCAGCGGGGGCAGTGCCCGAAGCTCATTGTCTTGCAGTTTGAGCTCCAGGAGGTGGTCAAGTGCGTCAAAGGCACCAGGCTGGATGTGGTAGATGCGGTTCTTGCCCAGGTAGAGGCGCTCCAGGCGCCTCAGGCCACGGAAGGTCTCGTTGGTGATCTCACGCAGCCTGTTAGAGGTGAGGTCCAGATTGCTGAGGTTAGCGAGTGGCTGGAACACCCCGCTGGGCAGGCTGGTGATCTGATTCTGTGACAGGTCCAGGAGCTGCAGGCCCGGCAGGCTGGCAAAGGTGCCAGTGTCCAGCGTGGTGATGCCATTGTCAAAGACATACAGGCCTGCTGTGTCAGGTGGCACATCTCGGGGCACTGTAGTCCCATGGCGGGCAGTGCAGAAGACTGTCTGTGGCTGGTTGCACTGGCAGCCAGATGGGCAGCCCTGTACCCCAGGCCCTGGGGCTAGCAGCAGCAACAGGAACAAGGGGACCCTGGAGTGCATCTTTTGGTCCCTGGGAGCAAAGAGGAAAGACAGGAGACCATGAGTCAGGACCCAGGAGACAGTCATACCAGGAAGGATGAAGAAGGAAATTCCAAGCTCCCTTTACCACTCCCTGCCCCCAAATTCAATAGCACACTGTAGTTATGAGTCAGGTCTCCAGTGCCTGGGCCCGGTCCCTGTCTCAGCCGTGTCACTCCCTTGCTATGTGCCTTGAAACAGTCATGCGACCTTGTTATGCTATCGGTTGGTATTCCCTGCACTGTCACCAGGGTTCAGTGGGCTAATGCATGCAGAACAGGATCCGACCCCCAAACATTCACTGACCACGAAGCACACCTTTACCTTACCCCCAGTCTTCCCACCTCTCTGGCTCAGAGAGAGCATGTGGTCAAGAGCATCAGGCTCCGTGCCCTTGCCCCAACCCTCCACCCGCAAATCTCTGCTGAGGTGGAAGGCAAGCAGGGAGAATGGTGGCTCCGGAGTAGCAGCCCCTCCTCACAGCTTCTGGGAGAGATTGGTGGGCAGTCAGCCCAGTGCGTAAGCAGAGAAGCTGGCTGCCCCAGGCCACCGGCCCCTGCTGCCACGCTCCACATCCTCCAAGTGAGGAGAGACCACAGCAGGAAGACTCCACACGGAAACTATGGGATCAGTGTTTTTCCACTTTTAAAGTCGGACCTGCCCAGGACAGGAGCTGTAGGCTGGCCAGGATGTGGCCAGTGGCAAAGTTCCTAGGGAAGGGAGCAGAGGGGCTGGAGCAATTGGCAGGTGTCCCCCTGGGAGGGGACGTGTAGGGAGGGAACCATGGTCTTCACACTTGAAGTAGAGGTAAGGGGGTCCAAGCCTCCTTTGGGTGACCTAGGGCTCAGGCTGGAGACGCTGGCTGCACAGGGTCCCCACAGGCGGTGCCAGGCCTGGAAACACTCCCCAGATTTCTTCAGCTACCATTTCTTGGGTTCTACCCTGGGCTGGGCACTGAAGCACAGCTGCAGCCCTTCCCACATGCCAGCACCACTGAGCATTCACAGCCACCTCTTATAGTTCCCCCAGAAGCTATTCCAGGTGGAAACTATTCTCGTCACTCCCAGAAGAAAGAAAAAGGGGGGCTCCTGGAGGTGTAGTGACTTGCTGCCATTGCACTGCTTCGAAATCTGACCCAGAGCCTGGATCCTTAAGCAGGTCCAGGTGTGGCTGGGCCTGCTGCCTGATGTGGGGCCCAGTCCTACCAGGGTGGGGGTGGCTCCCCCAGCCGCTCCAGCTTGTAGGTTGGCCTGCCCAAGACAGGATGGGGCCACAGCATGGGTCCCCCTTCATTCAGGCTCCTAGGGGAAATCCAGGGAACACCCCTAGCAGCAGTCCCCATGCTCAGGGCCCTTACAGTCCCAGAGAGGCTAGCACCCCTCCCTTTCAGGCACCTCTGCTCACACAAGAGCCTTTTGTGCTGAGACTCAGCCTCCTCTTCCCCTATGCTGGTGAGCTCTCAGGCCAAGGCAGGTAACATGTCTCTCCCCACAGAGTGCCTTCTGCCTCCCTGCCATCCACTGGGTTGTCTCTCCCCCAGGAGAGTGGGCTCCTGGAATATGAGGTAGGAAAGGGGCAGGTGGTCCCGGGATAGATTAGACAAGTCACTAGGGAGGCCACTGTGGTCTTAGGTCAATTCTAGGTAAAGGCCTTGTCACCCAGTTTGGGCTCACCTATGCCCTACCCCTTTGCAGAGTCCCCACTGCCTGGGAAGGGGGGCCATTGGCCCCTGCCTCTCACTAGTTAACACTGATGACCACCTTTCAGAGGCTAGCCAGGGAGGCCTTCCCTGACCCCTAACCAGTGTCCCCTACCCTGCTCTCTAGGCTCCTGGCTGCCTCATTCACCCCTGGCCCTGCCAGTGCCACCTCAAGGGGGCTCTATGCACCCCCCAGCCTCCTCCCCTGCAAGGACTTGCTCCACCCTCACTGACTCAGAAGTCAGCGGATTTGGCCTGGCCGCCAGATGTGGGCTATGAGCGTCCCCCACCCCCCACATCCACGTGGGGGGTGAGCCACCTCCCCCTGAATCAGCTCTCCTGGTAGAACAGTCTGGGGTCAGGAAGGGAGCAGCCAGGCTTGGGGTGGGAGGGACCCTACACGTGGCCAGCCTGACCACCCCTATGACGTTGGCTTCCCTTAGGACTTGTATAAGATCACGAATAAGAGCTCATGCTCCAGTCAGGCCACCCTGGGCCAGGGGTTTCAGAGCCAGAAGGTAGACAACGGTTTCTCTCAGCTCTCAGCGCCTAGGTTTTCTTCATCTGTCCCCCAGGGGCATTCAGAGTAGCAAGACTGGGGGACTGCTGGGGGGCACTCCCTGTTCTTCACTGAGGAGGGGAGCAGCTTGGGCTCTGGCCTTTGCTCCCTTTAATCAGCAAAGTCATCACTGGAGAGGGAGGCAGCAACTGCCATGGGTCTGTCTGGACCCAGAGTGGCAACCCCGCTGAGCAGCTGGGAGCAGAGGCATCAGGAAAAGAGGGACTGGCATCCTGGGCGGGGGAGACGCCAAGAGCCAGCAGCTAATCTGTTTCCCACTCCCTAGGAGGCAGGGGTGAGTGCCTTGTCTGAGCCTGGATCCACCACCCAGGAAAGAGTTGGCACCAGGGCTTTGGAAAGCAAGTGGGGGCTGATTGCTCCTCCACAGCTTGCCTGGCACCAAGAGCAGATCAGACATCAGACAACCCCCAGAGGGGACCTAGAGGGCCAAGACTGACTGTGGACGGGCAGGCGACCCCCATCTGGTGGTAGGAGACTGGAGCCTGAATTTGGACCCAAGTTCTGCCCCTAAATAGCTTCCCGAGTCCCTTCCCACCTCTGGGTCTCAGTTTCTCAGCAGCCCTGCCTCACTTCCAGAGTTGTTCTGAGTACCCAGTGTTCTGTTTGTTTTCAATGGGGAAGTTCTCCTAACAAGTTCTGGAAGTGATTCTGCTTGTCTGGGCGCACGCTGGTGTGTGTGTGTGTGTGTGTGTGTGTGTGTGTATGCATCAGGGATGGGGGTGTCTCAGGGTAGTGGTGGGGGGTGGGTCATGGTTGCCCTTGCCCAGCCAGTTACAATTTCAGCAGCTCTGAAGGACCAGGGGCCTGGGCTTTGATATCTGATCCACTGACCCAAGGCAGGGAGGTGGGACCTTTCTCTGCAAAGGGAGTGGGGAGAGTTCTGGAGGCAATGCTGACATTTGGGGGGAGGTAGTGGAAAGAGGGCAACAGGGTCCAGGGCATCTGTTCACCACCTGGACTCGACACAGCCTTGCCTTAGCCTGGCCCTGCTGTGGTTTGGTGGAAAGAGGCGGCAGGCAGAGAGGCCCGGGCTCTGCTGCTAGTCTTGCCAAACTCCAAGGAACAGTTGCTGGGATGGTGCTTTAGGCTTGTCTGACTGTCTGTGTTTGCAGCCTGGCTTTGTGGCAGCCTGGCCATGGGCCTTCATGTCATTTCCCATCTGTGAAGTCAGGGGGCTAGTAATAGTGCCTGGTTTCCAGGGCCATGTAGTTCGTGCTTGGAGCACATTCTGAGTGGTCAGTCAACACTGGCTACTTGAGGGAGGGTGTTATCCTTAAACCCTGAGCACTGCCTTCCCCACACTCAGGGGAGGGTGCCATGGTGTGCGAGGGGCTCTGCACCCCTTTAAGCACAGGCAGGAGGCCCCCTCGGCTGAGGGTGAAGCCTCTGTGCAGAGACTGCCCCCCAAACTGCATCCTTGGGTGTGGGCGTAGGAGAGCAGCCTGAAGGGGGTGTGCCTTTAGTTTTGGAGGGGGCAGCCGGTGAGCTGTTCCTTGGCCAGCCCCCTTCAGCACATGACCTCAGGGTGGGGAGAGAGCACAGGGAGGGGTATGAGTAAGGACATCCATCATCTCAGCTCTCAGGGAGACCCAGAGTGCCACCACCCACTCCCAAGTGTGGGACACATACAGAGGCACCCGCTCACACAAAAGCCCTGGGTCAAGCAGAGGCCAGCATGTGGGTGGAACTTGGGCATTTGGGTGACTGAAACACATCTGAGGCTGGAGTATCTCACTGTTCCTGGGGAAGGACAGGCCAGCATACCCCTCTCTTGTGCCCAGCGCTGCAGCGTGTGTGCAGGGGTCCAGTACCGCAGGCCTGACCCTGGGGCCCTGGGCCTCTGGCTCCCAGTGTTGGCCCGCCTGGGCTAAGCACTGCCGGCCAGGCCTGGCAGCAGCCCAGCTCAGGAGCCTGCCAACCCCTCAGGCAGGCGGGACTGTGCCGGCAGCCAGGACAGCTGGCTCCAGTTTCGCTGACGTGTCTGCGGAGGCTCCGGGCCCAGGTCGGGTCCGCCCGTCTCCCCATCCCTGGGACAAAGCAGCCCCTGGCGCAGCAGGGCAGAGAGGTTGGGGTGTCCTGGGCCCTCATAGAAGGGGCCAAGATGGCAAAGCCTCGAGTTCCTCAGAGATGGCCCTCTCTCCAGGTGGGGGCTAGAGCCCTATCCTGTGTTTAAGGTGGAGGCCCCTGCCCATCTCGGCGTCTCCGCCTCGCTCCATCCACCACTCCACCTGGCTCTGCTCATTCTACAGACAAGACCCTGGCACTTGGTTTGTGGCCCCATCCAGTTCCCTTCCCTTTCTGGTCTTCCACCTGCCACCTGCAACCCCAGGGGCTTCTCTACCCCAGCTACATATCAGAATCACCCTGGCAGTTTTGGAAAGTTCCTGAGGCCTGGCAGAGCTGTGTTTTGGAGAAGCTCCTTGGGTGAGTCTCCTCTCTGGCTAGGTCTCAGACCCTGGGACAGGAAGCTGCAAAGGGGACAGTGTGGACATCAGCTTATTTCTCCCAATGAGGGGAATATCCCTGAGCTGTGTAGAAGAGCAGGAGTCTGCCAGGCCCCAGGTGAGGACTTCCTGTGGCACTGTGGGTGACTTGGGAGCCACCAGACCTGTCAGCCCAGGGCAGGAAGATCAGTGACTAAGGCTAATGCACGGCTCAAGTGGGCCCCTGGGGCAGTGGGATGTGCCATCTCAGTTAGGAGAGGTGCTACTCTGTTGGGAGAAGACACCGGCTTCCCCGGGAGCTATGTAGTAGCTGAGGCCCAAATAGAAATGGGCCAGTCCAGATGCCACTGTCGGCACGTGCAGGTGTGATGCCACCAGGGCTGGGCTCAGACACGGCCTCCTCACTGCCCTGTTTCTACCCAGGGCCACGCACCCATCAAGTAAGGTCCTAACCCTGCAATTAACCCTGAATTTGCCAGGGGAAGGTCTTAGTCACCAAGGGAGGCCACCAGCCCCACATCAACTGGGCCCGGGCTGTCTGGGGCCTACACAGGGCCTAAGAAGGAAGTGGCCCCAGAGGAGGCCTTGCCCTTCTCATGCTCACTGTGCCCAGGGATCTAGGTGACGCTGTGGCAGAAACGGCCCTTCCTGGGATCTGTGAGCCCATCAGCAGGCAGGTGGGATTGACATGGGGAGCCACCACCCTGCCCCTGCCCTACCCCTCTCTCGCTTTTCACTGCTGCCTAGCCAGGCCCCAGTGACTGCCCCAGCCCCAGCCCCTTCTCAGTGCTAGCCAGCTCTCTCCTCCCTCCTTAATTAAATCTCTCAGGCAGCCTCAGAGGAATGTCAGAGCCTTATTGCATTTCCCTGGAGGAGACTGGTGGGGGGGCCTTCCCCAACCTTGGAGAAGAACTGGCTCCTTTCCTGCCCCCACCCCCTGAACCCGAGGTGGTCTAAGGGAGCCTGCTCCAGCCTCCTCATACCCAGGAAAGCTGGAATGAGGAAAAGCGGGGGAGGCCTGCAGGCCTGGCCAGCCAGGCGGCCCAGCCAGCTGAAGGAAAGCAATCCGGCTGGCTCTGGAATGTGGAAACCGATAAAAGGAAGAAGCCTGAGCCCTCGCCCGCCCGTGGCGCACGCAGACTCCCGCAGCACCCCTACCCGCCCCCAAACATAGCCCTGTTCCAGTCACGCGCACTCAGACACACGCCCACGCCAGAAACACGCCCAGTGGGCTGTGTTCTCATACATACCCTCCCCCTTCTCCAAGAACTCTCACAAATTCCACTGCAGTGAGGGGAGCTGGGTTTCTTGGCAGCGCAGACAGAGCCTTGGACTCTCCAGCCTAGAGAGGAGACTAAGGAGAGCTGAGGGGGGCTCTGGAAGGGGTCTAACCCACTTAGGTGGCATTGCTGCCCTTCCCATGAGCTCGGGGCTTGCCAAGAGATGCTTCTGTGAGCAGAGGTTCACCCAGTCTTCTCTCTGGCCACCAGAGGGTACTGGCTGGCTGGCCTGCTGAGTGGGAGCTGCCTTCTGGGCCCAGCTGGACCCCACTTTCCTGTCCCCAGGAGCTGCCTACTCCTGTGGTGGTGTCCACTTATAAGCCTCCATGAGGACTCAACTCTCTTTACCTGGGACTTGTCCCAGCTCCCCGGGGCCGTTAGTGGGGGAATGGGAGCCAGAAACTGTGGACCCATCTCCTGCCCAGGGCATCTCCCTGGCCCCGGAGCTGCCTGCCAGAAGGGCCTTCCTGGTGAAAGCAGAGGTCTGGACAACGTCTAAGGGTCTTCTCATGTGGACCCCTCCCCCATTTCCAGGCTAGACAGTAATGCCATCCCAGCAAATACCCTGGAACACCAGCCCCTACTGGTCCCATATGACTCTCTGGACCCATAGGTTCCAGGGCAGCTGTTTCAGTGTGCAGCCGCATGAAGCCAGGGAGGTGGGGACAGGCTATGCCAGGCCCCCAGCCTGGCACAAGCATCCTTGTCCCTCCCTGGGCCCAGAAGAGGCCAAATAATGGTCTGGAGAGAATCCAGCTGGGCTGCTCATTACCAGAGCCCTCTTCCTGCCTCTGACACTCTGTTTACAGAAGCTCTGGGGCCTGATTCCCCTGGGAGAAGACAGCAAACTCAGGGGACTGCTCTCCCATCCCCCCCAGCCCCGCTTGCCTTAGTGCTGTTGGGCCTTGCCAACAGCTGGGCCCTAATTGGACTTCACTACCTACTGGGCCAGCCTGAATGGACCCTACTCAGTGGGTACCAGCCCAGCCACCCCTTCATGCCCTGGGAAAGGAACTTTGAGATTCAGTCCCGTACTCCAGTCCCAGAAGCTCTTGGCCTGGGTATCTCTCTCCAAAGCCTCCCCTGCCCTTGATGCAAAAGGTAAGCAGGGGACACTGGGACCATTGTCTCTTCTCTTCGTCCTTCCCACCTTGCAGACTCCATCCCTAGACCCCAGGAGGTGAAGTGGTCAACGACCCTGGTGTGGCAATGGTTAAGGAATGGTTGGCACCAATTTGCTGATCTGCCAGTGACCACAGGGGGACCTCAGCAGCCCTCAGGCCCCAGCGCTGCCAGCCCTGGGACACAAAGGACTAGGCTGGCTCAAGGCCATTGGGTTCATAACCCAAGTAAAGACCCTTCTCCTGGCAGAGACAGATGAAGCACGCTAATACCTGGGCCCCAGTCAGCCAGTCTAAAGTGTCCCCGGGAGTAGAGACCTGGGAGGGGAAGAGAGGGGAGGGTGGGGGTGTGGAATGGTGCATTAGTACCTTCCAGCCACCTGATTACACCTCCCCAGGGCCTGCATGCCTGTGCACCCCCTACCCCAGCTCTGTCCTGAGTGATAAGGGCCCTTAGGACCCCAAGGAGCCAATCTGCACAGGGGCATGGGAGCCTCCAGAACCAGACTACTCCCACCTGAGGAGGTAAAAGCGACCCAAGACTATGGCGTGGCCATTCCCTCAAAGGGGTTTAATTCATAAAACTGGTCATGCCAGCGGGCCCAGCCGTGGGAGGAGGAAGCGAGGGAGGGGGTGTTTATTTTGTCTGCTCGCAGCCCCGCGGGCCGGCCTGCCAGTAAACCGTGTACACACACCAGCGCGCGCACCGAGCCACGGGACTGTCCGCGCCCGGATCGACCCAGGTGATGGTGCGGGGCTGAGGACGCATGCCCGCTCTGAGTGCAACTGAACGGCGGGGGGGCTCTGCTCGCGTGATCGGCGCATGTGCATAACTCTTCTCGGTGGTGCCCCCCATTCCAGTCCTCAGCCCCCCGGCCCAGCAGACTCACCGGACAGCGGCGGCGGGAGCCAGGCAGGGTGGGCCACAGCGTCAGTCTCCCTGCTGGCCAGACCAGAGGGTTCCTGGTTCCCGAGGTAGCCGAGTCCGCGTACCCCCACCGCGGGCTGGGGAGTCAGCTCGCGGGAGGCGGGTCGTTCCTTTAAGGCACGGGGGAGGGGCTGCGGCCGCGGTCGGGGCGGGGTCGCTCCCCATTGGTCAGGGCGGAGCGGGGCCTAAGGACACCCGCCTCACCTCTCAGCTGTTGGGTCATTTGGCTTGGCGTCCTGGTCCTCACCCCATACCTCCCGACGCCCCAGGTGGAACTACCACTTGTTTGGCTTATGACTCTGAGCAGGTCCCTGATTTTCGTGTAGAAAGCAAAAATTTGAGTGAGATGGAATCTCAAGCCCGGATGCTTGTGATACACCAGAGACAGGTGACATAAATTCGCGGAGCAGACCCCAGAGCTTGTGCAGACCTGGAAAAGCAGGAGAGGAAGGGAGTCGGGGCTGATGTAAGGACTCAGCCCCCATGACCTGCCTCAGCCTGCCAGAGCTTTGGACTTTTCAAGAGAAACTGGAAATCCGGATTTTTTTTTTTTTTTTTTTTAGGTGAAATCTCTCAATGTGCTATTGTTGGTAGCTAATCCCAATTTCAAAAACTGCTGGGCAGGCTCTACCGAGCCCTTCTGGGGGCCTCCCTCGTACAAACTCTTAATGCCAAATCTGAATTCTGGGCTCCTTTTTTGGCCATGACGGCTTTCAGGGCTGTGAGCATCCCTGGACCACTTCTCCCACGTCGATGAGGGCTTCACGGTTACAGACAGCTGCAGAGCCAGAGTGTGTATGTGGCGGTGGGGACTGGGATGGGGCAAGTTGTTGGGCCTTAACGTCAGTGGGTGGGGCCTGGGTGCAACTGACAGTGGCCCTTGAAGGGGCCAGAGGGAGGAGTGCCAGGGACTGGACAAGTCCGCAAAAATCCCCTGCCTTGGAGGGTTCCAGGAAAAGGCTCTGCCCTCCTCCCCCTCCATGTTTGTGGTCAAAGGCATGCCTCAGAGCTTTGGGACCCAGCTCAGCTCCTGAGTTCCAGGGGGCCCTGGGACACCCGTCTCCTCTCCTAACCTGGCCTGCAGCCAGGGCCTTTGCCTGGGCCAGCTGGAGTCTCAGTGGGCCCAGGGGCTTGTGCCATGAGGCTAGGCCACACCAGTAGGGGGGAGGGTTCTTTGGAGGATTTGAAAAACTCCAGAAGGCAGGACAGCCTCTGGGTCCAGTTGCTAATGAGCTAAGCAGGGTACAGTGCAACATTCACCTCCCAGACTTACCCTCTCAGGGCCTCTCCCACACCTGCACCCCATGCACGTCTTGGTTTTTGTGAATGTGTAGCATGACGTGCAAACCTCTGCTCCTGGTCCAGAGCTGGCCCTTAGGTGTGTTTCATTTGGCCTGTATGGGACTTTTTAAAACTTTGATGCCATTGCAAACATTAAAAATCTGGTGGTTTCACATTAAAATGGGACTTCCCAGCCTGCCTTGAACAGGAACTCTCAGCTGGAGCCAAGTGCCCCCTCTGACCAAGCCTCAGGCTCACAGGTCACCCCAGTCCCCACCACTTCAGTTGTCTCACATGAGGCAGCTTCACTCGCTCAGTTTCCTGAAGCATCTGAGTTTGCAGTCAGTACCATGTGGCTCTGGTCAGACTCTCTATAACTCTGCCCTTGGGTCCTAACACCCTCAGGAGTGTCCTCAGATACTGTAGGCGGGAGGGGTTGCTCTGAAGACCAGCCTGACTTCATCCAAAGAATAGATCTTCCTGACAGGCTCTGAAGCCTCTCACGACTGCAGCCAGTTCTCTATGATGGAGCGACCCCACCTGCCTAAATGGTCCATCCCCTGCCCTGATCTTGCACCTTGGACTCAGGCCAGGCTCTCATCCACCCAGAGGTTCAAGGGCAGCTTCCAGACTTCTCCCCAGTTTGTCAATCCTCATATGGTTTGAAGACACCACCTCCCTTTAGAACCTGGTTACCTGGAGCCTCTTTGAGGGCGGGAACTAAGGAGTATGGGGCACAGCTTGGTCCAAGGGGATCTCCACTGCCCAGCTTGGGTGACAGAGGCAGATCCAAGGGACCTAGACTAATTTGGACCAGTGGCAATGCCTAGATGTCTAGATGGGTGGGATGGTGGGGAGAACCAGAGGCCTACTGAAGCTGCCCTTTTCCTAGCAGGTGCACCCTGGTACTTCTGTGCTAATTGCAGGAATATTGGGAGAGCTGATGGAATTATCAGAGGCTGACCCCTCCCCTATGTGGTCCACTCTGCACCACCATCATTCTGCATCTTCTGGGACCTGGGCCCGGGGCTAGGGGCCACATTTGGGCTCTAGACTGAACCCGGGTCAGAGCCCTTATCAGCAGTGGGCCCAGATGTTAGCCCTCCCTCTGTGCCATGGCAGCGGGAGAGGTGCCTGTACCAGCTCTCACCACCTCTGGCCCTCTGCCAAGCTGGGGCTGTGTTCTACATTCCAGACCCAGACCCTGGCTTGACTCTCTGTATAAGGCCTGGAGTCAGACCTGTGCTAGCTGCTGGGCAGCCCTGGGGCTGGTGCCGTGACCCCATTTCCTGTGCCAGTGCTTTGGCAGGCAGGTGCTCCTGCCTGACTGAGCTCCCCAGATAGCTCCACCTGAGGCAAGGAAGACAGGCTTGACCTGTCAGAGGAGCCAGCCCTGCCCTCTGTGACTTCCTGCCCCCCCCCCGTACCCCCAGCACCTGAGTCAGTGGAGCAGCTAGCTGGGGCTGATGGGATGGGGTGCAGGGAGGCCAGGTCAGACCTCTTAAAGAGGGTGACTTAAAGCACAGGTGAGCCACTGATGCTGCGGTAGAACCCACAGTCCCACCGGTTCTCACCAAGGCAGCAGGAGCCCCCAGCCCACTTACTTTCAGACTCTGCCCTGAACTCATCACCTTTTCTTTCCACTCCTCCCACCCATCTCCACACGGTGATCTCAGCTCAGTGCACACTTGCTCCCATCCCTGTTCAATTAAGATGTGCCACCAGCTCTTCATTTCTTGTTCAGTGGAGGCAGAACCTCCTCCTGATGTGCCAGACCCTATCCTGTCTTGCTTCTGTCCTCCCCAGCCCAAGCCTCAGCCCCTCACCCTCATTGTCCAGGCCATGCATCCACCTGCCACGGGCCCTTTGCTCATGCTGCTCTTCCTGCCTGGAACTCTCTCCCCTGCACGTGGGACCATCTCCTCTGTCCTCCGCCGTGTGTCCTCAGGAAACTTCTCCTTCACATGTTTAACTATGTCTGCCTTTCCAGGTTGGAAGCTCCTTGAGGTCAGAGGTAGGGTCTTTTGCCTCCACCTCTAGTCATACCTGTAGGCTGAGTCAAGGGCCAGGCACAGACCAGCTTGCCTAAGGAATGAATGGATTTAGTGAAAGCCCTGTTACAGTTGCTGAAGAGATCTTTGTCCAGCCCCTCTGGAGCCAGCATCTATGGGGATGCACCCAGGCCACACCTGTACTTCGTCCCTCCTGCGTTCCCCTTCCCCAAGGCAGGCAGTGGTCAGATCAGGTCAAGCAAGGCAGTTCTGAGCCCAGCTCACCCTGTCTGGCCTGAAGTAAGTAGAGGCTGTGTTACTCACAGGTGACTGGTCCAGGGCCCTCCAGGAAGCTGTGGAGGCACCCAGGGCCCCACCCAGCTTCTCACCTCACTCTGTAGTTCCCTGCAAGGTAGGGGGAAATAGGCAACAGGCAAGCTTTGGGAAGCTGGCTGGGAGGGGTAGACAGGCAGGTGAGGAGAGGGCTGGGCCTTTTGTTGCCTGGGGGAGGGATAGAGGCAGCTTCCACAGCTGGATGACCTCTGACCGCTGGGACCACAGTGAGGATGGGGTTCTGTGTGGGAACAAGTGTCAAGGTAGTGACCCAGGCCTGTGGGTCCCCAGGGACATGAGAACAAGACCAGAAGCAAGAAACAAATGAATGGTCCTGACTGGTGTGGCCCAATGGGTTGGATGTCATCCTGCAGACAAAGGGTTCTCAGGTTCAATTCCTGGATGGGGCACATGCAGGATTGTGGGCTGGGTTCCTGCTTGGGAGTGTGCAAGAGGCAACCAATCAATGTTTCTCTCATACATTGATATTTCTCTCCCTCTTTCTCCTTCCCTTCCCCTCTTTCTAAAAATAAATTTTAAAAAATCTTTAAAAGAAGCAAATGGATGAAGGCACCTGCCCCTGAGACTATGAGCTGGAAGGCAGCACTCACAGGGCTAGAGGTTGCAAAGGGGCCTCTGCAGGGCCTGGGGAGGGCATCATAAATCTCTCGGCAGCAACAGGCCCTTGGCCAAGACCAGATGGGCACAGAGCAGCAAGGGTGCTGGGGGCTTTCGGCCCGCCCTCCATGTTCCTGGCCACCACCCCTCCCCAGGCCTGCTTTGGGAAGGGGGGCAGGGAAGCTTGGCAGCAAAGGAGGCCCTACTCTGGCCTATGGCTCAGGCTTGTGCATAGGGACCCCAGGTCGGTCCTGGGGGTGGGGTCTGAGTCTCCAAGATATCATCAAGGCCCCAGGAGCCTGGGGTGATTAAGAAGATGGCCCCCAAACCCTAG
This sequence comes from Macrotus californicus, assembly GCA_007922815.1. Classification (NCBI taxonomy): domain Eukaryota; kingdom Metazoa; phylum Chordata; class Mammalia; order Chiroptera; family Phyllostomidae; genus Macrotus; species Macrotus californicus. Next base: position 146,037 of record VMDR010000452.1, on the reverse strand, counting down.
TGCAGACCTGTAGCACCCACCTGACTGCACTGGAGAGGGCTAGAGGGGATCCCCCATCTAGCACCTTCTCACCTGCCCCAGTAATACTGGCCTAACATCTAAACTGGCTAAGGTGGGACCAGGGACAGACTGTGTGGGGGTCTGCCTGGGGTGAGAGTGGGGCTGAGGTGCAAAAAGAGAGGATGGCTCCCCTGTGCCCAGGGCCCAGCACAGGTCCTGAGTGAAGCAGGTGGGCAAATTGAGGATCTGGGAAAAGAAAGGAGGTCCTGGGGGACCAGCTGGATGCAGCTGGAGGGGCCACATCACTCCCAACCACTGTGATGTGTGGCCTGATCTCTTATCTGAGGCCACAAGGCTCACAGACCTCTTACTGCCTTTGCCCACTGGTGGTTGGCTTCACCCACTGACCAGCTCTCTCTCCCCCAGGCCTCTGATGCCCTTGCTGGACCCAGACTCCGGGCTCCTGGTTCTGGCAGGAAAGGTGAGGGAGAAGCTGGAACCACCTACCCACCACCTACCCATGTCCACCCACATCAGGACCCCTGGGGCTGATGCCTGGCCCTGACCTTTGACCTGAGCAGACAGCTGGGAGAGTGGGGAGTGCTAGATGCTACCACCTGCAGAAAGCAGGAGCTAGAACAGTGCTGCCCAGGCTCTGCCAGTGCCAGGCTGAGTGGCCTCCTGTCAGCGTCCAGGCCTCTGAGTCTCCATCCATAGATGTCGGCTTCGTGAGGACAGGCTGGAAATAGAGCAGTGTTAGCACACAGCAGGCACTCTGTGAACACTAAATGTGCGTTCCTGGTGCTTACCACACACGCGCTGATGACGAATAGGTGAGGTAAAGTCTACCGAGGGCACAGCTTGTTGCCTAGCACGTGCCAGTGCCCAGCTGGCGCCTGCCTTGCTGCTGTAGCTCAGGCCCTTGGAGAGGAACGGGAGGGGGAGGCGGTGCCGGGCCGGGACTGTCCCAGGCCACTAGGGCTCGGGCAGCGGAGGTGCTCAGGCTGGGCTCGTTTCAGGGCGGGCGTCAGCTGCACTGCTACGAGGTGGCCCCCCAGCAGTTGGCGCTGAGCCCAGGTAAGCTCTCCCTTCCTTCCCCTTCTCTGTCTTTTTGTTTGGTTTTGGGGGTGTTTTCTCCTCCCCTGTTCTTCCCCCCTTTCCTCCTGTTTCTTCCCCTCCCATTTCCCCGACCACCCTGACTCTCCTCCCCTGGTGTCCCCAACAGTGACCCAGTGCCTCCTGGAGAGTGTACTTCGGGGGGCTGCCCTTGTGCCCCGGAGGGCACTGGCCGTCATGGGCTGTGAGGTGCTCCGAGTCCTTCAGCTGAGTGACACAGCCATCATGCCCATCAGCTACCATGTACCCCGCAAGGTGAGGGGGGCCTGGGTGAGAGGCTGGGAAGGCCTGGGGGATTCGTGCCTTACTGGCCACCTGCCTGTCTGTCACCAGGCTGTGGAGTTCTACGAGGACCTGTTTCCTGATACTGCAGGCTGTGTGCCAGCCTCTGAACCCCACAACTGGTGGGCTGGGAGCAATCAGCAGGTAGGGCCAAGGCCTGGCTGGCTGCTCTTGGTCTCCACCAGCCCCTGTAAGCCCCCCTGACAGCAGCCCCGTGCATGGTCCCACAGCCCAGCTGTGCACTAACTCAGCTGCCCTGTGTCCCCCATACCTTCCCACACCTTAACTGCTGCCTCTTCCCACAGGTGCAGAGGGTTAGCCTCAACCCAGCTCAGCAGCCCCACCCCAGCTTCACTTCCAGCCTGGTGCCCCCTGCAGAGCCCTCCCCTGATGCAGCCCAGCCTGTGGAGCCACCCACAGGCAACAAGGACCCCAGTGTGAGTGGCAGGGCTGCCTGTTTCTTAACACCACAGTGGGACCCCTGATAGTCTTTTGAACCTTTTCTAGCTGTCAGGCATAAAAAACAGAAAGAACCTCACAGTGTTCTCTCAATTGAACAAACATTTAGTAGAAAGTGAGACTGTCACATAAAATCTAGATATCTGGCTTTTCTTGAAATAATGGTAGATCTTAACCACCTTTGGTCCACCTGCCCACAGATGCTGGGAGCCAGCAGTTGCCATCTGCTGTCCCCACAGTCTGACAACCACTTCACCCCACATTACCCCAGCCCCTGTCAGCATCTGCAGTTACGCCCCTTCCCCACATCCCAGAGTGGGGCTTGATACCCAGCTCAGTTTCCCACAGCCCAGGAGGAGGGGTCCAGAGTTATGATCCCAGCATCCTCTCTCTTTGGCCAACACACCCAGGGGCCTGTGGCTGACCCTGGGTGCTTTGCCCCCAGGAGGGCTTCTCCTCCCCTCCCAGCTCTCTGATCTCACCCTCCACGCCGTCTAGCCTGGGGCCCTCGCTCTCCAGCACCAGTGGCATCGGCACCAGCCCCAGCCAGAGGTCACTGCAGAGCCTTCTGGGTAAGTGCGTGGTAAGGGGGGAGCTAACCCTTTCACCCCCAGCCTTTCCTCTGTACCCAGCCCTGTCTCCCCTCCTGATGAAATCACATGTTCTGTGGTATAAAGTCAGTCTCATCTGGAAGAGGGCAGCCTGGACGTTCCCTGGAGCCCTCGGCCTCCATTGGGATACCTCAAGTTTCCTTCCCATTCTGGGCAAGTCGTGTTGACTGGACCAGCACAGGTCTGGGCCTGGGCATGTGCCCTGCATGACCCTGCAGTGAGGGGAGCAGACAGCCAGGACATGGGGCTGGCCTGGGGTCCTTCTGCTGGGCAGCACGGGTGGAGGGTGGTCAGGCAGGGCCTCCTCACAAGGCTTTGTGTCCCTGCTGCCTGCCAGGCCCCAGTTCCAAATTCCGCCATGCTCAGGGCACTGTTCTACACCGAGACAGCCACATCACCAACCTCAAGGGGCTCAACCTCACCACGCCCGGTGAGAGTGACGGCTTCTGTGCCAACCATCTGCGTGTGGCTGTACCCCTGCTCAGCAGCGGTGGGCAAGTGGCTGTGCTTGAGGTAAGGGCCTCACCCTACTGCAGCTTCTCCCAAGCCCCTGCAGGACACCAAAGGCAATGGGTGCCTACACACTATTTTATTTATTTATTTTTTTAGACAGAGGGTCACAGAGAGAGAAAAAAAGGGAGGGAAACATCAATATGTGATTGCCTGTCATGCAACCCCTACTGGGGACCTGGCCCACAACCCAGGTATATGCCATGACTGGGAATTGAACCAGCAGCCTTCTAGTTCACAGGCCGGTGCTTAATCCACTGAGCCACACCAGCCAGGGCACCAGCTACAGTCTCTGAGCACAAACCATGTGCTAGGTATCCACCCATCAGCCTCTCTAATCCTCCCAGCTGCCCCATGTAGGGGTGCCGCTCTCATCCCCATATTACAGATGAGAGCATTGAGGCACAGAGAGGTTTTGTGACCTGCAGGATCACACAGCAGTGTAAGTGGTGGAGCTGGGGGTTTGAACTCAGGGCTCCTGAGCCCCAAGCCGGAGCTCTTTCCACCACTCTATACCTGTCACCCCCCTTTACTTTCTGGAGCCTCACGGTTGGCACTTAAGGCTCAGAACATGAGGCGGATGAAGCAGAGCTTGGGCCACCCAGCAGTGGGGCATCAGCTCTGGGGGGGCAGGGGAACAGATAGGCTGCTTGCCTTGCAGCTCTGCCTGTTACTAATGGGACTCGGGGTGGGGGCACCTCCCACAGCTGCAGAAGCCCGGCCGCCTGCCTGACACAGCACTGCCCACGCTTCAGAATGGGACAGCTGTGACCGATCTGGCCTGGGACCCCTTTGACCCCCACCGCCTTGCCGTGGGTAAGGAGGCTGGGCACTGGGCTTGAGGGAAGGTCCTTGAGTCTTAAATGGGAGCAGGGGGGTCCAGGTGTCTTGTGCCCAGCAGTGATGAGCACTTGCTCTCTGCAGCTGGGGAGGACGCCAGAATTCGTCTGTGGCGGGTGCCCCCAGATGGCCTGGAGGAGGTGCTCACCGTACCAGAGGCCGTGCTCACAGGTCAGGTGGGCCCTGGTAGGGGAGGGGGCAAGCAGTGGCTCCTGAGGAGCTGACAGCTTCACCCCATGCCTTGTCTGCAGGCCACTCAGAAAAGATCTACTCTCTGCGCTTCCACCCCGTGGCAGTTGACCTGCTGGCCTCCTCTTCCTATGACCTTACCATTCGAATCTGGGACCTTCAGGCTAGAGTTGAACGGTTGAGGCTGCTGGGCCACCAGGACCAGGTAGGATACCTTTGAGGGCAAGTGCCCAGCCACAGGGCACGAGGCCACCTCTCACCTCCCCACCTGCCCCCAGATATTTGGCTTGGCCTGGAGTTCCAATGGGCAGCAGCTGGCCACTGTCTGCAAGGATGGACGCTTGCGGGTCTATGAACCCCGGAGTAGCCCTGAGCCCCTGCAGGTAAGCAAGATGGGCAAATGGGTGGGGGGCAGTCCTCTGGCCCAGGGAGAGGCCTGGCTGGACCTCAAGTGCTGAATTCCAACAGGAAGGCCCAGGGCCAGAAGGGACCCGTGGAGCCCGCATTGTCTGGGTATGTGATGGTCACTGTCTGCTGGTATCTGGCTTTGACAGGTAAGGACTCAGGAATCACCATCCCAGACTTCAGGAGCCACTTGTGTCCCCCTTCCCCAGATACATATATACCTGTCGGGCATGCAGAAGCTGTCTTCACCCATCACTTATTGGATGGATGGATGGATGGATGGATGGATGGATGGATGGGTGGGGGGAAGGAGTCAACTGGGGGCCCAGAGGCATGAAAGCTGGGCATGCTGCAAGGAGCCCATTCCTGGTGGGGATCAGGTATAGTGAACAAAACACAGAAGCAAGCCTACTGGAGAGGGCCAAGGATTGAGCATTTGTCACTTTGGAGGAAGGATCAGAGATAGCCTTATAAGGGGAGGTTACATCTGAACTGGGTCACAAAGGGCTAGTGACCAGAGGGTATCAATTGTGGGTGGACAGGCCAGGAAGCTAACCAGTTTGGCCAGAGCAGAGGGCAGGAAACAGACCCTGGGGAGAAAAGTCCAGATTGAGTGGGCCACAGAGGCCACAGGACAGATGCCAGGGCTGCCGAGGGCTGGAGGGTGTCAGAGTAGGGCAGTAGTTGGGGAGAAGTCGAGGCAAGGCAGCAGCTTAGGGCACTTGCATTAGGCCAGGCTGGAAGTTCTGAGGTCTGGGTCATGAAAGAAGGTGGGCCTGGCAGAGGCCTCTCCTCTGGCCCTGAGGTCTTCAGGCCCCTAGCTTGACAAGATAGGGGTTCTTGCTGGAGTCCTTGCCCTGCCCCATGCCCCTCCAGCAATATGGACCTGTTTCTGCACACCCCCCACCCCCTCCACAGCCAAAGTGAGCGCCAGCTACTCTTGTACTCCGCCAAGGCCCTGGCTGCTGGCCCCTTGGCAGTGCTGGGGCTGGACGTGGCTCCTTCCACCCTGTTGCCCAGCTATGACCCGGACACTAGATTGGTGCTACTCACGGGCAAGGTAGGCTGGGGTGCGCAAGTGGGCATGGTGGGCAGGTGAGACAAGGTTAAGGAAGGCAGCTTTAGCTGGCCACCTCTCTCCCACTTACACACCCTGCCAGGGCGACACCCGCGTGTTCCTATACGAGCTGCTCCCCGAAGCTCCTTTCTTCCTGGAATGCAACAGCTTCACTTCTCCTGACCCCCACAAGGTGAGCCATCAAGTCCTGCCCCCTCATCCTCCTTCCTTAGGTGGTACTACATGGCTCCCCCGCCCTCTCGTGGCCATACGGGGAAGTGCAGGGGTTAGCCTCTCCCACACACTCAACCCTTACTAAAAGTTAAACTATGTAAGGTTAAGTTATATGAACCTGCAAATAAATTGTATTTAAAATGAAGGCCATAAACACCCAGTTTGGCATTTTCTAATTATTTTACCTGATTTTATTTTGTCCATTGACGTTATTTACATCTGTCGGATCTGTCCAATGGAAAATGACTACTGGGTTGACCAAAAGTCCATTTAGTTTTTCCTGTAAAATAAAAGACACATTCTTCACTTTTACCAGTAGTTTAATTGACTTGGATATTTTGTGTATGTCAGCTACTCCCGCTATTGGCTTCTAGTGGGTAGAGGGGTGCTGCTCAATGCACGAGACAGCCCCCCAGCAAAGAATTTTGGGGCCAAAATGTCAATAGTCCCAAGAAACTTCACAAACCACTTTTGACACGTTCCATCAGTCACAGCACCTTCTCCATATGCTGCACACATCTTTTTTTGCACTTCAGTTGTGTTTTTACCTTTCTTGAAATAATAAAACATAATATGCCAGAAATGTTGCATATTTCCTTCCATCTTCAATTATTAACATAACTACACAAAAAAACCACCAATTTTGATAAGTTTTTTTTAACGCACACTGATATGACAGCTGTCACCATACAATCTAACAAAGTTGGTTTGAATGAAGTTCAAGACAGCTGAGCGCTGCTGGAGCCATCTTACGTGAAAAACTGAACGAACTTTTTGGCCAGCCCAGGATACAATGGCCTGCTACTGCACATTGCTGCCCGGTCAGTGAAATCAGCCATGGCAGCAGTTTTCAAACCACAGCAATAGGGAAATACTACAAATCAAGGTGTTTTTTCTCCAGAGAGCCAGTTGTTAAACATGTGCCAGTACACCACTGTCCAGGGATGGGCCTTGGTCCTGGGGGTCCTAAGTGAGGGGTGCTGGCGCTCCAGCCCCAGCATGACTCCCCTACCCCCTCAGGGCTTCATCCTCCTGCCCAAGACAGAGTGTGATGTGCGTGAAGTAGAGTTTGCCCGATGCCTGCGGCTTCGCCAGACCTCCCTGGAGCCTGTCGCCTTCCGGTTGCCTCGAGTCAGGGTGAGGATGGGGGCCCAGCTTCTCCAAGGCAATTTGAGGCCTGACTGGGCCTGTCCTAAGACTGCCCTCTCACTGTTTTGCGGGGCACCTGTTCCCTTACTTCACTGAGATTCTGAAACTCATGGAAATTCCAGACCCAGGCTTCAGGTATTTCCATGCCCCCTTCCCAGTGCATACCGCTGTGCCCTGGGCCTCTGGTCATTGCCTCAGGGCAGCCCCTTCCTCCCTCCCTGCAGAAAGAGTTCTTCCAGGATGATGTGTTCCCAGATACTGTTGTGAGCTGGGAGCCGGCGCTCGATGCCAAAGCCTGGCTGGGAGGTGCTAACGGACAGCCCCGGCTTCTCAGCCTGCAGCCCCCTGGCATGACCCCAGGTAGGAAGAGCGACTGTGGTGGATAGAAAGCAGGAAGCGGGTGGGGACTCAAGAAAGGGGCAGACAGATCCTTTGTCCCTGCAGGTATTCAGAAACTTCTGGGGCTCCTAAGGATGGGGTGGCTGCATCTGCAGGCTCAGTCTCTAAGCCACTGGAGGATAGAGTTCAGGGTCTGTGTTGTCATCACAAGTGCCCACCCCAAACACACACGCACACATGCACCTGGTGTTCAGGGCAAGCCTTATGAACAGAGGATTGAGTAGCTGTTAATGCCACCTCTGGGAGTCTTTGCCACAGAATCCCCTAGGTGGCTGGGTCCAAAGGGCTGGGCAAAGAGCCCCCACCAAAGGGACTTTTTTGTCTGATGCTTGTCCTTGCCCCGCCGCAGTGAGCCAGGCCCCCCGTGAAACCCCTGCCCGGAGGGCTCCATCCTCAGCACTCTACCTGGAAGAGAAGTCAGACCAGCAAAAGAAGGAAGAGGTAGGTATGAGGCAGGGCTGGCCATGGGGAGGGCACAGGGTCCCTTCAGTTGCTCTTCAGTTCTCCAGCCCAACCCAGACTGGGGCAGGAGCCAGTGTCATACCTTTCTCAGCTGAAGAGCTTGCTGGGGAGACCTTCCAGAGCCCTGAAGTTGACTGCTGCCGCCCATGAGACATGGACCTTGGGAAGTCAGGGAACAGCAGAGAGAGGCCCTGTCCTGGCCTGCCCCAACCTAACCGGAACCAGAGGTTTTGGACCCAAGTGCATTTGGGACCCTGGTGCACACTTGAGCCTCTGAGGCAATGTTCAGGGACAGCTGCCTTGTGGCTCCAGTGCTGCATGTCACAATCTGTCCGTCTCTGGTTCCCCATCTCTAAAGAGCTGTCTTTTTCGGTGAAAACTATCAACTTTGTTGGGGCTTTAATGAAAATGGCTCTTTCACAACCCTGCCTGGGTTCAAAGTGGGGTCTGACATTCTTGGGGCAAAGGTCCTATTCCCTTCCCACCTCTTCTGTCTATTCTCCCAGCTGCTGAATGCCATGGTGGCAAAGCTGGGGAATCGGGAGGACCCGCTCCCCCAGGACTCCTTCGAAGGTGTGGACGAGGATGAGTGGGTGAGTGAGTGAGTGGGCCTGGCATCCCGTCTCTCCCCTGCTCACCTCTGCAGCATGTGCTACCTCCCTTCCCCATGACCTCTCAACTCCCTCTCACTTCTTGGTTTATCTTCCCAGGACTAGTCTGCCCACTAAGCCACCTCTGGCTTCACCTGCCGTTGCCACCTTCTAGAACCACCTAGGGCCCCTGCACACCTCGTATCTCACCCTCAAACTGGAAGGCACGTCTTGGCTCTGGCAGAACTCATCCCAGAAGTCCTGGCTTTCCTTGGGCCTTGGGCACTTCCATGTCCTCTGGGGCCTGCTAAAACACCTGTGGATTATCTGCACTTCTGCTTTCTCTGGTACTGCCCACTTCTCCTCAGCTGCCTGCTAGCATGTGGAGCCAGAAGCATGGGGGTGGGATGAGGCGGGGGCCAGCAGCATGTCCCTGGGCAGGCCCTGGGCTCCCTGTCTCCCTACTCTGACCTGAGCTGCCTTCACCCAGCACCTTCAGTTATTACATGCCACCTCATCTTGCCTGCTATCCCAACTCTGGCCAAAGGCCTTGGGGGCTGGCCCCCTGCCAGGCCATTTGGAGTGGTATCAGTGTCTGGGGTCTGGGAACAGTCACCCTGTTCCCCAGGCTTGAAGCCAGGAGAAGGGGGCATCATAGGCTGGTGGCCTGATTAAGGGGGTGTGAGCCCTACAGGGGCTGGCCCGCATACGCCTGGAATATTTTCAACAATTAAACTTTTCTAAGCTGGCCACCTCTTGTGCTGCTGTGGTCTCTGGGCTCGCTGGGAGGGGAAGGGGACAGGAGTCTATACTGAGGGTTCCCCCTGATCCTAGGCTCACTTTGCTCCTGAGGCCATCTCAGCTATATCCTCCTCATTCATTCATTCATCTAACACAGAGCTATTCAGCAGTGCTCTGGATGGTAGACACTGTAAAATAGATGGGGTTGACATGAGCCTCTCAAGGTACTTATTACAGTCATATTATGCAGGGGAGCCAGAGTGTGCAACTAAACAAATGGAATTGTAAAGAAGATAAATTAGCCCTGGCTGGTGTGGCTCAGTGGATTGAGCACGGGCCTGCAAACCAAAGGGTCGCCGGTTAGATTCCCAGTCAGGGCACATACCTGGGTAGGGGGTGTGGGAAAGGCAACCACACTTTGATGTTTCTCCCCCTCTCTTTCTCCTTCCCTTCCTCTCTCTCTAAAAATAAATGAATGAAATCTTTAAAAAAGAAGATAAGTTATATGGAAGGGAGTGACTGGGATGCAGGGGGAAAGGGGATTCATAGTCTGAGAAGGTGACATTTAAACTGGGAGCTAAGACCTAAAAGCCGAGAAGTCACAGAGAGCCGTGAGAATGTTTCAGACAAAGGGAAGAGTGGCCTGGGTGCTGAGGGAAGAAAGAATTTGGAGAGTTGGAGGAAAGGAAAGAAGGGCCGTGGTCCTTAACATAGCACAAAGCAGCCTGATTTTCATTCATTCAACTAACATTCGGTAGTTGCCTTTCATGTAGCAGCCACTGGAGGAGAGAGATAAAAGGTATTCACCAGGAATCCGCATTGTAGTGGGAGGGAAGAGATTATAGACAATAAACATAAAAGTAAATACATGATATATGGTAGGAGGTGATAACCACTTTGGAAAAAAAGGGGATTAAGAATGGAGGTGTAGCCCTGGCTGGGTAGCTCAGTTGATAAGAGCATTGTCCCAGTATGCCAAGGTTCTGGGTTCTATCCTTGGTCAGGTCACATACAAGGATCAACCAGTGAAAGCATGAATAAGTGGAACAACAAATCAATTTTTTTCCCTCTCGTTCTATAATCAATAAATAAAATTGTTTGAAAGAGTTTAAGCCAGACACAAAAGGCCACATATATTATTATTCCATTTACATGAAACTTCCAAAACAGACAAATCCACAGAGACAGAATGGATTCTTGGTCACAAGGTCATGAGGGGAAAATGGGCAGTGACTACTAATGGGTAGTGAGTTTTTCTTTGGTGTGGGGGTGGTGAAAATATTCTGGAGCTAGTAACTGGGAATATACTAAAAAGTGAAACTGGAAAAGTCAGCGTTCTTGCTGCCTGTCACTACCAGAACCAGTAAGTAGAGGCAATGATTGAATCTTTAAGGGTGCTTTATTCAGATGCCAGTGATCTGAGAAGATGGCTGGTTATGTACCCTAAAAATTGGCCTAACCTATCATCCCAAGCCAACCTTTTTATAGGGAGAAGGAAAGGGTTGGTAAGGGGTTTGGGAAAAAGTTAATCAGATAAGAGTTGCAGTCCAGAGGTGATTTTCTAGCATTTCTTTATCTGCTCATCAACAATTTTTTATCTGCTTCAACATGTTCCCTCCTCAGAATGCAATGGCTCAGATACTGGGGCCAAAGGTTGAATTGCCTGTCGACCTCCTGGAGTCACTTAGGCCACGCATTCCAGTTCCTGGAATAATGGCTTTCCATGTGCATTAATCACCGAAGCCTGTCAACTATAACTGAAGCTAAAATATTTAACTCTTGAGTTCCCTGATCAAAAGCACTTAATTGTACACTTCAAAAGGATGTACGGTGTGTGAATTATATCTCAATCAATCCATTATTAAAAACGTTGGGAAGTAGGGGGGGAGGGTATAAGGGGACTAAATGGTAATAGGAAAAAATATGATAAATACATTTAAAAAATTAAAAAGTTGGGAGGCGTCAGGGTGGCCCTCATTGAGGTGACATTTGAGCAAAGACTTGAAAGAAGAGGGAATGAGCCCCACTTCGTAGAAAGTGGGAACCTGGAATGAAGCCTATTTTGAAGTTTTTCTTAAATGTTTGTGAGAATTTGTTACCGCACTTCTTATGTTCGTGAGGTGTTATATGTTTATTGCATATATTTTAGCTCCACACACTTTGGCAAAATCAAAGGAAGAAATCGCCCCACACCTGACTGATTCATTCAGCGTCACCTGGCGCACCAGGTTAGGCACGAGGTCCAGCGTGGTTTCTGTGACAGCAACTCACCAGTTCCCGGTTCGGAGTAGGGAGTCGGAGACAGGACCGCCCCTACCTCCGCCCACGTTTTACGCGTAACCAACGACACTCCGCCCCTGTGGGTGGAGGCTATGCGCATGCCCAGCGCGGTGCCACGCATGCGCTCTCCGCAGCTTCCCTTGACCTTTGACCCGCCGGCCGCCCTTGAGCCGGGGCCGGGGGTTTGGGAGTCGGAGCCGGTGCCCCCGAGGTAGAGCGGCCGCCATGGTGAGGCCTGAATCTGGGGCTGCCCGGGGAAGGGGAGGCCATCTCGGGCCCGGGGTGGGCACGGCGACTTCTAGCCGGGCTGCAAGCGCCGCGTTCACCTTACGTGCCCGGCGGGAAGCGGGGTCGAGGGCGTACCTAGGGGGGCGCTGGCGGCCTCGGAGCGAGGGAGAGCCGACTGGCTGGAAGGCAGGGCGGGCTTGGCTGGCAGGAAAATGCCCAGCAGATGTGATCGCCATGTGCGCCAGCCCATGTGTGAGCAGCCTGCGGTGGAGTCTAGCCCGGCACACGAGCCCCTGCTGTGTCCCGGAGCTAGTTTATGGTGTCGCCGTATTGTCCCCATTTGAAAGCTGGCGAAACGGGCTCTGAGACTTTTCCCAGGAAAGAGGCAGAACTGGCTGGCAGGTCCTGCGACACTGAAAACTGAGCGTTTCTGCGGTACCATTGACACCCAGAGCCAGTCCACAGACCTAGGCCACCCTGGCTGCGTCAGGTCACTTGGGGTCCCTTTAAAAATGCAGTGTCCTTAGCTCTACCCCCGGAGGTTCTGTATATATAAGTTCCCCAAGTGGTTGCTTCAGGGTTTGAGAAGCCACTTCTTAACTGACAGTGATAAGGATAACATAAGAGCTTAAGCTTTATGTCGATTCTTATTTAATTCTTACGAAGTCAGTCCTCTCACTGTCCCCATTAAAGTCACCAGTGTCAGAGCCATCTGGAGTCCAGCTCCTGTATCTTGAGACTCCACGTTTCCCACCACATTATTTCTGCCTTGTCATAGTCACTGCCATTTGTTGAGGCCCTATGATGAGCCCTCACTGACTGGGTCCTTCACACCCACTCCCACATGTAACTCTGAGCCGCCCTCAGGGTTGAGTAAAATGTGGCTCTGTAGGAGTTTGTATCCTATAGGAGAAGGCAGGTCAGTCCGTAAATTAAGACAATATGACAATATATTGGTAGGAAAAGAACCAGTGCTGTGGGGAGGTCCTGTAGGAGGAGTCTGAGAAGGCTTCACTGGGGGATGGGAGTGACATGACTAAGTCTTGAAGGCTCTTGGGTTTTGACGTATCAGACTAGAAGGGAAGGTCTTCAAGGTTAAGGGGGATGGAGTTCTTTTTTGGCGGGGAGGGTGAAAATGTTCTGGAAGTGGTGGTGATGGTTGGACAGCCCTGTGAATACACCAAAAAGCACTGAATGTGCTCTTTTGTGCACTTTTGAAGAGTGACTTACACGGTGTGTGAATTCAGAGCTTCAGAGATTTCAGGCAAAGAAGTAGGGAGGCCCTGGCTGGTGTGGCTCAGTGGATTGAGCACCAGCCTGTGAACCAAAAGGTCACTGGTTTGACTCCCAGTCAAGGAAATGCCTGAGTTGCAGGCCAGGTCTCCAGCTCAGGGTGTGTGACAGGCAACAGATTGATGCTTCTCTCACACATAGATGTTTCTGTGTTTCTCTCCCTCTCTTTCTCCCTTCCTTCCCCTCTCTCTGAAAGTAAATAAATAAAATCTAAAAAAACAAAAACCCAGGAAGCTGATCTAGGAATAGACAGATGGTGGAGAGAGGTGAGGGGAGAAGAAACCAGATAAGCCATTTGTAGCTGGACAGAGCTGGGGAGTGGACTGAATTTTCAGGCTGTGGTGGTGGAGAATTGAGTGTATTGTGGGCAGATGGCTGGAACTCTGCTTCAGAAGAGGGACTGGGAGGCGTTTGGAAGTTCTGTCTGGGTGCTTAGATATTGTGAGACTTCATTCTGGCCACAGCAGAGCTGATGGTGACTTGGTTAAGTGTCCCATTCATTCAAATATGAATCAGGTACCTGCTGTGTCAGTCAGAGGCTGGGCCTGCACATGCCATGGCAGATACAACAGTTGTGGTCCTGACCTCTCTCCTGCCTGGTTTTGATACCAGCAGCTGTTTGCAGGGGGCCTGCATGAACAAAGCCCCCTATCTATCTCTGTGCACCCATGAGAGAAGGGGGTGAATCTCAGTGGCTGTGTACGCCCACTAGCCTGAGGGCCAGGAACTGTGCCTTGAAGGAAGCATTGCACATTGGTTTGTCTGAAAGCCAGGTCCCCTTCTTGATGCAACTGATGTCCGATAAACCACATTCCTGAGTGCTCCCCAACCTCCACACTCCTGCCCTCCTTTGAACCAGCTGTGGGGCTTTGGCCCTACATTTGGCCGCAGTACTCCCCGGATGAGAAAGCATGTGTTCTGTCCACAGTGGGTCCCAGGCCTGGAGTCCTGTGGCTCTGATCGCTGCTCCTTGACTGCCATTTTGGCCTGAAGTTGGATGCTGTGTCAGCCACTTGCTCTGGCTGAGGGTCTTTGGGCCCAAGTGTCACTCTGGACCATGGGGTGTTTTAGAGCTTTCTGGGAGAGGGCTCAGCCAGTGGCTGTCTTCATCATCAGTGGTAGATGCAGCTGGCAGTGCTCTGCTCCCCATGAACCCTCAGCGCTGAGCAGAGTTGATGCACAACTGGTGCTCAGCGGGCATCTGGGTACTGAATCGGTGGGTGAGAGGCTTGCCACGCCCCTGATCTCTAGACCATTCAACACCAAATAGGATCTGGTCAGGAAGCAAAGGCAGCTGTTGAGCTGCTCTGGACCTGCCACTGTCTGTCTGTCCTCTTGGTCTTAAGTGCATTGTGTCTGGAGCGCCTGCCCTGTGAGCAGGATATTGTTCTCCCCACTTTGCAGATCAGAGCACTGCAGTTCCAGAGGGGTTGAGTGATTTACCCAGGACGGCACAGCTAACCAGAAGCAAAGCTGGGATTCCAGGCTGTGGCAGCCCTGCTCTAAGGCAGCAGTCTCACTTTTCTTGCACACTGCTTTGGAGACCCCCGGGAATGTGGCCCGGCTCTCTGCAGCCTCCTCCCCTCAGTAATCAGAGAATCTATCAAATGAGCTGCTTTATTGGGAGAAGCTTTGTTACTCCATAGTGACTGGCCACCGTCAAGTTCTGTGAAACAAAAATTAGTAGTAAATGAAAACCAACATTTATTGAGCACCTACAGTGTCATCAGACTCCGTGCCAGGCACTTTACAAACATTGCTTCATTTCATCCTTATGGCAGCCCCATTGCTGGTGAGGGAGGAACCCAAGGCTGCAGGGCTCACTGCTGGGATTTGCACACAGGTGATCCAAAGCTTGCCTGTGTAACCACTACACCACACTGCCTCCCCTGGGAGATGGCTCTCACGGGAACCTTGGCAGCCTCAATCAACAGCTCCCTTGGCCAGCAGGGTGGCTTCTGAAACTTTGCAGGCCAGCCCGGCCTTCCCTGCAGCCATGGAGCTCTGGAACAGGAACCATGGGCCCACCATGCCACTGGGTTTGGAGCCTGCAGGGGGTGATTGGGGGAGATGCCCAGTTAGAGCCTTGTTCTTAACACTGGTTATTTAGCAAATTACCGGTGAGTACAGGGTGGTACAATGGGGTTGCACTCAGGCATGTGGCAGCAGAAGAAGGTGTGTTCTGAGGGTTGAGGGTGTGCCAGCCAGGGGAACCCGTTGGAGTCACCTAGTGGCCCGTAGCCTCTGTCACTCACACGGGACCTGCAGTTTATCCCAAAGCCTCCTGTCCCATTTGAGAGCGGCTTCAAGCAGGGTTGAGGGGGTCAGGTGAGGCTTCCCAGTCAGCAATGTGTCCATCACTTGTCTCTACACCTACAAGACAGCCCTGTCCCCTTCTCTGAGCTTTGGTTTCTGGTGTGAAATACTGGACTTAGGAAATTTCTACACTTGTGAAGTCTAAACCCACTTCCATTTATTACAGTAATTCCCAACAATGGCCCAAAGTCATGGCCTGCCCCACCCATTAGGGAAGGGCAGGTTTGTTGGAGGCCAGACCAAGCCAGTTCTGCAGTGTGGGTTCCACTGGAATCTGAAAAGACCCTGTTTGGCTTCAGGGTTAGGTCCTGGCTCCTTGTGAGGTTGTTTTGCCACCCTCCCTGCACACCCAGGACCTGTGTGAAGTGGGCAGCCTGGGGGTGCCGTGGCTCACAGCGTTGGCTTTGGCATTCCTGCCCACCTTCCTGAGTACTGGCTGTGTGTCCCTGGGCTGGTCACTAAACACCTCTGTGCCTCAGTGTCCCTTTTTTTTATTTTTACTTTTTTGATTGTGTTGTTTTTTATGCCTCAGTGTCTTGAGTTGGTTGTTGGGATTAAATGGCACAATAAATAGAATGTTTTTGGCGTAGTGCCTGGCATCCTGGCTCAGTTAATACTTGTTGACTGCTAGGAAATCTATGACAGAAAAATAGAAAGAACAAGGGGAACCACCTGGACGTGCCCCACGTGTCCTCTACGCATCCAAGTTTGTGCCGTCTCATTCACACGGTCGTTTTCACATGTGCTGGCTGTACCTGGTCTCTCTTCACAGTAAGATCTGCTCATTGGCCCATCTCTGCCTCCTTCCTGGTCTCGAACTGCAAGTTCCCTAGGCAGGTCCTGGCTGCTGCCCAGACATTTCTCATGCTTTCTTCCAGTTTTGGCTCCCTCTGGTCCCTCTGCCTAGTAAACCCCAGTATTCCTGTCATAATTCTACCTGTCCTTCAAAGCCCATCCCAGTAGAAATGCCACCGTCTTCCATTGCCTCCATCTCCTGGGTTTCCGTCCATCGCCTCTCCACGCCTCTGGTCACACACACTTCATGAGACTTCCTGCTTGCCTCTCTGGTGCCCGGAACCATGTGGTCTTGGAGTAGGAAAGTGCTGTGTGGCACCACCGTGCGTGGGCCATTTCCCTGTGAGGCCTGGTGGGTGTGGAAGCGCAGGGGCGGGGGCCGGTGTGTCTCGTGGTCTGAGTGCTGCCTCTCAGTGAGCGGGTGAGTGCAGGGGCCAGTGGCGGGACAGGTCCTGCTCTCCCTCACTGCTTGGTCCTTGATGTGTTTGTGGAAATGCGTGCCTCATGGGCGTTCCTGAAGGTGCAGGTGTTTTGCTATTTGGTTGTGGAATGGAGCGCGTTGAATGGTGTTGGGAGGGTCAGAGTGGCTCCGAGTCTCCTCACCAGTAGAAAGGAGGTTGGGCCAGCTGACCTCAGAAGCACAGAAAGCGCCCTCTTGGCTCTGATGGCAAACTGAGTCTGGGACTGGCCCCTGATTCTGGCTCCAGGCCACAGTACTATTCCTGAAGCCAGTGGCTTCTGTGCCCTGCAGCCGTTAGCCTTGGCTCCTGTCTGCCTCTGGGGACTCAGTCAGTCAGGTTTACCCACCTACCTGCTATCTCATGAGCACCTGAAGCCACCCAAAGAAGCTGTTCATTAGAAAAGGAAGCCTGTGGCTGCTACTCTCTGCTTTGTTACCTCAACTCTCCAGAGGCCTTACCACTCCGCACCCCACTTAGCCATTTCCGGGTACCGTCTCAAGGGGCTGCAGCCTGCTAACCCAGATGTCTGCTTTGCCCACAGGCCAAGTACCTGGCCCAGATCATTGTGATGGGGGTACAGGTGGTGGGCAGGGCCTTTGCCCGGGCCCTGCGGCAGGAGTTTGCAGGTAAGCTTCGCCTGTTTCCCCCTGGGGTGGGAGCTCCCATAGCTACAGGCCCGTGAGGGGCCGGCTGTGAATGCAGGAAGTCTGTGGGCTGGGGTTCTGACAGCTTGGGTGGCCTGGGGCACTTCCCATGGTGTGGGGGCGGTGCTGGACTCTGGGACATTCCCATAGAAGAGTCCTGGTTGACATGAGCGTCCAGGCAGGAGCTAGCTGCTTTTAAGGCAGAGTCCAGTAATTAGAGCACAGACTAATTGGCTTGCAAAGCCTAAAATACTTACTCCCTGGATCTAAGAAAAAGGGAACTGACTTCCGAATCTAGGGTCACTGAAAGGGAACTGATCACCAAAGGCGGCCTGCTTTGGTGACCCAGGTAACCGGTGGGCAGCTACTGCTGCCTTCTCCTACCCACAACTTCGCTCTGCTTCCCTTAGTAGCCTGAAGATCCCCAACTTTCTCTGTGCCTGGATGAGGGGGCAGTGGAGAGGGACAGGGTAATATTGTGGTCTAGGCTGGGGACTGGGCTTCAGGTTTGGTGACCAGACTCTGCCCACCAGTGTAGCAAATCTGTCCTCACTTCACTATCCCCCCAACCCCCCCTCCCCCTAAAAAACAAACCATTCCTGGAGAAATACCCTCTGGCCATTTTTGTCTCCTCCCATGCCACCTGGCAGGGGTGAACCACCCACATGGAAGGCCAGGGGCGCTCTGGGCTGCTGAGGGCTGAGCACTAACCTGCACATTCACACAGCCAGCCGGGCCGCAGCTGACGCCCGCGGACGTGCCGGACACCAGTCTGCAGCTGCCTCTAACCTCTCTGGCCTCAGCCTCCAGGAGGCACAGCAGATCCTCAATGTCTCCAAGCTGAACCCCAAGGAGATCCAGAAGGTGAGGCTGCTGGGCTGGCTCTGAGATAAGCAGACCAGAAGTAGGGGGGCAGGTCAGCAGTATAGGGAAGAGTGAAGGAGGCCTGGCAGGAAAGGATGGGGTGGAGGCTTTGGCTGCAGCCAGCTGGGACTCCAACTTGTGGCAGCCAATGTCCCTTGTTAGTTTTTAGGCGCAAGACAGGCAGTAGCGTAGGCACAGAGCTGTTGGTAATAGCAGCCAAACCCCTCCCTTCGTGGGTGTCTGTCCATCTCTCTGCCCCTTAGAGGTTGCAGCAGCTTCCTGTGTAGTTTCAGGCACACAGGGTGGAGGGGTCGAGCCCTTTTGTTTTCCTTCTTTGTCATCCTAGCTTCCCCTGCCTCTGTAACTCAGACTGCACACCTCTCACCATCTCCCCTCCTCTGCAGAACTACGAACACCTTTTCAAGGTGAATGATAAATCTGTGGGCGGCTCCTTCTACCTGCAGTCAAAGGTGAGTGGGTTTTGTTGCTGGGAGGACCGCAAGCCATGTTCCTGGCACTTCAGATCTTGGTAGGTAGAAAAGTGTGTGGGCCTTTCCCTGGTACCCAACCTCAGGGAGGACCCCTAAACTCACTCCTGGCTGCCTCAGCTGTCGGGCTCTGTCAGCCTAGGCCCTGCATCAGCCTCAAAAGCAGACCTCCCAACAGCCATGGCTTTGAGGGAAGAGGACCACTGGCTGGCGGGTTGCTGGAAGTAGCTCAGATCCCAGATGGTAGTCCACAGGTGCCCTGGGCTCCATTTGCCTCGGGGGAGCTCCCAGGCCACCCTTCTCACCCAGGCACTGGATCTGCCCACCATTATCTAGGACGCATAGTTGGACCTGAACTGTCTTTTACAGGCCAGCCTCCCTAGCTGTTTGTAATTTCTTCCCTAGGTGGTCCGGGCGAAGGAGCGCCTTGAGGAGGAACTCCGAATCCAGGCTCAGGAGGACAGAGAGAAAGAGCAGAGGCCCCAGACGTGACCACTTGGCTCCTCCCACCCCACTCTGCCCACCACCTCTAATTTATAGTTTGGTAATAAACGTCTTTTCCATGTTTCTCAAGTGCGCATGTCCAGATTCCAGAAGGCAGACTGTTCTTCCTGCCAGCCATGGTCTGCCGAGGGACGGGCCAGGGGGCCAGGATGGGTAAGTTCAGCGAGAAGCCAGCCAGCCTGCCTGGCCCTGCCTAGCCATGGCTCATTCTGTCCAGCATGGGACACAGCCCCTCCTGCTGTCACAGTACCATCACCATTTTCGGGTCTACCCCCTCCCTTCCAACTGGGGGACAGAGCCCTGGGACCTCGGGCTGTCACAGACTGCCTCTCCACAGCTGGGTTTGACTCTAGCATCTCAGGACTTTGGGCAGAATGCTCCTTGTGTGGCTGGGGAAGAGAAGCCTCTCGTTGCACCAGGGCCATGGAGCTGGGTCTCCTTGAGAGCCAGACCACTCACCAGCCACAGCTGGCAGGACACAGACCTGAGCATGCCTATGAACTTCACTCCTGTTCCTTCAGCGTCTGCCCCCACCCACTCCCAGTAGCAGATTAAGAGGTGGTTAGCACCCACAGGGTTGGGAGGAAGCCCCAGAACAGAGCCTCTGGGTGCTGCAGTCTGATGTGGGTGACCCCAGGGCCAGACAACAGGGCAGTCGGAAGTCGTTTCTTGTTGGGTGGCCCAGTTTCTGGCATGTTCAAGGCAGAAACCATCTTTGCAACTCACTTTTATTGTTTCTTTATAAACTTCCTCTCACATGGAGGAATATATTGTTATAGTCATTAGCTTATCTCTTTATTTTTTTACTCTATGCTAACAGCAGTGGAGCCAAGAGGAGAAAAAACATATGCTATGATAGAAAGGCACTTAGAACCTGTTAAAATACTGATATCCTGGAATGTGCAACAAGAAACCAACAACAACAACACGTACACCAGCCCTCTTGAGCCTGGTCTATCACTGAGTCACATGCTGAGCTAATGTCACCTTCCAGTGCCCTGTTCCTCTGCTCCTTGGGCTTGAATCTCAAACCCCTTTCCCCCCAATGGGGGACTTAAAGGCCTGGGTCCTGGATGGGGCCCGAAGAAAGAAGACCAGCTCCTTCCTGCTTCGCTCACAGCCCCTTCGAGAGGCAGAGCCAGCACTGCCGGGCCCTGTTAGGGCAGGCTAGGTCAGGGTGACCCCTCTGGGATAGAAGGGCAGTCCAGGAAAGGGCAGGGGTCAACAGAGCTGCTCAGAGGAACAGCAGGGGGAATCTGGAGATGCAGGGCTGCTAAGGACCCCACTACTGTCCTGCAGCTCGCTTGTTCTACTGCCAGGGAAAAGGAAGGCTTGCTCACTGAGGCCAAGGACAGGGCAGGCCTAGGAGCCACAGCTCCTGGTAGCTGGGCCAGTGCCTCCTAGACTGCACCAGGGCACAGCAAGGGCTCAGGGTGGGGGAGCACATGTTGCACCCCCAGAACCTGGTGGGGAAGACCACTCCCCAGGGTTGGACAGTAGGCATGTGGAACATCAGCATCCTTGGCTTATTCTGGACCCTGGGAGTAAAATAATAGCCTCTAGGACAAGAGGCTCAGCTGGAAAAAGCCAGAGGAACAGCATGCCACCCACCCATCTAGGCTCCTTCCACCAACTTCCCCCACCCAGGTGGGGGGACTGGGCCTCCCACGGCCGCTCTTGACTGCTGCACCATCACCCAAGCCCGAGGCCTCAGCCCATAGCCTCTGGCGAGCACTGGCCTATAGCTCTCCCTTACCTGTGTTTTGGCTGTGACTTGGCAGCCTCAGACTGAGAGCTGCATCCCAACCTGGGGTTGTCCCCAGCTAGCCTCCCACCTCCTACCAGCCTGCTGACTTCTGCAGCCCCTAGTGCAGGGTGGGGGGGACACTGCCCCAGGCCAGGCCTACCCCACCTGTTCCCTGAGCCAGGTGGGCCCAAGGTCCTGGCATCTGCCCTTCCCATACTTCAGGGCTCCCCAAAAGGTAGAGGGAGGAGACCAGTGGTAAAGGGACAGCTGAGTGGTCAGCTGTCTCCTCACCTTGGAGAGCATTGTCCAACCCAGAGAAGGGGCTGACCCTCAGGCAGCGCTGGCTGCGTCAGATGAGTAGGTGGGTGCTGAAGGGCAGTGGGCAGAGCAGGCCTCCTTCTCTGAGTAGGAGGCACCTTGTCATAAGGATAAGGTGGCTCTTCCTGTGGCTTTGCGGGGGCTTCATCTGTCTTGCTCTCCCTCTGGAGGGTGGACCAAAGGGAAAGGCGTCCAAGGAGCCCCCAAAGCAGGGGCCTGGTGAGGCTAGGTGAGAGGGGTGGGGCCTTAATCCCAGGGCTCCATGTCATAGCTCATCACATGAAGGGGTGCAGGAGCACTGAGCCAGCAGAGAGGCAGATGCCACACCACCTGCTCCCACTGCTGGGATGTGGCTGGCAAGTAGACAAGGCAGGGAGGGAGGGCGACCTGCCCAGGTTGGCCACTAGGTGAGGGAGGCACCAGGGTGGAGGGCAGGGCAAAGACTGAGGGCCAGAGGTGAGCAAGGCCTCAGCAAGAGCTCAGGTGTCTCTGGCCTGCAGGCAGTTCCTCCCCTGGGAGCCTAGGACACCAGCAATGATCTAGCACCATCCTTGCTGCCCAGCCTGTCTGGGGCTGGGGCTGCCAGGGGAACACAGCCAACCAGGCCTTGGGAGCAGGAGGACATTATTGCTATTTCGCAGAAGAGTTTCTGTTCGTCGGGGCAGGGCCAGGAGCTTCGGGTAGCTGTCCCTGGGTTGGGTTCAGTTCACCACGGCTGGTTTGAGCAGCACAGAGCCCGGCGGGATGACCACCCAGCCAGGGGCCAGCGCCTCTGGGCTGCTGGCCACCGAATTGACGCCTGTGGACAGGTCCAGCACGGTACCTGGCAGCAGGGAGAGTCCTTCAGGGCTGGGCCGGGAACGACCACTCTCAGTCCTCTCCAGAGGGGTCTTGCAGCCCTCCAGGCCCAAGGCCCTGGCTGGCACCGCCCCACACCCCTTCTCCCCATCAGCCTTGCTACCCATGGAGCCAGCCAGGAGGGAGACTACAGGCAGGCCCAGTCCACCAGCACCAAAAGGTGAGGGCAGCAGTGGGTTCTTGGCCAGATTGAGGGGCAGGACGGGGCCTGGCAGCCCAGGGCCCATGCCCGTCCCACTCCCACTGCCCCCACCATTGCCACAGGCCAGGGCACTGAGGTCAAGGGGGCCAGGGGCCAGGGGCAGGGGCAAGCCAGGCAGGCTGGGGCCTCCAAACAGGGCAGCTGGGTTGGGGATGATGATCTGGGCCCCACTGACATAGGGGCTGCCATCGGGGGCAGGCAGTGGTGGCTTGGGGGGCGGGCGCAGTTGCAGGAGTTCCTGCTGCTCATGGGACACGAAGTGGCCATGGGCCTTGATGTGCTTGCGCAATGAGCTGGGGTCCGTATAGCGCTTGTGGCAGCCGGGCATCTTGCAGTAGTAGGGCTTGTCCACGTAGTGGGTTCGAGTGTGCTTGAAGCGGTCACTTGAGTTGGAGTAGCGCTTGTTGCAGCCCTCGTACGGACAGACATAGGGCTTCTCACCTACAGGCAGGGCAGGTGTGAGGCGGTCTCCCAGCCCAGTGTCCTGCCCCCACCTACCATCTACTCAGCAGCCCTCAGACCATGATCTCCAGGAGGACAGACGGTCCCATTGGCGGGGGCGGGGGGCGGGGCGGCGGTTCCTCAGCACCCGGCATGAGATCTGACCCCATGTGGGGGCAGTGGAGCACAGCCACTAAGAAGCCAGCCTGTTGAACCCCAGAACCCCTGTGGCCTAACTGTGTGCTCTGGACCTCAGTGCTATGCTTTAAATTGCAGATGACAGCAACCACTTCAACCAGTGAACTGGTAAACCTGAGTACAGACTTCATAAAGCCCCTACTGGGAGCACGCCCACAGTGAGCACTGCATGAACGCCGACTGCCCTTTGTGCAGCCCTTACTAGGCAGAACGGCTCCAGGTTTACTAAACGTCTGCTCCTGTGCTAACCAGAACGGAGCCATGAGACGGGGGGCCTTCCAAGTGCGGCCAGCCCAAACTGAGATGTGCCGGGAGTGTAAGATACACACCAGATCCCAGACTTCACATGAAGTGAAGACTTTGTCTCATTGACATCTTTTCAGTTTTGAAATGACAACTGTTTGGACATATTGGGTTCAAGAAAATATAGGATTACAGTTCATTTCACTTACATCTTTGTACTTTAATGAGGCAGCTGGGAAATTTAAAATCAGGTGTGTGGCACTGTTGGCTAGTGCCGGCCCTACCGTATGCTGGGGCAGGGTGAGGAGCAAAGCAGACACACTGGCCGCAGTCACACGTGGCCACAGTCAGCCTTACAAACATAACAATGCCAGGTATGGCAGGAGGACCGCGCTCCTGTGTGTCGAGGGTCTGACCCACAGGAGAGGCTTCCCCCAATAAGTGGCACCTGAAACGGACCAGTCAACAATGGGACACGTCCCTCCTCTCTTGGATGCCTGGGGATGGCCAGCCTGCCCAGCTATCGCGCTCCAGCCCCACCTGTTACCTGTGTGTGACCTGTTGTGGATCTTCAGGTTCTCCAGGCGGGAGAAGCTCTTGCTACAGGTTGGGCAGCGGTGCGGCTTCTCGTTAGTATGAGTGCGGATGTGGATGAGCATCTTGTACCTGCTCCAGGGAGGGCACGGAGACAGAGACAGCTCAGTTCAGTGGTCCCCTGTGCCCCCTTCCTCCTGCCGGCGCTCACCCTCCCTCACCTGGCATTGAAACCTCGGCCGTGGCGGGCGCAGCCCTCCCAGTGGCAACAGTACCCCGCATCCTTCTCTGGCTTGACGTGGTAGTCATTGACGTGGTCCACCAAATCTTGTAGGAGCTCGAAGAGCTGGTTACACTGCAGGGCCAGGGAAGGTTCTCAGCCCATGTGAGGCCCCCTGCCCCGGTCCTGCCCCACTCTTCCTGGCCCCCACTCACCTTGGCCCAGCGACAAACCAACTGCTTTGGCAGGGGTAGCTCTGGCGAGAGGCACTTGTCCTTGGGGGTGGTGAGGAAGGAAGAAGCAGGCAGGTGCAGGGCACCTCCAGAACCCAGAGGCAGGAAAAATTGGAAAGAGCTGGGGACACTGTCCAGGTAGCGCAGCGGCCGGAAATCCTGGTGGGAGAGGGCGAGGGGCAGAGCTGGTCAGTGCCCCGCGGGTCCAGCAGGCCCAGACCCTTTCTGTTTATTTCTGTAGCAGGCCGAGTTGTGTCCCCCACAATGATATGTCCCAGTCCTAACACCCAGTACCTGTGCGTGTGACTTTATTTGAAAATACGGTCTTTGCAGGTGTGATCAAGTTAGGAGGGGGTCTAGATAAGGGAGCCCTAAGTCCTGTGACCAGTCTTCATAAAAGGAAGGAGATTTGGACACAGAGACACTTGAGAGGGAAGGAAGCCATGTGACATCAGACAGAGATCGAAGTGACTAGTTATGATGCAAGGATTGCCTGGAGCCTCCAGAAGCTATAAGAGGCAAGGGAGGGTTCTTCTCTGGGGCCTTCAGAAGGAACCGGCCCCGTAGACACCTTCACTTCGGACTTTGGCTTCTAGAACAGTGACAGAGCAGTACCTTCCTATTGTTTTAAGACACCCAATTTGTGGTCCTTTGCTACAGTAGCCCCAGGAAACGAATACACCTTCTCTCCAGGACCCACATCCCCTCCTCACCGGAGCAGTGTGGACTGCAGACAGGTCACCGTTGCTCTGACGCTCAGGGGACAGCGAGCTGCTGCCATTGGGGGAGTCCAGCCCTGATGATGGCGACAAGCTGAGGTCTACCAGAGGGGCCGCTGAAAAGCGTCCCTCCACCTTCTCAGGGAACTTGGGGTTCAGCAGGAAGCCTAAAAGAGAGGCATAATTCAAGGCTGCTGGAGCCAGGAGTCCTGGTGGCCAGGCCCTCCTACCTCTGAATCCTAAGCCACGACCCCTGGAAGCAGACCCCAGTGATGCCACAGCCCCTGACCACCCTGGGACCCCAGGTAATTGAGCAAACAGCCTGTACAATTGATAAATGTGACCTCCGCCACCATCTGACATGAGAAGTGGCAAGTACCCATTTTACAGACGGAATAATCTGGGACACAGGGTAACTGACTTAGGAACTGGAAGCCAGGGCCCCCAGTTTCCCATCACACTGGCAAGTAGGGACCTTTTTAACTTTCCTCAGGCCCCTTCTGCCTCAGTGCTCCCTTCAGTGAAACGAGAGGTTTGGGCTGGGCTACTTCTAGAGCCTTCCAGCTCAGAAGTGGTAGATCTGATTTTCAGGGGGCACTGGAGGCAGAGCAGAGGGCCTGAGCCCTGAGCATCCTGAAAAACACTCGCTGGGCCAGGCCCCCAATCTCTACTGACCTGGCTAGCTGCCCGCACTGCCTCAAAGCCCAGGAGTTGGTTCTCAGGGCCTTTTGTTACTACATGTAAACCCTGCACCCCCCTTATCGGCCACTTCAAATCCTCCCAGAGGCCTCATGTGTATCCTGGCTCTGCCATGCCAGCTTTATAAACTGGGCAGGTCATTTCCCTCCTACTGGGGACAATGTGACTTGCAAACACAGACTGCTAGGAGGACGAATGGCCAGAGTGTGGGGAGCACTCTACGCTGGAAGCTGTGAGGGGCTGCAGTTATGTCCAGGTGGGCACACCTTGGACATTCTATTGCCACAGCTCCATCAGGACCCAGAGGCCGCTGCCCTGCCCTGGCACAGTACCTGAGGGCGGGGAACCTGGGGAGCGTGGGGTGGGGCTATTGTCCACCAAGCCAAGCTCCCGGTGTAGAGCTCGGTGCTGGACCACATTCAGTGTCCTCTCCCGCTTTTCTCTCGCCGCCCGGAGCTTGGTGATGCTCAGCTTCAGGTCGAGCGGCTCGTCCAAGGAGTGCATAGTGATGGGCTGGGGGCGGAGGTGGCAGCAGCTAGTGGGGAGCTCCCAAGCTGGAATTCAGGCAAGAACCTAGGGGAGGACAGGAGCTGGGTTGTGACACTGTGACCCCAGGCCCTTCTCAGGCTGCATTCATTAAAGCCCACAGGAGAGGGAGGCAGTGGGTGTGTAGCAGTATGAAGGCCGTCTCCCCAAGTAGGCAGATCCTCCGAGGAGCCTGGCCAACAGGCATCATGAAGAGAGCCAACCACCTACTCAAGAGCTTCCCTGTCCATTCCCTTAAGTCTTTTCTGGAAGGCAAAGCCTAAAGAGTACATTTTGCCATGAAATGAGTTTTAGAGACCCTGCCTCAGGTCACAGAGCTAGGAAGTGGTAGAGCTACCAGATTTAAGGCCAGATCTCTCTGGAAATAACCAGCCAAGTTCCAAAGGTCATTTCTGACCGAGTGGCAAGTCATGTCTGGGACACATGCCTGGTTTGAGCTGCAAGACCCAAAACCAGGCCAGAGGAGTAGTATGTTCTCCAAGGTGGCCATGAGTGGCCCTCAGCTACCGGCTGCTGGACACTCCTTGTGCCGAGCCCCATAGGAATCTGAGGTCACCTCTGAGGGAATGAGGCCGAAAGCCTGTGGGGCAAAGCTGAGCAAAGCCTGACCCCAAAGGATGGGGGTGAAGACAGGTGGCCTTGCCTCCCAGGTGAGGTCAGGAGGAGGTCTGGTGCCTATAGGAACCAGGAGCCAGAGGGCTCTGGGCCACCACCAGGGGGCAGCTGGGGGCCGTGGCCCAGTCAGGCCAGCCAGGGGCAGGTGGGGTTGGAGGGAAGTGGACCAGCTGTCTGATGGTTAGTAAAATAAATGCATCTTTCATTTTTTACTAGTGAGGATATTCTCTTATTATGAATTCTCATGCTAGAATTTTCACCATTTTCTTAGAATCTCAATGGTGCAATTTTCTTCACAAAAAAAAAAAAAAAAATGACCCAAGATCAAGGTCAACAATTCATTCCCAATTCAAGTTTCCTTACAGCAGCAATCTTTTCATACGGGGAGAAAAGTCAATGCGTGTCCTTGCATTCGTTAAATGAGATGATTACACCCTGAAAATCTACCTGCTAAACAAGCCAACACCGAGATACTCCCGTCTTTCACGGAATCCAGATTTTCACAATTGAATTCAGAATATCGCCTTCACCATGAGGTGGTGAAAAACTCTGCATATTTCACTTGTGTTTCCCTGGGGGTGGGTTTTGCCCAGAGGCATTCAGAGTTAGCTACCTGGAGCTCTCTCCACAGAACAGAACAGGGGAGGACAGCCCCCATGTCCCCACTCAGGTTTTCTCCAGGTCAAGCCCCTCAACTACTTTAAATAGTCTTCACCTAGTTCCAAGCTGTGGCCCATCTGTCTCCCCAGACAAGTTCCACTTCTGCCAAGAACCCACCCAACACACAGGAAACAAGGCAGTCCCCTCGCTCACTTAGGCCCCTCGGCTTCTGGGGACACATCCCAAGACTCCACCAGCATGTGGCTGTCAGTCTCTGAGCCTAGGGAGAAGGGCCTTGTCAGAGCACAGGTGGCTGCATTGGCCAGGGGCCCAGGTTTTGTTACTGACTTGTCCCTGTTAAACTCCATCAGGTGAGAACCTGCAGATCTGTCTGGGTTTGCCCCCCAGGCCATGCATGGGCCAGGAGCTCCCAGTGATGCCAGGGGGGCTGGGACCAGACTGCTACCCTTCCAGGAGCTCCAGATCTAGGCAGGCAGGTGAGTGAGAGACAGTGATGGATAGATGTGCCCCCGCCCCTCCTTCTGGCTTGGGGAGGAGCTGCCCTCTGCCTGACCCCACCCCCAGTTATGTCTGTCTGTCTGTGTGTCTGCCTGTCCCTCCACCTGTTTATTTTTAGACACAGGCCCCTTCCAACCTCCCTGAAGCTCCTCTGTGCTAGGAGCCTGGAAGGAGAGGAAGGAAGTAAATATTTATGCTGATTAAGAATTCAGGAGCCAGGAAGGGCTGGTGGCCTGGTCCTTGGCTGGCCTAGGGCCACAGGCCTCCCCGCAGCTTCCACACCCCCATGCCCACCCACCACCCAACCTTCCAGAGAAGGGGACCATGCGGGCAGCAGTTTGAAACTGAGAATTCGAAGTGTCACTGATTGTCATTGATGTCACTGACGAAGCAACATACTTTTGGCACCTGCCCCCAGGCCAGAGAGGGACCAGGGAGGAGCCCTGGGTAACCTCGTTCTGAAGACCTGAAGGAGATACTGCTTCAGTCCAGAAGCACGCAGGGCTCCAAGGGAAACCTGTCTCCCAGAACGCAGGGTCCATGAAGAGAGGGGGAACTCCAGCACCCCACCCCCCAGAGACTGCCCCTCACTTCCTGCCTTTGGATTTGGCCCAAGGGTTCATTCTGATGGAAACCAGAGCCCAGCCTAGAGGCCCAGCCACCCAATCCCTGGGGAAGGAGGAAGGAGCTACCCCCAAAGCCAACAGCTCCCAGCACCCCCACCCCCAGGGTGGCCTCACCCTGATTTTCCTCCCCATGGTGACCCCACTCCTTGGTCAACCTCAGTGTCCTCTTTCACCCCTGCCCCACCCCCCTCTCCCCAGCCAGCGGCCATTCTGGGCTCGGGCTCTGCTCTTTGTTCCTGGGCTGGGTGAAGAGGGGCGGGTGAGAGCCAGAGTTAAGCTCTCCGGAGGCTGAGGGGACAGCCGGCATGGAACCCTGGGTCTGGCTCTCTGATAACCATCGGAGGCCGGCACCCGATTTACAGCTCAAGACAACCAGGAAGGTGGGGAGGGCGGAGACGCTGGAAAGGACGGCTGTCGTGTGCTCTGGGGGTGCACACAAGTTTCTTAACCAGCGGCAATGCCCGCAGTAGACGGGAGCCACGGAGTCTCCTGTATCCGGTACCCCGGGTGCAGCGTGCAGTCCCTTCCCCAGGCTCAGTTTCCCGCTGGCTGGCTCAGAGGTGATAGTTGTGGGGCTTTGGGTGGGAGGACGGGCAACGCCAAGGCGGTTGTGCTCCAGCGGTGAAAGGAACTAATTAGAATGGAGGGAGCGACAGCCCTGCGGGGACCACCGAGGTGGCAAGGCCAGGCGGGGGGTCACCCTGGGGGTGGGCCATGCTTGCCCTCAGGCCCCCCCTCCCCCCGCCCCCGCATCCTCCCTGTGGGCTGGGCCTAGATAATGGCTGCTATTGTGTGCTGCCTGTGGGCGAGCAAGGGCCCCCAGCTGCAGGGCCCACCACGACTCTCCCGGCCCCCCAACCCCCAGCGTGGCCTGCCCTACCTGGCGGCTCCTCCCCCCTCCCGCCCCGCCCCCAAGGCAGCGGAGCACCAGGTGGCCTACACATGGAGAGGCTGAAGCCCCCAAAAGGCAGTCTGTCAGGACCCTGTGGCTGGGGTGGCTGGCATATAGAAAGGGGGGGAGGGGGGGAACGGGTCGACCTCCATTAAACACCTACCTTTCATACACTGTCCACGAATACTCTGAACCCTCTAACCCAGTTGTGGGTACAGTCGTCCCCCTGCTGTGCAGGGAGGTAAACTGAAGCTAGAGATCACCAGGCTAACAGGAGCAGGCCAGAATCTGCTCTGGATAAACCCTCTCCCTCCCTGCAGTGAGCTAACCCTAAGCCTGGAGCAGTCTGTGGAGGTGGAGAGGGGCTCCGCGCATCTGCCCCGAGAAGCACTCAGGGTCTCCTTGGCAGGGGGCAGGCCAGGCTCTGTAAGATGGGGACTCCCCCAGTCTACCCCGCAGCAGCAGAAAGTCAGGTGCCTGACCACCCCTGCAGGGTGTTGTCAAGGGCAACATAAGGGGCACCCCTTATTCCCAGAGTAACCCTGAAACTACCCTTTGATCAGCCGTGGCTCATCCAGCTTAGGACCAAGATGCAACTCTCAAAAGCCCATGTGGCTTCCTTGATATAGACTGGAAAGGGGCAGCAAGTCCCTGGCCTCCCTTGTGCTCCTTGGGTGCCCGGGTGTCTGGTAACTGTCAACACACTGCTCTTACAACAGGGACGCTGCCCCAGGTTGCACAGTGGGTAGCAAGCCCAGCATTGGAAACCATGGGTGAATATTACAGAATAGCAGTACCAACAGCCTGTTGTTGATAATCGGGGCACAGGCTAGCACCTGTTAAGGCAATTGCTCTTGCCTCCCCATCTTACAGATGCAAAAACGAAGGCTTGGGGAGGTTCAGTGAACTGTCCAGGGTCACACAGCTTCTCCGTGGCAGAGCTGGTTTCCAAGCCCAGGTGAGTCCAGAAGCTGTGTCCACCATGAGCCCTTCCTGTGCCAGTGGATGTGGGGAGGGACAAACAAAAGGGCTCCTCTCCCTGCCCAGGGATTTGCTGGAGCTAGGTGCAGAGCCTGAAAGGGGCACAGGCACTGGGTGGGTGCTGAAGAGGCCGACTACGGGGGCAGCCACAGCGAGGCTTGGAGAACAGCAGGCAGTTATGCTGCCAAAGGTAGGGCCCACAGTCCTGCATTCCCGGGAACCACTGCGGCTCCGCCCTGCTCTGCCTAGGAGCTCCACCCTCCGGGGGCAGCCAAGCGGCAGGGGATAGAGGGGCAGGGGCAGGCCTTATCTCCTGGCCCCCTTCCTGATCAGGCAGCAGAACATACTTAAGAGCTCTAAGTATGGGGCAGAACACCTGGATCTCCAACGTGGCTCTGCCATTTCCTGCCCATGTGACTTCAGGCAAGTCACCTCAGGGTCCTCATCTCTAAAATAACATGATAATAATAGTAATAAGCTACTCCCATTGGGTTCCTGGGAGAAATCAATGTAATCCTGCACATCCAATGATTGCTTAGTGTTTCCACTGATACGCAATACTCAGCAGGTCGAACAGTACTGGGTGCATAGTAGGTACTGAATCAAACTTCTTGAATAAAGTGTCACCATCACTGAGTTCTGCAGCCTTCGGCCAGTCTACAAAGTGAGGACAGCTGAATGGGGGATGGCCCCTCCCGCTGCACACATGGACACTAGTCTCACACTCATCTGGGAGCACGTGGGCTTCGGTTTAGGGCAACTAAACAAGTGTGTGCCCCTCAGGAGCCTCAGGCCTCTGCTGTCCTGTGAAATGACCAGAGCCGCTGACCACAGTCACCTTCCAGAGTCTGACAGCATCAAGGAAAGAACGCCAGGAGGCCCTGGAGAGGCTCTGAGCCGTCCTGGAAGGAGCAAACCTCCTCCCAGGACGAAAGGGAGGGGCTTATCCTGAGGCCTCTGCCCAGCAGGTCCCAGGAGAGGGGCCAGGGCAGGCAGCACTTCCTGGAAGAGCATGAGGTTCGCCTTCCCTGGGAACCTCTTGCTCTGAAGACTGGCCCCTCCCCTATCACAGATGGGTGCTCACCCAGCACCCTGGACCTTCCCAGATCCTCTGGGAGTCCAAACACCCCCAGAGGTGCCCAGCCACGGCTTAGCTCTTGGGCTATGGGGGCCTCAGAAGGCCCCCAGCTAGGCAGCAACTGCACAGGCATGTTTCGAGAGTGCTACCCAGAGCCAGGCTACCAGGTTCCAGTCCTCTGTGCCCTCACCCCTGGCTGTGGGGCCTCAGATGGGTCCCTGTCACTCCCTCTGAGCCTTAGTTTCCTTGACCACAGGCACCACAATATGATGCCGGATTGCCAGGCACAGTAGGGATTTGGGGCATCCTGCAAGACAAGCCTGCCCAGGCGCCTGGCACACAGGAGGCATTAGCAACTGGTAGCCCTAAGGATTCTTGTTCCTGGCCCCAGGCTGGGGGTGCCTCACAGTAACTTTGGGGTACCACACAGTAACTTGCCCTGCCAAAGTCACGCAGATAGCTCAGGCAGCAGTGAAGGTGGAAGGCATGCAGCTGGCTTCCCCCATACCCCTCACCAGCCCCGGATCCCCAGATGTACTTCCTTCCCCAACACCAGCAGGGTGACACCGGGCTGGAGCAGCAGCTCACACATGGGCCCTAGCCTGCAGATGCACACTCACATAGATGTGTGTGCCCATCCAGCTGCAGGGCCCAGCCTGGCACAGAGGTCTCCCCTAGGCCTGGTGGCTCAAGGCGCCTAGTGCAGCCCCCACCCCTTGCTGCCTGCCCGCCTGCAGCCACCTTTGCACAACTATGTCTGGTATTTTCCTGTCTGCCCAGCTTGGGGGGGAGGTGCTGTGAGCACTGCCTGCACCTGGGCCTCAGCCAGAGGGGAGCCCGCCAAGCAGCCCCCACGCCAGGCAGCCCGCCCACCTACCCACCCACCAGCCAGTGAGCTGGGAGGGAAGGGCTGGGCCCAGGCTGCCCAAATCCCTGGGAGGGGCCCGCACTGGGGAGCCAGACAGGACACACACCCAGCAAGGCCTAGACACAGGCAGCCCAGGACCTGCCAGGCAGCACTGCCACTCTCGGTGGACAGCGGGGCTGGGCACTGCTCCAGAGCTCTCTGGGGCCAGCAAAGGCATTGGCCAGTGTCCCACAGGACAGGGACGGGCACTCACAGCACCCCCAGACATACAGGCACATGCATATGTGTCACACCTGTGCTCATACATGGGACACACAGGAAATGGCAGGTAAGTAGCATCTAAGTCGGGAATCCAGGACCCAGGCATCTTAGCTTATGGTGGGGGGCCAGGATGAGGCCTGTGGCCCACCCCTCCGATCACCACAGGACCGGCACCAGGCCCAATGAACAGCATTTGCCAAGTCCCAGCGGGAAGGGAGGCAGGCAAGGCAGCCTCTGGACTTTGGCCTTTCCCTCCCAGCCTCATTTACCCCATTACTTAGTTATGCATTCCAATGCCAAGCCCTCCACTCCGTTCTCGGGGGGCCCACAGATAAGTGAGAATGAAGGCCATCCAGACTTCAGTGGGGGAGCCACTGGCAACAGAGAAACAGTGTTTAGGGGTGAGCTGCTCCTGTGGGGGGGGGCAGATCTGAGTCGGCCATGTGGACATGGGGTGAAGCAAGAGGAAGCGGAAGCGTTGGGTTCTAACAAGTTCGGGAGGCTGCGCTGGCCAGCCTGCCTCCTGCTCACTGTCTCCACTCACCCTCACCACCCTGACAATTAGGTGTGATTCTCCCCATCCTCCAGATGAGAACAGTGAGGCTCAGCGCAGATCAGTCAGGGTCACCATAGCGACTTTAAGTAGCACAGTCGGGGTTCACCGCCAGGTCAAAGCCCACACTCTTTCCAGGCCCAATGCTGCAGAGGCCTGGGGGTTTGGCCCCCAACTAACCTGCAGCTAAACTGCCTGTCATCCAGCAGAGGAGGCCCAAGGGGCAGGCTGGGCCAGGACTGGGAGGGCACTGGGAGGCACAGAGTGCTCTGCACAGAGTGCCATCATCCTTTCCAGCCCAGACTTCCCCCTGCAGCACCTCCTTTCTCAAGATTTCCTGGCTCCCATGAGCCTGGGGCTTACCTCCTAGGTGCTAGCTCCTGCTCTACAACCTTCCATGTCCCATAATCCCCTCCAGCTGCCACTTCCCTCCTATTCCCCCTCCTTCAGCAAATCTTCCCGGATTCACCCCTTGCAGCTGTACGGGAGCGGTTCTTCCAGGTGCCTGAGAGCTGAGCAAGAGGACCTGGATCTGTCCCCACACTGCCAAGGGCAGCCTTCCTAGCCCTGCAACGGCCCTGTGTTGCCGGCCACACTCACCCTAGGTCCAGGTTCTCTCTAATATGTCACTAATGCCACAATGTCACCAGCGCTTCAGCATGCCCTGAGTGCCCAGCCCCGGACACAGTGTCATATTCATTGCCCCAGGCACTCACTTTCTGCACCTGACATTCTGAGCCTCTTTCCAACAAGGAAAGGCAGGGATGTCTCTGGAGCCCCAGGCAGTTCTGAGCCTTCTGGGGGTGTTGAAAAGGAGGAGGCCTCATGGAGCAGACCACTGCCCCCTCTCCCACAGCCCCCACACAGCCCACTCCTTCCACCAGCGTGGACGGGCAGCGATGCAAAGTGCTGGGGCTTGGAGCCAGAAACCAGGCCTGCCCCAGTGTGATGTGGGCCAGGCTCTGGGCCTCAGTTTCCCATCCATGAAAGGAGGGGGTGGCCTAGAATGAGACTGGAGCTCAAGCGTCCTGACCACACCCCTGACAGCACCTCTGCCTTTCACTTTTCCGTGACACTGCGACCTCAGTGAGTGTTTGCTGAGCGAATGAATCTATCTGTGCTGCCACCAACCAGGTCGGGTGGGTAGGTAGAGAGGGGCTTACAGCCCAAAGAAGGAAGTGGCTTGCCCAAGGTTAAGGTGAGAGGCAGGGCCTGGGCCCTGACACAGATGCTTCCTCCTCCCGGTCCAGGGCAAGGGACCAAGGAGCAGGACTAGGGTGGGGCAGCCAGAGTTGCTCGTCAGTTGAGATGACCAGAAGGGCCCAGTTCCCCTAGCTTCATCTCCTGCCACTCCCATCCAGCAGTGGCAGAGCCTACCCCAGAACAGGACGAGGCCAGGCCCAGCAGGGGCTCCAGCATAAACTCTGGACTCCACCCCATGCCCTTCTTACCAGCCATCCCATGCTCCCCTGCTTGCCCACTCCAGGCAGCAAAGCAAGTCCAAAAGCCAGGGGTAGCCTCCAAACCCAAAAGGAAACACCATGCCAGGCCTGCCTGCTTCAGGCCCTTGAAGCCCAGGGTTCATAGGACCAAGCATGGTGACCACCAGGTGTCTAGAGGTGGTGCTGGGGGCTTGGACTGGAGGAGGGTGGGGCTGGCAGGCAGAAAAGTGGAAGGCCCCATAGCCTCGGGGTAGGAGGACATCACAGCTGGGGTCAGTAAGCCTGGAAGGGTGGGGTTAGGGGGCTCTGGAAACAGGAGGAAGTGGCCCAGAAGACTTCCCAGCCAGACCTAGGTGGACACATGGGTAAGGAAGAGTTTTCTCCAGACACAGTTGTCCCCCGTGCCATGCTCCAGCAGTGGCTGGGGGTGGGGTGGGGAGGAGTAGAGCTGGGGGGATTCTCAGACTGAACTGATATTTCAGGGGCCAGGATCAGGTATCCTAGGCTCCAGTCCCACTCCTCCTCTGGCCCTAGGTGACCCCACAGTAAACCCCTCAAATCTCTGAGCCTCAGTTTCCGCCAACTAGAGCCCACAGGCAGCTTCCTTACTTCCAGGGTCCCAGTGGGGCACTGGCCAGTGAGTACATTATGCAAATGGTGGAGACCCTCTGTCAGTCCCAGGATTGTTTTCCCAGAGGTGTCCCGTGCTGACTCCTGGGGCCTCTGAAGTCTCCCCACCCTCCCTTGGCCATGACTGGAGGAGGGGGCCAGAGGCTGAGTCTGAGTACTCCCAGCCATCTGCAGAGGTGGGAGAACATGTGCAAAAGTCACATTGGAACGTCAGGCACCCCCCTGTGGCAGGTACTACCTGGCTTCTTAGGCAGTGCAGACAAAGGGCCTGAGGAGACCCCAGCCAACCCCAATCATGGCCAGGAAGATTCTCAGCCCCTTACCATCCCCCACCAGGGGCATCTGGAAAAGATAGGAAGCTCCCCCATTAGAATCATTTCCCATCTCTGTGCTCCCCCAGGCTCCTCCCAGCCTGGCCACTAGTTAACCGGAACCATCCATCCCATCTGGGAGGGGACGTGGAAGGCCAGAGCTCTCCCCATCAAGAAGCTCAGATCCAGGGCCTCCACTGACTAGCCTGAGAAAGCTGGGAGAGACATCCCAGGCAGGACACTCAGACTTCTGGGGCTCCCTGGGGACTAGCTGTGTGGAAGCTCCCAGAGGTTCCCTATACGGGGGAAAAAGGGCCAGGGACCCCTGCAAACCTGGGCTAGGCCTCACCTCCCCCATGGACAGGTCTGGGGTGGAGGCCAGGAGGATGAGCACAGGGAAAGGATAGATGTTTGGGGCCTGGTGTGCACAGCTGCCGAGTCCAACTCAGGCTCCCCTCAGGAGCAGGGTCCCTTCTCATCCCAGGCTGGGAAACTGGCCATCAAACACTGCCACCCCATCCACAGCAGGCCCTTTTCCATCCTGAGCCTCAATTTCCTCATTTGTCTAATAGAGATCTATGGATCTCTCTCACAAGGTTAAGATAATAATTTCAAATGACAAATGTTAATGCCTACAAAGTTCAAGGGGCCATTGGAAGGCATTGTTGATTTTTTCCGGGAGTTGTTACCAGGCGTTCCCACTATGCTGCTCTATCCCTGACCCACTCCAGCCCCCACCCTCTCTGTGAGAATCTAACATGGCATTTTTATTTGTTTAGAAACAGCAGAGGCTTACTGGGCTATGTGGGGGCCAGGAGAGAAAACTGGGCCTACTGCAGGCTGTACACCTACATGTGACCCCCACTCCCCCAGCAAGTCCTTCTCTGTCCCAGCGTCTAAGCAACTGCCCCAGCCCTGGCTGGTCAACAAAGCACAAGAGGTCCTGGTTGCCAACGGGAGTCCCTGCCTGGTCATACCCAAATTAGCATTCTCCAGGGTGAGGCTGAGGCATCTACCCGGGAAACCCTGGGCAGGTGTGCCCCAGTGGCCTTGAAAGAGCTGCGGTCCCCCATACCCTGGGCTCGTAGCAGGCTGGGGCAAGGCTGGGTGTCCTAGTATTCTCAGAGGTGAACCCTCAGACACACATCTGGGCCTCAGCCTCTCTCTTAGGGTCATCTCACAGGCCCTGGACAGGGAAGCAACTCCAGCAGGGTGGTGGGCAAGAATCCACATCTTTCTAGCTGGCCCCAGAGAGGCCCTCACCAGCCAGTGATTCTCCCCACCTCTGAGAAGGGCACTTGTCTGGGTGAAGAAAGGATCACCCAGTAACTTCCAGGGGTCACCCTTCTGGCCTTAGTCATCTGTGTGAAATACACAATGACAGTAATAACCCATAATAGAGAAAGGATTCTCATAGCCTCAGAAAAAGCAGCCCCCACTCCCCACCTTCCCATTCTACCTAGCTCAGGCCTTTCTACTACATTCCAAATTTCCCACTTGGGTAAGGGGCCTCTTCAGCTTGCCTGCCCTGGGACACAGGAAGCTAGGAGGCATCCCCCACTGGAGGGGAGAGGTGGGAGCAGCAATCTTCCCTGCCCCGCCCCCTTCCAGCTTGGGGGGGGGGGCTACCCCAAACACCTCCCAAAGAGCTCAATAGCTCTTAGGCCCCACTCCCCAAATCTGGTCACCTGACCACAGCTTTCAGCACCCTCCCTCATCCTGGGACTGCCCCAAACCGCCCAGCACCCGTCCCCACCCAAGTGGGAAATTAGGATTCTAAGCCAGTTGGGGTAGAGATAGAAACCCACATGTGAAAATATCAGGAAAATATATTCTTCCCTCTACACCCCAGCTCAGACCCTGGGAGGATTAGGTGGCAGAAGGCACTCCTACTGCCTAGGGCCAAGGCCAGACCAGGCCAGGGAAGGAGGGGAGAGAAAGGCAGGGCCCCATAGTAGGGCTGAGATGGGTCTAGGCCTCCCTACAGGTCCCAGGAGGGGCCCTGGAGAGCTTTGTCTCCTTGGGATCGGTTCACCCTCTCACCCCCCATGGGCGCTCCCAGTGAGGTAGGCAGGGGAAGACATGGCTTGGCTACCCATTTGCAGCTGGGCTTTTAGAAACAACAAAAGCTTTGGGGGTGGGGGAAACGTGGTTCACACGATTGTTTAAAATGAGGTTTTTGGGTGTCTGTGGCATCCAGTTATTCATACTGGCTCCACCCATGGACAATTGAGAATTAGCTTTTGTTGGCCTTACCCCCTCCCAATACCCCCACCCCAAGTCTTCTCATGGACTCTGGAGCTCAGGAATCTCACCTTGACTGACCCCTTGGTTTGAGGGATGAAGAAAGTGAGACTCAGAAAGGGGAGGAGCCTGGCCCAAGGACCCCTGGGAGTTGGTGGCCACCCGGAACTCAATTCCGGGATGTCAGACTCCTAGGTGGGGGCTTTTCCTACTCACCCTCCAGGTTGTGGCCCAACTCCAGCATATCCCCTGAAGCCAGAGACCCCAAAAACAGTGGTGCCTAGAAGTGGGGTGACTCACTGTCTGGCTTTCTGGGGCACCCTCCTCCCCACCAGTGAGAGAGGAACTGGCAGGTGTTCCTATGTAGAGAGCCAGGAGCAGGGAGAGGCCCCCCCACCCCAGGGGGCCTGCACCAGGGTCACTCAGGGGCCGAAGATCCCCAGCTGGAGGGATTTAACACCAAAGGTCAAAGGTCACAGACAGGGAATGGTGGGCAGGCATGGGGGGGTCAGAGGGTCAGCACTAATGGCAGCTCCGGAAAGGAGGGGGAGGGGAAAGGGCTGAGGAAAACAGAGCTGTTTCCAAAGGGTCCCCAACCCCCATAAATGGTGCCCCAAACCTCCGGCACTGTCTCCTGCTTGGTGGACTCCAGGAAGGGCCAAGTGGAGTTGGTGGTGGGCTATGAAATGGGCGGGGCTGAAGCTCAGAAAGGGGTGTCCTAGAAGGGGCCCCCAGGTGCAGCCCCTCCCCCAGTACTGGCCAGGGCCAGCTGGGAGGCCCAGCTGTGGCCCAGAGGGGAGAAGGAGGAGCAGAGAGAGGGAAGGCTCCGAGGTCATGGGGAGGGATGTACGGGCTGGGCTGGAACAGCTGTGGCACTGTGGCACCGGAGTGAGGCTGGGGGAGGGCTGGGCGAGTGGGCAGACTGAAGGAGCCAGTTTCCCCTTCCCTGTGCCTGGGGGCTGAGAAAGGTCCTGGAGGAGACACTGGGGAGTAGAGTGTCTTCCCTAGCTGCCTGCTAAGCCCCACCTTCCCTCCAGGATGCCAGGACCAGGCACGCAGGACCCTCAGGATGGCTGCCTCCCACGACCACAGCTCTGGTCCTGTCCCTGGCCCCGACCAAGAACCACCGGAGCCCAAGCCTTGGCCAGGTCCGGGGCAGGCCTGGCTGCCCCTTCAGTGTCAAGCATTCCCTTCAGAGCCAAGATACTGGGCTGAGATGGCTGGGGGCCCAGGGCTCCTCCCAGGATCCCTTCCCACTTCCCAGGCCCCAGGGAAGGGCCGGGTAGGTCCCTGCAACCATTGCTATCCCGGGCGGCCAGGCTAGGCAGGCCCTCCTGGACAGGCGACAAGCAGCATGCTGCCCTGCTGTGGCCGGAGTACCCGGCTGGGTAGGGCAATGTGCCAAGGTCTCCAGGTGCCAGCCTGGATTCCAGCCCCATCCCAGGGGGACAGGGTGGGGAAGCAAGGCATAGGCATTTCCCTCCCTCCAGATGCACCTGCCTCGCCCCCTCCAGACCTTTCCTCAAGCGAGTTGGGTACCCCTGCCCTCCCCACTCTACCAGGTTCTCTGCTTGCACTCAGCAGGGGAGGAACAAGTGCTGGACAGGACTCTAGCTCCCAGTCCAAACGCGGCAGCACCCCGTCCTGAACCTCAAGACGCCTCCCTTCCCGGCCCTTCTATCCAGGGACAGCAGGGGCGGGGGTGAGGGGGTGAGGGGGTGGGGAAGACTTTCGGGGACAAGGGAGGAGACACCTTTCAAACCCCGTTTTAGAAAGAGCCCCGGCTCAGTCGTGAGAAGGAGAAGCTGCCCGGCAGCCCCAGACAACTTCTTACCCAGGCTCCGGGGACCCCCTCTCACCCCGCAGCGCGCCCCCACTGCAGCAGCCCAACTTCCCCGCCGAAGTTTGCTCCCGCCCCGGGCCCGGCCGCGGCAGGGCCCGGCCTCGGGACGGAGGGAGGGCAGGAGGGAGGAGAAAGACAGACGGAGGGAAAGGGCCGAGGAGCCGGTGAGGGAGGGAGCGCGCAAGCCAGCGAGCGAGGGAGCGAGCGCGCAGGGGGCCCGGCGAGGGCTCACAATGGCCCGGGGCGAGGCGTGGACGCGGTAGGGGTAGGCGACCCTCGAACCCCGCAGTCCCCGCGCGACAGGCCAGCCCCCCTGCCCAGTCCCAGTCTCCACGACGCGACGCCCGGGGGCTTCCTACCTCGGCGGCGGGGGCGGTCGGGCTCCCGACTGCGGGCTCCGGCGGTCTGGGGGCTGCGGGGAGTGAGCGGGGGAGGGGCCGGGGCGGGCGGGGGCCGGGGCGTGAAGCTCACAGGGCGCGGGCTCCCCTGGCACGGCCGCCCGGCACCCGGCCGCTCCGCCACATCTGCAGCTCCGGCGGGGAAGGTGGCCGCGGCGGCCGGGCCGGGCCGGGATGTCTTACAGAGGGAGGGAGGAGGGCGGAGGGAGGCGGCGAGAGGAGGGACCGGCGGGCTGAGGAGGAGGAGGAGGAGGAGGGGCGCGGGGGGCATCCGCCCCCCCTTTTCCCTCCCCCGCTGCTTCCCTCCAGCCCTCCCAGCAAACCCCTCTCGCCGCGGCGGCCCCAGGCCCGGGGCGCCAGCTGCCAGGCGGGGCGTGAGCGTCGCGGGGGAGGGGGCGGTAGCACACGGGCGCTGGGCCAGCGGAGGGGAGGACGGAGGGCAGCGAGGCTGCGGGGAGCCGGCACCCGGAGGGAGGGAGGCAGGAAGGGAGGGGGCGCGGGGCAGCTGCCGGGCCACGGGCGTCCTCCTCGGCCTCATCCTTAGGTCCCCCCCTGCGGCCCCGCCCCCAGCCCGAGGGCAGCGCTAGGACGCGGCCTGGAGGTGGCCTGGGGGGGGCGGGGGCGGGCGGGTGAACGTCCCACCCTCGGGGAAGCCCGGGGAGGGGGTGGGCTCGCGGTGGACTCAGGGAGGGCGTGCAGCCCAGAAGAAAAGCCCCGAAAACCGGTAAGATGAAGAAGGAGGCGGGGCCCATTGCCTCCCTCCCGCGGGGTCACCTTGGCTAGGCCCCCCGCAACTCCGGGCGGCGGGGGACGGGGGGCGGGGAGGGGCGGCAGGAATGCCTCTCCACCGGCCCTGATTTCTCCGCCCAGCCCAGTTCCAGGAACGCGCGGGCAGCACCCGCGGGCAGAGGCCCCAGCTCCGGGTTCGGGGCGGCGCACGCTGGGGTTCGAGGCCTGGCTTAGTGCCTCCCTCCTGTCCGACGCCGGCTTGTTCCCCTCCCCCCACTGCATTTTCCTCGGCCTCAGTTTCCTTCGAAGTCCCGGCTTCCGCTCAGCCCTCGTCTGGGTCCCCGCGGTTGGGGCAGCCTTCGTCCTCAGTTGGAGTGCCGCGGGGTCCTTGATTGTGTGCCTGGCCCCTCAGCGCCCAGCGCAGTGCGGTTTACAAAGTGGAATGAGTGGATAGACGCGCGTGAGAAAGCCCGAACCTGCACCCGCTAAGTTGTTTTTACCTCCTGATGCTGAAACTCGACTGGCGTTCTTGAGTGTGTTTTGTTTGGGCCAATCTGGAGCCCCCGCCCAGTTATCGTCTTGCTGCTCTGCTGCGTGGTGGCAAACCTTGGTTTAAAAAGAGCCTTGCTGGTCTTAGCCGACCCTGCTGCTATGCAGTTGGCCTTGAAAAGTCCAGCAGACAAAAAGCATCCTCTATAGGTGAGGCATCTGCCTCCGGGCGTAATTCCACCGTCATTCGTGTAATTGCTGGGTGTCCTTGCCGGAGCTCACAGCATCCCCAGCGCCTGGCATAGTGCTTGGCACATAGTAGGTGCTTGTGAACTGTTACATGGGCACACAGTAGATGCTCATATCTGGGGCAAATGGAGACACAGTAGGTGCTCATGACAGTTGCGTGAATGGACGGACACAGAATATGTGTTCATTCCATTTTAAGAAAATGGACACATAGTAGGTGATCGTGACCTGTTGCATGAAAGGACACACTGCGTGAATGGGCAAAGAGTAGCGACTCATGAACTGTTGGGTGATAGGTGAAAGGCCGGTGGGCTCGGAAGGTGGTGATTTGGAAGTGACCCCACCCCCACCCGAGTTTCCCTCGTGTGGATTATGTGGAGTGAGGTCGGGTTAAACATTAGCCGGCAGATCGGCCTCACGGGAAGGCCGGCTTCGAAACCTAGCGCCTTCAGGAGGGGGCTGTTAAGGGCCAACTCTCCCAGTCCACTGACCAGCGGGTGCGTGGGGTGGGGCGGAGGCTGAGAGACGCAGAGCGCCCCCTCCCGGCTGGGATCGCGGCGATTCAGCCGAAGCTCGGCCCTGCAGCCTGTGGTGTCACAAAGTCCAGTTTCTCCCAGGCTAGGCTGCAGCCCCCCCGGGAAATCCAGGTGTATGAAAAAGGTGCCCAAGGGGCTAATTTTATATCCGTTAATAATACTTGCCAAGCGTTTGCAGGATGCCAGGCACTGTGCGATGGCGCAACGAAGAGTGACAACCTCAGTTGCCCTTGCTCTCCTGGGGCTTACAGTCCAGCAGGAACTGAATCCAGTGACCAGGAAAATCCAGTGATCTCTGAACCATAAAGGGGACTTGACCATACGGGACCTTCACTCCTGAGGGCCTTTCTAATAGTTTTCCACACACACTTGTTTTCATGGACAAGCAGGTTGCTTGCTGTCAGGAATCTGACTTGGCATTCCCACATTGGGGTGGCGAATAACAGCATCTTCTTTCTGAGGTTGTTGTGAAGATTAAATAAAGTACATTCTCAATACATATTAGCAGTTACTACCAGGTGTCAAGCCTGATCCAAGGCATGTCAGTTCCAGGACCCAACCAATGTCCCCTTAGCTGCAAATAAGCCCCTAAATTGTCTCCTGCAAATCCAACAAGAGTGAAGAATGCTGTAATCCTGGAGGAGGTGATCCATCCAGGAACCCCCAGTTCTCAGCCAGACCAGTTCTTTCTTTGCACCAGATGCTTTACTTTCATTACATTCACAACAACCCTGAGAGTGGGTCCTGCTATTACTGCTGTTTTACAGAGGAGGAAATTGAAGCACAAGAGGTTAAGGAATTTGGTCTAGTTCTTAGAAGTTGGTATGAGGAGTCATAGTCCAGACTGCTATCTCGGTCAGTCTGATTCCAATGCTTGTGTTAGAATCTGCTCTGTCCCTGCGGCATCAGAAAGCTGGCAGAGTGGGGTTGTGGGACATCTGAAAGGGCCAGGCTCTGAGAGGATTTTAGGGGGGGGGGGTGGCTTTTCCAGGAGGCAACACCCACTACAGCAGTCAGTCCAAGCCTGGCTTCCTCCTCTTTAGTGAAAGGTGAGTGAGGAGAGTTGTCCTCCTTCCCAACCATCGTGCTGAATGTCCTCTCTTCAGACTCTTTACTCTGAGCACCCATTCTTTGCTACCTGCTCCCTCCCATGTGTTATGGACTATCTCCCCTAGTAGATCCTAAATTCCCCCGAGGAATAGGATACAAGGGCATTATCTACTTTGTTACCTCCCCTGCAGAGTTCTGCCTAGGATCTGAAATACAGTATATGCTTCATAAATATTACTGTAATGAACCGAATGTGTGTGTCCTCCCCAAATTCATAGTTGAATTCACATTCATTAGTTGAAGCTCTAATCCCCAATGTAGCTATATTTACATGTGGGACATTTAAGAGGTAATTAGGTTTAAATGAGGGCATGACAACAGGGGCCCCCCATGATGGGACCAGTGCCCTTATAAGAAGAGGAAGAAAGGATTTCTCTGTCTCTCCTCCATGTGAGGGCACAGCGAGGTGTCCATGTGCAAGCAAGGAAGAGAGTCCACACTAGGAAGTGAATCTGCCAGCATTTTGATCTTGGCCTCCCCAGCCTCCGGAACTGTGAGAAGTAAGTGTGTGTTGGTTAAGCCCCACAGTCTGCGGTATTCTGTTACAGCAGCCTGGGTTGAGACAATTGCTGATAGATATATCTTGGAGACTGAATATTGTCCCCTAATCTTTCATCAATAAACAGTTATTGAACATCTTCTAGGTTCCCATTCATTCAACAGATGCTTATTAAGCTGTTATTATGTGTTCATTCAACATTTACTAAGGGTCTACTGTGTGCCCAGGGTTAGGCAACTCCATCTATGTGTTTAAGGAGATGTCTCAGTATAGTGGGGACCTCCGCCTGTCAGTATCCAGAGGGGAAGTGGCTCACTCATTCATACATATAGTTTAATACACAATGCTAGCTCCAGCAGGAAACTCAGCAGTATAAGCACAGAGCCTTTACTCTGTCCAAGGAGCTCAGAATGAACATGAAGAAGTGAGCCTTCAACTCTACATTGCAGACATAGGAGAGATGACAGGAACCAAGGAAGATGAATGGTGGCAGACCCTGAATTCTGTCTGGCCCTTGAACTTAGCCCAGGCATCAGATCTCTCTGAAGCTTAGTTTCCCATTTTCCATCTGTGAAATGGTGATCCTCATGCCTGTTATGGGGCTGTGTGAGGCTCAGTGGAGAGGGTAAACAAAGGACTTCCATCAAGGCGTGGTGGGGAGAAAGAACCGTGCAACAAATGGTAGCTATTATTATTAAGGAAGCCTGCAACCCACTGTGAGTGGGGCCAGTCACAAGGATGGAGTGATGGAGGGAGTGAGATCAGGATGACTTATTAACCTTGAGCTGGCGGCCTGGTGAGCGGCTCTCCACTTGGCCCTGGCTTGCCCTGCCTGCTGGCTTGCCGTGCCTGCAGGGCTGGGGCAGACTATGGGTGGGGTGTTTATTCTGGGAAGCAGCCCTGGCTGCTCCTCACACCCTTCACCAGTGAGAAAGGAGGGCTTCAAGTCAAAACTGCGGCACCTTCTGGGCCTGGTGTGGCCCTTAAGATTGTGCCCACCTGCCTGAAAGGCCCAGGGCTGAGAATGCCCAGGAGGC
This sequence comes from Macrotus californicus, assembly GCA_007922815.1. NCBI lineage: Eukaryota > Metazoa > Chordata > Mammalia > Chiroptera > Phyllostomidae > Macrotus > Macrotus californicus. The sequence goes on along the minus strand of VMDR010000452.1, from coordinate 101,652 downwards.
ACAGCTTCAAGGGCCCGCTGGGTCATTCAGGTTTGGGACACACTCTCCCAGTGGGACTCACCGGACCCTCAGGAAAACTGGTCCTAGAGGTCCTGAAGTACTCTACTTGTGGAGTTCTGGAGGCCAGCCCTGGATGTCAGTGTGGAGGTGAAACTTCTGGGTTGAGGGGTGGGGGTAGTGACACTGGAGATGGGGTTGTGGCTTCTTTGCCCCTAGAAGAGCCCCTGAATGCTTTCATCAGGTTCAGTTTTATGATATTCAACTGTGCAGTCCCACAAGCCTGACACTTAGAAGGGCTCATGCTTTGGGGCTCAATTTCTCCCATCACCATCTTGAAATTCTTTATTATTTTTTTAACACAGAGCCCCGCTGTTTTCCTTTTGCACTGGGTCCACCCAGTGGTACAGCCTGTCCTGCCTTCATGCTTTGGTTCCCCTCAGTATGTAACTTCTCTCTCCAGTGGGACATTCAGACCCAACCCTCAGCCACACCCAGCCAGCCAGGAGTGCCCAGGTAAGCCCATTTCGGGAAAGATGGTGGGGGGCCAGCCCCTCCGGAGAAGCCCAAGGCCTGCTGTGTAAATGATGGGTATGTCAGCACCTTTCCTGAGCTTCTGGATGACAATATTACTTATATTTACCTCAGTTGGACTGTTAGGATGGTTAAAAGTTCACATAAAGGACACAGTGACTGGCACAGAATAAGCGCTTAATAAATTAGAATTATTATGTTTTAAGAATGAGGATTATTACAGGCGCTAGTTTGGAGGGAGGGGAGAAGGGAGTGGTCAGCCCCGGATCCCCTTGGACCTGCCCCAGGAAAGAGAAGCCGCCCCTCCAGCCTTCCCAGGGAAGAGACCCCCCCTACACACACACAAGGCAGGGACGAGGGGGCGGAGGATCGGGAGCGACACATTTCTGAGTCGTGACCAAGTGGAAACTCCCTCACCGAGGCGGAAGCCGGGGGCGCCCCACTGGAGCCGGAGCCTCCCCTGGGGCGGGACCAGCGGCCCGGGGGCGGGGCGCCGCGGGGGACCCGGGTCCCGCCCCTCACCCTCATATGAATATGAATGAGCCGGCCGGGCGAGCGGAAGTGTGAGGCGGGCCGGGCTGTCTCCGCCTCCGCCGTTGGCTCGCGGCCGGGGGGCGTGGCCTGGTAGCGAACGTCCCGCCCCGCGCGGGGCCTCCTTCCGGCTGGCACGCCCCGGACGTGACCTCGGGGGTGCGCGCCGAAGCCGCCCGCGGGGAGGTCCCTGCGCCCCCAGCACAGGTAGGGCAGTCCTTTGTCCCCGGCGCCGCCCACCAAAACCTGGGTCCTACAGCTAGCTGGGTCTCGCGGCTACTTTGCGCGCTACCCCTCTTGCTCCGGCCCCTTGGGCGTCCGGATCCTGAATCAGACTACTAGGCGCAACCGCAGCCCCGGAGACGTGCGTGATAGGAGATAGGAATCCTTCACTCCCGACGAGCGCGGGCGGATTAGGGAATGTAGAAACAACCCTGCCCTTAAAGGGCTTACGGGCCAGGGCGAGGGAGGCCAGAGGGGTGCATCAGTGGAATGTCCATTATGTCAAGTGAGTGTGTCAGGGTGAGGATAAAAGCGGGGAAGGCTTTCTGGAAGATGACTTTTGAGTCAAGACCTGGAGGAAGCCAGGGAACCAGCTGGCGCGTGGGGGATGTGAGGAGCAGCCGGGCACTGAGGCCTGTGGCTGGAGTGGAGAAGAGAGGATGAAAAGGATGGAATAATGATAATGGCTCACGTATTGAGCTAGGCCAAGTGTTAGGTGCTTGATAGTATTTTTTTAATCCTCAGTCCAACTTGGACCTGGGAGCTACTATTAGCCGAGAGGAAATTGGGCTCAGGGAGGTCAGATAACTTGCCCAAGGTCACACAGCATTGGAGCCTAAGGAGACTGACGTCACTCCCTGAAACATGCCCAAGAGACCCAGGGTGGGGTGACCTTGACCAAGATAGGTTCTCCACTTTGCTCCTCAGTTTCCTCCCAAAGTACTAGAGGGAGGGGGAGGTGAGTGACTTGAAGGGAAGGGTGGCCTGTCAGGGACCTTATGGCTGACAATCTGCCTAAAAAACAGTGTGCTGTAATGCATACCTAGCAATTGGGGCCCTGAAACCCTAAAATTAGTGTGCAGAACAAGGGTGTAGCAGGAGTTTTCCTGGACGGAAGTCTCTCTGTTCTCCTGGGACAAGCTTTTGTTGTCTGGGAAACACGTGTCACCCCTCCAGGCTTTGGAGCAGGTACAAGTGGCCTTGGGGAAAGGAATCTATCGGCTTTGGTCAAGGGAGAAGACGTGGAGCTGGGAAGAGGCTGGTAGTGGGTCACCGGGAAAGCCTGGGATGGCTGAGTGCTCTGGAACAGTAACAAAGACGTTGTCAGCCAGGCAGGCTCTGTGTACCCACGAGGAGCAACTGCAGGACAAGCAGAATCACCCAAACACCCCTGTGAATCTGGAGAGATTAAAGCAGGTTCTGCTTTTCGTTCGTCACCTGCGAAACCCACCCAAATCTGTGCTGGCAAGCAGGTTCTCTGACCACCGACCAGATGTGGTGGAAAGGACCTTAGAGCTGCTGATCAGGGCTCTGCTGGCTGTGCCCATGGCCTCTCTGTTGTGGAATGGGGAGATGTTTTTATGCCCCTGTGAAGATCTGCCTATGATCTGGTCCCAAGGCTCAAGACCTGTAGGTTTCTCATGGAGACCTGTTTTCTAGCCTGGCACAGCTTCCAGTCTTGACCTTTGGGCTGTGATGTGAAATATGGCCCAGAGGGTTTGGAGTAGGACCTGGCCCTCTGTGTTTGAGCCTCAGGACACCAGTGAGTCTGAGATTCTAGTGATATAGGACCACAGGAGAACTTATTGTTAGGTCATTTGGTAGACAAGGGAGGCTCAGAGAGGTTAAGTGGTTCACCTGAGAGCCCACAGCTATGAAGTAGGAGAGATAAGATCCAAGTGCAGAACTTTGGAGTCCAGAGCTCAAGCCCTGCCCCTCAGTGGATTCACCCCAGCAGAGGGAATGTACTTTTTATGTGGCCACATGTTTGCTAAATTGGGTGCCTTGGAGACCCCCCCGCCCCCACCAGACACACACATACCCACTCACTCACTCTGGGGGGCATAGGGATGGGGAGGGGATGATGACCAAAGGGGAGAGAGACACTTTCTATTCTCAGCTATGCAGTCCCTGGGCCTCATCCCCAGGCACTGGCGTCTGTGCCAAATCAGTCAGCCCCTTCTCAGGATGGGACTGGTGTAAGAGAGGCCAGAGGCACTTTCACAACTGCCTGCCAGTTTCTTCAGCTAGGAGCTTCCTCTTCATGAACTCTCAGGCTTTGGTCTTGGGCCCTGGGCCCGAGGGATGAATGATTCCACTTGGGCACCCAGAACCACTCACAGGTCCTGGCCTTGAACTAAAGGTACAGCTGAAGCTATGACTGGGTGGCCCTGACTGGGGGGGGGTGCCAGGATAGAGGGAGAGAGGTCTGAGGTAGCACATGTGAGTCATGAGACTTGTGAATAGAATGCCAGAAGGAGATGGGAACTGGTCCCCTCAAATGACCCCTGTGGGCCCTGACGGAAGCTTGGTTGGGCATCGTTCCGAGGGGCCACCAGTTAGATTCCAGGTTGGGGCACATGCCTGGGTTGTGGGCTGAGAGGCAACTGATCTATGTTTCTCTCCCTCTGTTTCTCCCATCCCCTCTCTGTAAAAATAAATAAATAGCCCTGGCTGGTGTGGTTCAGTGGATTGAATGCCTGCCTGCGAACCGCGGGGTCACTGGTTTGATTCCTGGTCGAGGCACATGCTTGGGTTGCAGGCCGGATTCCTGGTTGGGGGTGTGCAAGAGGCAACCACACATCGATGTTTCTCTCCCTTTCTCCCTTCCCTTCTCTCTAAAAATAAATAAAAAAATATTTATATAATAATAAATAAAGTCTTTAAAAAAGTAAATGACCCCTGTGGGCCAGGGCTTGTGACCAGTCATTCTGCACATTGCTTCGTGTTGATCTGGACCTCACCTCCCTGGAGATATTTTGAGTCTTAAAGCCTCAGTGTGTTCTCAAACTCAGTGTGCTGACCAGTGAGTTTGGGGCAAGGCCCAGGGACCTGTATTCTTGACTAGCTCAAGAGACTTGTGATGCATGTGATCCTCTGACGGGACCTGGAAAACCCCTGTCCCGGGTTTCCTAGCCAGGCAGCTGCGAGGAATCCCTTTCAAGCCTTCTGGCAGATAAGAGACTAGTGTGCCTAATGGTTTTCCACAATTTAAATGCATTCTCCACTGGAGCACTGTTAACCTGCTGAGCTTCTCCCCTGTTTAAAATAAATGATGGAGTCTCAAGCAATAGCCCTGTCTCCATCGCTCTCCTGCCCAGTTTCCCCAAAGATCAGGCCGCCCTAGACTACCAACTCACTTCTGAGCTCCTTGCTCTGTTCTGAGCTCTCATCTCACACAGCACTTCGTACCAGCTTCTGCTTACGTCCTACTGAAGTCCCCAGGGTCTGCCTAGGGCCCCTGAAACAGGTGTTCCCTAAGTTTCCATCTTTGGACCTCTTTTGCTTGACAGGTTTCCTCAATTGAGCAAAAGTGAGGGGAACCCCCATCTCTACTCAAGAGTTCCCAATTTTTACACCCAACCTGAGGGGGCGGCAGGCCCACTTTGTTAGGGGCTAGCTTGATGTCTTCCCTAGGCCAGTCTACTGGAGCTCTTCCAAATAGGATCTTTGATTTGCAGGGAATCCAGCCACACCTGTCACTTAGAGTGGTCCAGCAGGGTGGCTTCTTCCTGCAGCTGTACAGCCTGAGAGAGAAAAGGGTGCCTGCCATCTTTAAGGGAGCCCCTTTAGTAGCCAGGTTTCCCTGTTGGAAACTTCCAGCTTCTTGGTGCTTTCCTTGATAAAACTTACTACCATCTTGTCTTTCTGACCCCTGAGTCTCCACCCCCATTGGTGTCGTCGGTTCTGGTGCTGGAGGCTTCTGGCCCCAGGATCTCTTTGAACCGCGCATGCACACACACTTAGTCCCTTCAGTCCCTAGTTTGAGGTTTTTGAAATTTACCAGCAGCTTGCTCACTTTGCTCAGAGCTAGACACTGAGCCCAGCCGTATATGCCCAGTGCTTTGGACTGGTTTGTTCCCTGCTCAGAGACTGCCCATCTCCTCCATCTGTGTTAGGGGCCACATGGCATTGGGTCACACTTCCTCTACCTGGAGTTATGGGTCTTGGTTCAGATCCTGGTTTTGCCCTAACCAGCCTCATGACCCAACAGATTCCTTGAGTGCTCAGAGTCCCTGTTTCCTCCTCTATAATGTTGAAGCTGGTGATGATAGCCTGTCTCACAAGGCACTTGTGAAGATTGACATTATGTGACTTCATCACTAAGGGTCCTTGGCACATAATATTACCTGATCTGTATTATGTCATTTAATCCTCAAAACTGCCCTATCAGGTAGATTGTTGCCGTCAGGTCCATTTTGTAGATGATGAGAGGGAGGCTAGAGAAGCCAAGTGGTTCACCCAAGACCTCGCAGCTGTAAAGTAGCAGAGGTAGGATTATTCTAGTAAAATCATTTTACTCCAGAGTCTAAGCTTCTAATCACTAACATCTCACCCCTACATCCTCTGCTCTGAGTTCTCTTTGTCTTCTCTTCCTTTATTCAACAGATATTTATGGCTCGCCTACTACCTAAGGATACAGCAGTGAATGAACAGAGGAAGCTGTGCCTTCAGGGAGCACATTTTGCTGAGGACACAGCTAGGAAGAGATGTATAGGAACTCTGTAGGTCCTCGCCCAAGGCCCCTCTTCCTCACTATCTGCCCTTGGGGCACAGAGCAGTACTCCCTATCTTGCCTCCCTACTGTTTCTCCCACCAGGAGGCTGCAGGCCGTGGGTGTTGGCTGAATTGGACTGAATGTGGTTTTGACCCTTGTGAAGCAGGAAGTGGGTCACAGCAGCATCTGGTATGGGGTTCGAAGGCATTGGAATCTTCAGCGGATGGGGACAATGGCAATGCTGGCTTGGAAGGAATGGGTACCACCATTCAAGGCCAAGCTGAGGACAGGCTTTATTAGGGAATACAAATCAAAACCACGTTGAAATACTGCTTTACACCCACAAGGATGACTATAACAAAAAGAGAGAGAGTAATGAGTCCCGGGAAGATAAGAGGAGTTGGAACCCTTGCACACTTCCTGGTGGCAATGACAAACGGTGCAGCCGTCTTGAAATAGTCTGGCTTTTCCTCAACATAGAGTCACCCAGCACTTCCACCCCTAGATATATACCCAAGAGATTTGAAAATATGTGTCCAGGCAAAAACTTGTCCATGTACATGGATGTCCACAGTGGCATTATTCACAATAGCCAAAAGAAACAACCCAAGTGTCATGAACTGATGAATGGGCAAATAAAATGTGGTCTAGACATACAATGGAATATTTTATTCAGCCATGAAAAGGAACGAAGTTCTTTTTCTTTTTAAAAATTGATTTTAGGGAGAGAGAGAAACATCTCTTTGTTGTTCCACTTATTTATGCCTTCATTGGTTGATTCTTGTATGTGCCCGGACCAGGGGTTGAACTGCAACCATGGAGTGTCGGGATGACATCTAACCACCTGAGCTACCTGGCCAGGCAGGCAGGAAGTTCTGACACAGGCTACAGCGTGGATGTACCTTGAAAACATTATGCTGAGTGAAGACGCCAGACAGAAAAGGCCACATGCTGTATGGTTCCATTTATATGAAGTGTCCAGAATAAACAAGTCAATAGAGATGGCAAGTAGAGTGCTGGCTGCTATAGGGGCTGGGGGCACAGGGGTTGGCGAGTAGCTGTTCTTGGCTGTAGGTTTCCTTTTGGAAGCAATAAAAATGTTCTAAGATTGATTGTGGTGATGGTTGCACAACATGGTGAACATACTAAAAACACTGAATGGTACACTTTAAAATGGTAAGTTGTGTGGTATGTGAATTATATCTCAGTGAAGCCCTTATTACCCAGACTTCCCTGCGTTAATGCTGACAGGAGGCATCAGGAAGTGGACTCAAGAACTTGCCAAGTGGCTGGAGGAGGTTCTTTGCGGTTACATTGCTCTAGTTCTCGTGAAATGGTCGCAGAGAAGTGGCTCGTGGGAGAGGAGGCTTTGATCCATCCTTTAGGCCTCAGCATGTGTTACCTCTGAGAGTGGCCTGCCACCTCATAACCCTCCCTTGGTTGCTTCCCACCGGCCTCAGCCCTTCCTTCCTTCCTTCTCTCCTCTTCAGCACTTCACAAACTTGAAATTATTTTCTGTCCATGGATACGATTTTGTCTGACTCTTGCTGGGCTGAGTTCCATGAGGTCAGCAGTTTGTCTATATCTGGTTTGCTCATAGTAGGTGCTCAACAAATACCTGTTAAGTGAATGAACCCATGCAGGGTACAGAAAAGATAGGTTTATGGTTGTGAGTACAAGAAACACAGAGTTTACTCTGGTGTTATTATTTATTAATCAATGTATCATCTTCTACACGAACAACTGCAATTCCATTTTTGCCTGACCCTGGATATGCTGATAACTGGGGGAGGTCTGGGCCGGGGTCTGTGCTTGCTGCAGGGGAGGGAGTGAGCAGAATGGATCAGGGTGTCTTCTGGCCCCCATGGCTTTCTTTTTCTCTTGTTTCAGCTCCAGGAGAATGTCTCAGGAAAGGAAGCCCAAAGCCTGGTCTGGCTGGGAAGAGGGGAGAGGGGAGGGGAGCAGGAGTGGGGGCTGGGCGGGCCTGGGGAGGAAGTCTGTAGCCCCAGGCTGCCGAGGGCGTGGCGTCTGTGTTTGCACCTTTGGAATGTGGCTGATTCACTCTGGGGAGAGCCATGTGCAGCCACTGCTGCTGCCTTGGCTCTGACATCTGGAGGCTGAATTCCCAGAGGACACCAATTCTTGCAAGCAGATGCCAACTTTGAAGGTTAACCTGAGTGATGGAGCTGCTTTAGGCGGAGGCCAAGAGGCAACCCCGCCGCCGCCCCCCACCCCCTCGGCCCAGGATTCTGTGAGAGAGGTGAGGCCCCATCCCCAGCTCTGTCCCAACCCCTTAAGCTACCAGAGCCTCCAGGGAAACGGCGTGAGCTCTGCAGTCAGACCTGTGTTCAAAGACTAGTTACTTAACAACTCATATAATTGCAAAGGCTGAGAGCCTGGCTGGTCAAGTGCTCAGCAATGGTGCTGGGACACTGGCTTGCATCTCTGGGCCCAGTATCCCCTGTGTCACCCAGCTTGGCTCTCCCAGGGCTCCAGCAAGATCCCAGGCTTGCCTCTTGTTGGGTCCCAATTCATCCCCGTCATTGATTGGATAGGTCTAGGTCAGGAGTTTGCCCCAGCCCAGGGCAGACACCCCTAGAGCCACATGGAAAGATGTGGGAGTATGGGGTCCCCCAAAGGAGCCAATGCCAGGGGGTGGGCAGGAACAGCACACAACCCCGCTCTGTTTATCTGCCTCCACAGGACCAGCTTCTGGGGCTCTTGCCAGGCACTGTGTTTGGCTTCATGGCTCTTACCTACTGGATGCTCCATTGACTAAGTTCCTTAAGTTCTTGGAAGCTCATTTTCTTCATCTATAAAATCTCATAGGACTCTTTTTTTTTTTTTTAAAGATTTAAAAATGTATTTTTGGAGAGGGAGAGAAAAATCGATCGGTTGTCTCCCGCACGCCCCCAACCAGGGACCTGGCCCACAACCCAGGCATGTGCCCCAGCTGAGAATCGAACATGGGATATTTTGATCTGAGGCCTGCGGGACAATGCCTGATGCCCGACCCACTGAGCTATACCAGTCAGGGCTCATAGGGTTCTTTTAAGGATTAAGTTAGACAATGCATGCAAATCCCTTCCCTTTCTCTTCCCTGTATCTAGTTATTATGTTATGTGCTCTGTGACAATGTTGGCATGTATGTGCACCCGTGTGCATGTGTGTGCACATATGTGAACATGCACACAGCAGGTGCCTTTCTCTTTTCCAAGGAGTTCTCTATTGTTTAGGAATTACACAGGAGAGAGGGTGGAGGCAGGAGGGAAAGGGAAAGGGTTGAGAGAGAAGCGGGCCTCACTTGCAGGTCTGTAGGCTTAGGCCCACATCTGGGAGTGGCCTCCCTGTTCCCTTAGGGCTGGAGGAAGAGCCCAGGTTCTGAGGGGTGGCTGTCCCTGTCCTTTCTGTGCCACACAATAAGCATGTCTGGCCATTTGACATCGGGGGATAGCCCCGAACCAGGCTTGCTGAACTCATCATACATTCCCTCCTCTGGAAGCCTGGAACCTGGGGGTGGCTCAGCGAGTAACCCAGGCCTGGGGCTTCTCAGAAGCAGAAACTGGTGCCCAGAGTAGTCTGGACCTCTTGAACACCTCAGAAGAACTGGAGGCTTCTGGGACAGCAGAGGGCAGGCCTGCTGCAAGCTTTTTCCAGTTATTTGTCAACTGAAGGAAAGCACCTGCCAGACTCTGCTTTGACCACGGAGGGCTAGGACTAGTGTTCTACCCCTTGTTCAGCGTCCTCCCCTCCTGCCAGCCCTGCTTGGTGCCACACCTCTGAGCTGCCACAGGTCTGTGGGTGCCAGCTCGTCCCCACCCAACCCCCCAAGTCCTCCAGCTCTCAGCCCAGATGTCACCATGTGCACCTGTGGTTATTCTCACCTGCATGGCTGTGGGATCAGTACCTCTGTGCAGATTAATTGGGACACTCCCTCAGTCACCATGGCCGGGAGTGGTTTCTGCGTGTTGGTCACCCATTCCGGTGTGTGTGCACTGAGCACGACTCCGTGGCAGTCGTCCCAGGGTGCCAGGACTGTGCTGCTTGGCTCTCGTCTGGGTGTTGAGCATTTTAAAATGTGTTCATGTGGTGTCTTCTCCTTTATGACAGACTCTTTAGAGTTGAAGGATGTAGTAATGAGAGCTACCTTTTCTGAGCTCTTACTAAATGGTTTTTAAAAATTGAGATATAGCCCTGGCTGGTGTGGCTGAGTGGACTGAGCGCTGGCCTGTGAACTGAAGGGTTGCCGGTTTGATTCCCAGTCAGGGCACGTGCCTGGGTTGCAGGCCAGGTCCCCAGTGGAGGGCACATGAGAGGCAACCACCCATTGATGTTTCCCTCTTTTTCTCCTTCCCTTTACCTCTCTCTAAAAATAAATAAAAGAAATCTTTAAAAAAAACAAATTAGTATTTAAAAATATAAAAATTGAGATATAGCTGTGGCTGACTGGGTCAGGTAGTTGGAGCGTCTTCCTGTATACCCAAAGTTTGCAGGTTTGATCCCTGGTCAGGGCACATATGGGAGGCAACCAGTCGATGTTTCGATGTTTCTGTTTCTTGTTCACATTGATGTGTATCTCCATCTCCCTCTCCCCCTTCTTTTTCTAGCAATAAGTATATCCTCACATGAGGATTAAAAAATAAAAATAAAACTTGAGATAACATACCATAAAATTCACCCTTCTAAAACATACACTCAGTGGATTTTAGTATATTAGACTTGTGCATGCATCACTACCATCTAATGCCAGAACATTTTCATTATCCCAAAAAGAAACCCTAGTAGATTCTTGTAACAAAATGTACCACTCACATCGGGGGAGAGCGTTGATAATGCAGGAGGCTGTGCATGTGTGGGGTCAAGGGGTGTATGGGAAATCTCTGTACCTTCTGCTCAATATTGCTGTGAACTTAAAATTGCTCTTAAAAATAAATTGATTAAGAACAGTAACAAAACAAAACAGAAAAGAAACCCTGAACCCATTAGTGCTCACTCCCCATTCATTCCTCCACTTCTGCCAGCCCCTGGCTACCGCCAGTCTGCGTCCTGTCTCTGTGGATTTGCCTGTTCTGGATTCGTGACCTTTTGTGTCTGGCTTCTTTCACTGAGCATCATGTTTTCAAGGTCCATCCGTGTTGTAACTTTTGTCCCTACTTCATTCCTTTCAATGGCTAAGTAATTAATTCCATTGTGTGGATAGATCAGAATTTGTGTATTCTTTCAATCAATCAACAAATGTTTGTTTCTACTTTTTTTGAATAATGTGAATAATGTTGCTATGTGTGTGCAGTTTTTATTTTTGTGTAGATGAAGATTTTCGGTATAAGTACTTTTTAAAAGTTTTTTTTAACTTATTTTTTAAAACCCTTACCCAAGGATAGGTTTATTGATTTTAGAGAGAGAGGAAGGGAGAGAGAGAGAGAAATATTCATGTGAGAGAGAAACATCGATCTGGATCTGTTGCCTCCCATACACAGCCTTGCTTGGAATGGAACACACAACCTAGGTATGGGCCCCAACCAGGGATCGAGCCTGCAGTCTTTTGGTGTATGGGACAACATTTCAACCAACTGAACCACCTGGCCAGGGCTCAATATAAGTACTTTTTAAAATTAATTAATTAATTTATATTGTATTCTTTTCATTACCGTTTATCCCCCTTTTATTCCCTCCCTTCACGCCGCAATCACTACCCCGTTGTTCATGTCCATGAGTCCTTTAATGTAAGTGATTTTTGACAAACGTTTTGCTTAATCCTCACAGCAGCCCTGTGTGTCAGTGCTGGCGTGCCCCTCCTCGTGCAGATGAGGAAACTGAGGCTCGTAGAGGTGAGTCCAGTTGGAAGCACGAGGATTCTCTGGCTCCTGGCCACCGGGCCCTGTGATGCCTGCTGAGGTGTTTCTGTTCATTCTCAGCAGAGCCTTGCCAAGCGCTGTTCACGGGAAGTGTTGCTGACTCTTCCAACAAGGGCCATGCAGACCTCAGGGCCCAGATGTGCTCCATGTTCTGTCAAGGTAAATGCCAGTCACTTGCTCAGTGGTGATCCTGTGGCCCCAGGGAAGAACCTCCAGGGGTTATAGGAGGTCCCTACTACTGCGGTTTCATCCACAGTTCTGGTACTAGGCATTTAACTGCTGCCTCTTAATACATTTTCATCCGGTACCACCTTGCTTTCCCGGAGGGCCCAAGGCTGACTTTCATCTCTTGCTTTGGATTTGGCACACAGACCTGTGTGTGCCTGTTGGTGAACTTTGCTTCTTCCACCTCCCTTCCCTCATGGCATGGTGGGTAGGTGTACAAGTCCTGCTGTCAGGCAAGCCCTAGTTCAGGTCAGCTCTGCCACGGTGGCTGTGTGGTTTCAGGCAAGTTTCTGAACCCCTCTGAGCCTGTATTTGCTCATCTGTAGCGGGAGTCATAATAATACTACCTATTGATATACTGATTAGGTGGTCGTGGAGCTAAGAGAAGGGAGATGAAGTGCTCATTCAATACTCAGCACCTCACATACCCTTGGGAAGCCACCTGTCTCTGGTCAGTCCTCACTGCAAAGGCAGGCTGGCAGCAGCCCAGGGAAGGGGCAGGAGCTTTGTGTGTTTCCCTGCCCCTGGAGCAGTGAGGGGCTTCCGTGACTCAGTTCTGCCCAGGGAGGGGAAAATCAAGGTCAAGCCTCTGAGGTTGGAAACCCAAGGGACCTCGCTGTCCTCCTCCCCACTCTGCCCGTCTCCCCATCCAGTGCTCCTGGCAAAGCTGGTCAGGGCCTGAGGCATTCTCTTCTGCTTGCCTTGGCCTGGTTCTCTACCCCTTCCCCAGATCTGCAGCACAGACCTGCTGCCTCCCTCGTGGACCACTTTGAGTGGCTGCCACAGCCCACAGCCTGAGGCTGGAGGGGCAATCATTCAGAAGGAATGTGGGTCAAGGACGGGAGGACCTCTTCTGGCCACCAGAGCGGAGCCTCCAGCTCTTGCCAGGGAAACCCTCTCTGCCGCTGCTGCTCAGCCTTTCCCAGCCCTGCCCCTCTCCTTCAGCTTCTCACATTTCAACTGCTGAGTTACTGGCACCACCTTGTGCCGCTGCCGCCGCCGCCGCCGCCGCCGCCGCCGCTGCTGCTGCTGAGGCCACTGCACCAGACAGATGTGTCGTCCCTCCCACCCCCCGCCCCCTCGTGCCCCGTGCTGGCAGTGGCTCACTACTGGAAATAGCAGCAGGAGCTCAAGGTCCACAGGGGCTGAGGGAAGAGAAAGCCACCCTGAAACCAGTTGCTTTGCTCCAGCCTGGCTCCCCTCCTGGGCTTTATCTCGTCTCCTTTCTCCCTGACTACCCAAAGCCTCCCTGACCCCTAGGAGTCATTCCTTCTTTTGGCTGCCTGGCCACTGACAGTTGACCACAACGTGGATTCACTGTCACTGCATACCTGACCTTGTCCTTTCACGTAGACGGTGTTTTCTCCCTTTATATTCCTCAGTTAACCCAGCTGGACTCCTCAGAACCTCCTGTTGCACCTGGCTTTACTTGGTCAGGGCTCGGCCACTAGTCCCAGGTGAGTCCTGAGGCCACAGGAGGTTGTGAGGAGCCTGTAGGGAGCCAGGTGCTGGTACCAACTAACTGGGATGATCTTGGGCTAGCCCCTTAGGGTATGATAGCAGTGCTATAGTGAGGACAAAACAGGGTATTCGGGTAAAGCCACCAGAGCAGCAGCTGGCACTTAGCAGCACTTGAGCACTTGTGCCCACATACACATGTGCCTCCCCCTCTGCACATGCTGGAGCTCTGAGTACCCCTCCCTAGGGAGAGCTGCTCCTGTTTCCTTGTTGCCTTGCCCCTCACAGCCACCCGGGTCTGCTTTCTCATCAGAGCAAACCTCTGTCCCTCCCTTGGCCTGGCCAGTCCCAGTCCCAGTCCCAGCCCTAGCCCCTTCCTTTTCCATCCTCAGGTGGGACTGGACACCCTGCCCTCTCTCCCTCACCCCTCTCCATTCCTCTGAGAAGCTCCAGCTGCTCAGAGAGATATTGGACATCCTTTCTGAGCTCAACAGCACCCCCAGCCGTCCTCTTCCTCTGTCCCTCTGTCCTTTCTCCTCAACCCCAAATGCGCCCTCCTGGTTTCTTGTGGCACCTTTGCTGATCCTTCATCCTTCTTGCCACAGCCCCTGATCCCTAGGCTGATTCACTCTCCTTTCATATTGACCAGAGGCCCCAAGCTCTGTCCTCCCCCCTGTACTCTCCCATGTGCAGGAACCAGACTGGGTATCAGATCCCAGCTTTCCAGCTATGCCCAGCCACAGGTTCCTCCTTGGTCTGCTGGGTGGGAGAGTCACAGCCAGCTGTGTGCTTACAGAGATCAGCTGAGGAAGTGGCCAGCCATTTTGATTTAAAACTGAAACACCAGCCAGGGTGGTCATATGTTGAGTTTTTGTAAAGGGAATGCACCTAACTGAAGCAGGGAATACCTAGTTCCTCCTTATTCATAGGGTGAAAAGCAGATGTTTCCCTGGGGGAAAGTCCCTCACAGAGGGAGGTGAAACTTGACCGTGGAGTGTGTAAGGACAGGAGCTGAGAGCTGAACATGGAGGGGAGAGAAGAGGGATGAAGGCAGTAGCCCACCCTAGTGAGCTGTAGCAGTGAGCCTGGAAACGGGGAGCAGAACCAGAGAAGGGGGACAGGGGACATGCCACAGGTGGAGTCCAGCCCCCTTTTCAAGGGCTTGCCTATGAGCAAAGTGAGTCGGATTGGACTGGACAAAGGAAGTGGGCATTGGAGGTCAGGGCCTTTGGGGGCTCCAAGACAAACCCTCTGCCCCCAAGATCTGCAAGGCCTCGGGGGTGCAGGAGGCCAGAGGTCAGCTACTCCACCCCAGTCCCTGCCTTGGGTTCTCCAAATGTGTTCCCTTTGCTTGCCCTGAAAGCAAGCATCATGTGTGCTAGGCACCCCCTAGTGGCTGGGGAATCCCAGCCTTGTTGGCCCAGAGATCTCTGTGTCCAGGGTAGGAAAGGGGACCAGGGCATTGGGGGATACTGGGGTTTGCTCCAAACCCCTGCATTTCTAACCCCCATTCTGCCTTCCTGGGAGTATTTAGGATCCCCTCCCAGGCAGGGGCTATTTGCTTGTATGTAGCCTCCATTCCTGATCCAAGAGCTTGTATCCACAACCACGCCCATCTCCTAAACAGGTTGGGGTTCCCCACATGTATCAGAGCATGCTGGGGCCCAAAGGGCCATCACTCAACCCCCTATCCCCCAACTCATGGCATATTCACTTAGAAGAAAAGCCTCAAATTAAGTCTGGGGCCCAAGATTCCTGTTTAGGTCCCATCTCTAATTCTCTGTATGTCCTTAGGGAAAGTCTCAACTTTCTTGGCACCTCCTTCATGTTCCCCTCTTCTGTGGTGGCCGAGTTCTGCTAAGTCCTCCAGTGACTTTTACCCTCATACACTCCCCTCCCACTGAGTGTGGATATCCTATGAATAATAGGGTATTACTCTTGTGATTAGGTTATGCTATATATGCACAGTTGCCCTTGAGACAATGTCAGGCTAACAATATCTATTAGCCTGACCTAATCACATGACCCCTATAAAAGTAGAGAGTCTTCTTTGGCTGCTTCTGGAAGAGGAAATTAGAGAGATTTGAATCGAGAGAGGGATCCATGGGATCCATGTGTGGGATGCTCCCTTGATCAGATGGAAGGAAACACAGCACAGGGACCTAAGAGTGCACCCCAGTCAGTAGCTAGCAAGCTAATGGGACCTCAGTCCTACAGCCTAAAGGAACTTAATTCTGCAGATATCCAGTGAGTTTGGAAGAGGCTTAGAGCCCCAGATGAAACTGAAGCCGCAGCTGACACCTCGTTTCAGCTGGTGAGACCCTGAGCAGAGAGCCCAGCCATGTCATGCCTGGCCCTCTGACCTCCTGAACTGTGGGATGATGATAAACAGGTGCTGTTTTAAGCCAATAAATTTGTGGGAGTTTATTACATGGCAACAGAATAGCATTCTAGACACGTGTGGGATGAAAATGAGAAAAATCTATATCCCACCCCATCCCCCACGGGTGCTACGTAGAGTCAAAACCTGCAGCAACTACCTCCCTCCTGGTTGCAGTTAAACCTTCATTCTTGGGGTTTGTATCTCCCACCTGAGCCTCCGACATTCTGGGATGAGGGCAGGTTCTAAGAAGGGCTGTGCTAACGGCATCATCCGAGCAGCAAGATCCCATTTTGGCTGAAGGAAGGAGCTCTGGAACCCTTTACTGTGGGGGAATCCCTGGGCTCCTGGCCATCTTTAGAGTCAATAAAGTCATTTTAAAAATAATAGCTTTTTTAGACATAATTCACCCATCTAAAGTGTAGAATTGAATGGTTTTAGTATATTCAGAGTTGTGTAACCATCACCACAATAAACTTTATAATATTTTCATCCCCTCAAAAGAAGCCCCCGCACTCATTAGGGGTCACCCCTCATTTCCTCCTAACTCCCCCTCATTCCCTGGCAACCACTAATCTTTCTGTCTCTATAGATTTGCTTATTCTTGACATTTCATAGAAGTGGAATCATTCCATGTGTGACCCGTGTCTGGCTTCTTTGACTGAGTATCGTATTTTCAAGGCTTGTCCCTGTTGTGGCATGCGCCAGTACTTCATTCCTTTTCATTTTTAACTTTTATTTATTATTTTTAAAATTTACTTTTATTTTATTTTTTCCATTACTATTAATTCCCCTCTTCCGCCACCACCCACCCCTCCCCTTCACTCCTTTTTACGACTGAGTAATGTTCCATCATGTGTACAGACCATATTTTGTGGCCCACTCGACATTAAAGCCTGTTGGTGACTCTCAGTCATTCTTCCTGACTGGGATCTGGGGGTGGGGCGGTGAGAAGGGGAGCAAAAGGGGAGGAGGGGAGGGTGCCGGGCGTCAGCTCAGTAGATGATCTGCATTTCTCTTTTTTCTTTTTAAGTGTATTTTATTGATTATGCTATTACAGTTTTCCCAATTTCCCGCCCCCTCTACCCTCCCTCTGCCCTGCACCCCCCAACCCTTCAGCATCCCCCTCCCTTAGTTCATGCCCATGGGTTGTACATTTAAGTTCTTTGACTTCTCTGTTTCTTATACTATTCTCAACCTCTCCCCGTCTACTTTATGATCTGCATTTCTAACAGGGATCATCCATTCATCCATGGGCAACTATTAATTACACTCTTTATGAGACGTCCCTTTTTATTTTTAAGATGGCTCATCTTTAAAACAGATTGTTAGAGAGAGGGAAAAGAAAAACCATTGATTTTTGTTCTTCCAGTACACATTCATTGGTTTATTCTTGTCTGTGTCCTGGCCGGGATTGAACCTGCAACCTTGGCATACCTTGGCATACTCTTAGTCAACTTCACTACCTGGTCAGGGCCTGAAACCTTTTTGAAGGGCAGTCTGCGGGCTGATTCCCACACTACTTGATCCTCTGTGCAGTTATCTCTACTGTAAAGCAGGTGAACCCCGCATTCAAAGTCAGCTTTACACATCCCTTCTCTTCCGTCTGTAGTGAGTTTTAGCAGGGGAGCTGGGGAGAGGTGGGACTCTCTGTGCCTCCCTGCATGTCACCAAACTCTGTCATTCTCCCTGGACCGGCTCAGACCCCTCTGGCCACTGCCGCCATGGCATCCTGGTCCCAGTGATGTGTCAAATACTGCCTATTGATGCCAGGCATGTCACTACCTGTGACAGCCTGCAAGCTACAGATGAGGAAACTGAGTAAGGTTGAGGAACTCGCCTGGGGTCACCCTGGAGCTGGAGTTCAGGCAGAGTCTGGATTCTGAGCTACACTGCATGGCTTCCAGTTATTTCTGGAATTGTTGTTCGAAGAGCAGGGACTGTGTGTAGACAGAAGAGGTGTGAGGACTGTGGCCCCAGGGGGTGAGGGTCCCAGATGCCAAGAAAAAAGAATTTCAAGAATGTCAGATACGGTGACAGAAAACAGCTCTTTGGAGGTCACCAGTGACTTTAGCAAGAGCAGTTCCTATGGAGTCATGGGGGCTGGGTGGACTGAGCAGGAAAGAAGGGAAGAGAGAGCGTAAGTACCACTTCAGGGGGTTTTGTGGTAAGGGAGACTGGCAAAAGCGTGGTATTTGAAAGAGGATGTAGGGTCATGGTTTTTTTTTGTTTGTTTGTTTTTGTTTTTTTAAATGGGAATAAGGCCAGCCTATTCATGGTGGTGGAACCGTCCAATAGAGGTGCAGCTGCTGGAGAGACATCTCTGAGTAACACACGGGAAGGCTCTCTGCACAGACATTCATCCAGACACATTACAGGTACCGGGAGGCAGAGGTGGCGACGGACTGTGTGGGATTTCTCTTCTAATTGCTCCCATTTTCTCAGAGAAACAGGACTTGAGGTCATGAATTGAGCGTGAAGATCTGGAGGAGGTGACGGAGGTCTTGTGGAGAGAAGGTGGGAGAGAGAATGGACTGGGCAATATGAAGCGATTGCCAGCCACCCAAGGGTCCACTCCAAGAACTTGGTCCGGCATTTAAAAATAAGATCATGGCCCTGGCTGGTGTGCCTCAGTGGATTGAGCGCAGGCCTGTGGACCAAAAAGTCGCTGGTTTGATTCTTGGTCAGGGCACATGCCTGGGTTTCAGGCCAGGTCCCCAATGTGGGGGTGCATGAGAGGCAGCCACACATTGATGTTTCTCTCCCTCTCTTTCTCCTTCCTTACCCCTCTCTCTAAATGTAAATAAATAAAATCTTTAAAAAATATTTTAAAAAAATAAATAAAAATAAGATCACGTACCAGCTGGCGTGGCTCAGTGGATTGGGTGCTGGCCTGCAAACCAAAGGGTCGCTGGTTTGATTCCCGGTCAGGGCACATGCCTGGGATGCAGGCCAGGTCCCCAGTTGGGGGTGCATGAGAGGCAACCACACATTGATGTTTCTCTCTCTCTTTCTCCCTCCTTTCCCTTCTCTCTAAAAATAAATAAAATCTTTAAAAAATGTAAAAATAAGATCAGTCAGCAAGGTTGTGGGATTTCATTTTCCAGCCCTATTCAGCTTGGTTAGGGGTAGAGGCAGGGCAGGTGGGGTTAGACTTGAAAGGGAGAGTGTATACAAGATGATTACATTGATGGGCTGTGAATTCTCAGCCAGACCAGGAGGGAAGTGTGAGGGTCAGGGGGACAGTTGGGAGGGTCAGTGGGGTTGGGCGAACTGCTGTCCACGGGCCAAAGCCAGCCCACTGACCTTTCTTTGTTTGTTGACGTTTTGCTTGTTTAACTTTTTTTATTGTGGTAAATAAAATACATATAACATTAAATTTGCCATTCTAACCATTATAAAGTGTATGATTCAGGGGCATTAATTACATCCACAATGTTGTGCAATCATCACCACTATTTCCAAAATTTTTTCATCACCCCAAACAGAAACTATAGTCATTAAACAATAACTTCTCATTCACCCATCCCCCAACCCTTGGTAACCTCTAATGTATTTTCTCTATCAATGAATTTGCCTATTTTAGATATTTCATGAGTGCAATCACACAATATATGATTTTTTTGTGTCTGGCTTATTTCGCTTAGCATTGTTTTCAGTGCTCATCCATGTTGTTGTATGTATCAGATCTTCATTCCTTTTTTTTTTTAAAGATTTTATTTATTTATTTTTAGACAGAGGGGAAGGGGGGAGAAAGAGAGGGAGAGAAGCATCAATGTGTGGTTGCCTTTCACATGCCCCCTACTGGGGATCTGGCCTGCAACCCAGGCATGTGCCCTGACTGGGAATCGAACCGACAACCCTTTGGTTCGCAGGCCGGCACTCAATCCACTGAGCCACACCAGCCAGGGCCAGATCTTCATTCCTTTTTAAGGCTGAATAATATTGCACTGTATGGAGAGGCCACATTTTGTTTACCCTTTCCTCAGTAGATGAGCAGTGGGGGTTTGCACCTCTCGGCTACTGTGAATAATGCCGCTGTGGACACCACTGTACAACGAAACGTCTGAGTCTCCGTTTCATTCTTTGCACATATAGACCTAGGGATGGAATGACTGTGGCATATTGTATGTAACCGCTGCCTCGTTTTCTATGGCTCACAAGCTGAGTGGTGTGGTAGACAGCTCCTCCCCACCCTAGATTTTGTATCCTCATCCCCAGAATCTGTGGATGTTGCTTTACAAAAGGAACTTTGAACATGTGACTAAATTAAGGATTTTGAGATTGGGAAATTATTCTGGATCACCTGGGTCGGCCCAAGGTCATCATACAAGGGAGGCAGGAGGGTCAGGGAAGATGAGATGACAAGCAGAAGTTGGAACGAACACTTTAAAGATGGAGGAAAAAGCCACAAGCCAAGAAATCTGGGGCACTTCCAGAAGTTGGAAAAGCAAGGAAATATAGTCCCCCACAGAGCTTTCAGGAGGAACACAGCCTTGCTGACACCTTAGTTTTATCCAAATATGTATAAACCATTTGGACTTCTGACCTCCAGAGAATAAATTTGTGTTGTCTTAAGCTACGAAATTTATAGTAATTTGTTACAGTAGCAATAGGAAACTAATACAAATAACTTTTACATGCCCTTTACAGAAATTTGCTGACTCCTAATTTAGAGCAAGAAGGTGACTGGAAGTCAGATCTTAAGGATCTAAGGGGTTTTGCTAAACACCTTCTGAGGGCTCCAGAAGGCACTGTGAACTTGAGTTTAGCGTTGGGAAGGAGGGGAAGACAGGGTCAGATTAAGGGATGTACAGAACCTCCTGGGAATGGGGGACAGCTTGGATTTTGGGGGCTTATTGTGCTACTGCCATAGTGATGGGAGAGATTTAGAGTAAGACTCTTGGGCCTTGATGGTATTTCAGGCCTTAGGGCAGGAGGTGCTGATCCAGCTCAGAGGTCTTTGGGTTTGTACATCGGACACAGCTGAGGGCTCTCTGTGAGAAGGTGCCTTTGGCAGAAATGGAGAGGCCAGGCTTAGTGGTCGAGTTCATAGGGGCCAGGCCCGGTCAAGGGGGTTCCATAGAAGAAAGGGCATGGGGGTAGATAAAAGTGCATCGTCTGTTATTCATTCTTTCATTCATTCATCCAAGCACTATACATGTTGTTCAGGACATAGTTATGGGGCTCTGTATCCTGTTGTCCCCAGATGTCACAGTTTCCTGAACACATTCCCTGTCCCTACAGTGAGGCCTTCCAGGGACTGTGAGTTAAGTGGCTTGGGCTCTGTCCTTAGAGGAACTGTCCAGTGGGTTGCTTTGGGGATTGGAAAACATGCGTGCAAAACTGCTCAGCATCTACAAGGTGCTCGTACTATCTAATAACAATACTACTTCCTAATAATAACAGTAATCCTCGTTACTAGTAGTATTTCAATTAGGGGTATGATTTGCGCAGAACCTTAAAAGGCAGGCTGGATTGGGAAAGGTGGTAGGCAGGAGGCAGGACATTCCCAGGCAGGCGAGGCGTAATCTTCCTCAGCCAGGGGTCAACCCTCCAGCAGTCAGAGAGCCTAGGGAAGGAAGGTAGGGACCTGGTGAGGGTGATGGAAGTTCCTCCTTAGCCAGTGTCCTTCTCTTCCCGGTCCCAGGCCATCATCACCACTCTTAGAAAGCGCACTCTGGCGGAAGAGCAAGTCTCGCATTGGCTTCGCCATGAATGAGAAGCTGCAGCCTTCCGTCCGCCCAGGCCAAGAATCCTGCCGTCCTGCATTCCCGCGGAGAGGGAAAGTGTGTGTGTCGAAGGTTAGGACGGGACCCGGCAGCAGCCACCAGACCTCCCAGCCGGGCTGGCAGCCTGCCCCGGGCCGGCAGCCTGCCCCCGGGCCGCTGCTGTCCTGGCCTCGCTCCACCTTTCCCTCCCGGCCGGGGCCCCAGCTTCCTAGGGCTGCCCAAGGATCCGAGGCGATCGGCGCGCCCCCTTTGCATTCCTCTCCCCGGCTCTGGGATTCCCAGGCTCCGGAGCCGGGGCCGGGCGGTGGGGCAGGGAAGGAGGGTGGGAGGCGGAAGGCTGGCCGGCCTCCGAAGTCAGCCCCAAGTTGCAAATGGGAAGCGGTGGCTGTGACGCAAGTTTCCAGGGGGCTCTGAGCTCCGAGGGAGCGCGCCAGAGCGGCTCCACTCTGTGCAGTTACAGTCGTGAAAAAGGAAAAGCCCCGAGCAGCACCCCAGGCCGCCAGGCCGCCTTCGCCCGGCCCAGCTGCGCGTCCCCAGCCCCCGAGGACCGCAAAGCCCACAGACCCTGCACTGGGCAGCCCACGCCAGACCCCGGCCGCACCGGCTGGGCTCCCTCGCTGTGCCTGTTTTTTTTTTTTTGTTGTTTTTCAACGCTTGCCAACCTGTCAGCTGATGGACCTCATCACCCATAGTGGCGCATGTAGCTCGGCCGCAGCTCGCTCCATTCACACAGCGCCCTCCAAGTCAGCCTGCTGCCCCTGGCTCCCAGCGCCCAAGAGAGGCCTGCAGACCCCAGCTGTCCCCCCGCCCCGGGGGCCCGAGCCCCTCTCGCTCCGGCCTCGCGCCGCCCCGGGGGCGCTGCAAATAGTCCTTTGTTTACATGCAATTCCTTACTCCGCGGAAGGAGGCCGGGGGAGTGCTGAGTTTTCACCAGCTGTTTCCCGCCTTGAAACAGACATCTGATCAGCTGCAAACACACACACACACACACATACACGCGCCCGGGGAGGCAGGCCGGAGAGACCTCCCTCCCGCCCCTCCCTCCCCTCGCCGCCGCCGCCGCCGCCGCCAGCATCTGGGACTGGCCGATTCTGCACCTCCGTCCGGCGCTGCCCTTTTATTCGGATTTCCATCTTGCATTCTCCGGCGGACCGCGGGACCCGGCTCGTGCAGAGAAGGGGGGCCGATCGCTATGGAGTATTTCATGGTGCCCACTCAGAAGGTGCCCTCTTTGCAACATTTCAGGAAAACAGAGAAAGAAGTGATAGGAGGGCTTTGTAGGTGTGTACTCCTTCTCCCCCCATTCCCTTCCTACAATTGCAGCCCCGGGCCAGGCAGCCCGGGCGGGCGCGCGTGTGCGCACGCATGGCCCGCGCCGCCGTCCCCGTTCGCCTTTCTTAGCTGCCGGGGCGGCTGCAGCCCTGCACTCTGGTCTGGCGCCGTCCGGGGACTCTCCTCCCTCGGAACGTGGGGGCCCTGAGCGGCTCTGGTCACTTTTGTCCGCTGCAGGCGGGCGAGTCGCGACGTTTGTAATTGCAAACAGACCCACGTGGTTCTGCAGCAGTCCCGGCCATGCTTGGTGCTGGTGGCTTTCCCCGCGCGTCCTTCTTCCCCCTCCCGCGTTGGCTTCCTTCCTCTCCCTCCTTCCTCGCTATCTATGGGCGACCCTCCCAAGGGGTCTGGGAGCCCCGGGGCGCGCGGGGGACCGCGGGCGGGCGGCTACAATGCAGCCACGCCGCAGCTCCGGGCGTGGGGGGGGCGGGGAGCCGGGTGGTGTGCGTGTTTGCACGACGCGGGGCTGCAGCGGGGTTGGGGGCGTGCTCGCGTGGGGGTGTGGGAGTGGGCGGGACCCAAGGGGCCAGCACGGCTGGCCGGGAGCGCCGCGGACGGGCAAGTTGCGACCGCTAGCTTGCTCCCTCGCCGCCCGCGCCCGGGCGCTGTTTACTAGCGAGGCCTGGACGTGACTCTGCAGCCCTCTTGGAGTAGGCGGACCTCCGCGCGCCGCCTCGCGGGAGCTGTAGTTTCCGCGTCCCTCCGGTGCGGCATTGTGGGAGCTGTAGGCGAGTCCGGGCCACGCTTTACCCGCACAAAGCTTGGCCCCCGCGGGCGGGATAGGCGAGGCAGGCCAGGTGGGGGAGCTTTGGGGGCAGTGGGCACCAGAAGCCGTCCCCAGTCTCATCAGGCGCGGCACTTGAGCCTCTACTGCAAACTTTCCCATGCCACGGCCCTCCCCCAGTCATAAACCGAAAGCGCAGGTCTCCCAGCTGGGTGGGTGGATTGGTGGTCCGAGGTCTGCAGCTTCCCCCAGGAGCCACTTCACAAGTTCGACCGGGGTTGCTCCAAATCCACCCTTTACCAGAGGGTGATGAGTTCGCACTGTACTCCCACCAGAATCACCCTGGACACTTGTTAAAATGCCGGTGCCTGTAACTCCGGTCGCTAGAAGGGCCTGGCCATGTACATACTCAACACCCCCGGCGGGACGGCAGTGCTTCGTGGGCGGGGTGGGGTGGGGGGCCGTTATCCCACTGCCCAACTTTGGGACCTGCAGCCCCTTTCCTGAGGTACTGCTCTAGGAGTGAAATGGCTCCCTAGGGCTGAGGCCACGTGCTCTCGCGCTGGGGAAGGCAAGGCGTGGATATTGAGGGAAGTGGAGCCCCCCAGGTGGTGTGGCCCAGTCTGGTGGACACCAGGGGCTGCAGAAGCCAGGTTGGGGTAAAGTCGCTGCACATGTATTGCCCAACCCCCACCACACTTAGCTCCCACCTCAACTACTCTCAAGTACAGGGAGGGTGGGCCAGTCGGTGGGTTTTTAAATTAGCAGGGCCTCCTTGAGTGCAGGCCCTTGTGAAGGGCCACCTGGGGACCTAACTGTAAAATGTTAAAAGAAAACAAAAATCTGGAGCTCTTAATATGTTCTAGGGACTTGTTTTGCTAGATTTTTCTCAGTGAATTGTCAGTCTTCCCGAGTTAAGGGGCTTTATGATTCCTATGTGGGAGGAGGACACGGGCTTGGAAAGGGAACAGTTACAGCAGTTGGTGGGGCTGGGACTTTAAGGATGATCCCAGGGCCCTGCTCTTAGCCCCTGAGAAAGGAAAGGGGAAATGCTGCTAGTTGCTCAGAGGAGGGCTGGGCCATGAGGAGGAGGGGTTGAGCTGCTCCGCATGCTAGAGAGGACACTGCAGGCCCTGACCCTGGGCAGGCCTGGTGCAGTGAATTCTGGTTGCACACTGTCCCTGTTCCTAGCCCCCCTTTAGAGGAGGAGTCCATCTGTCCCCCAGGGGCCAAGTGCTCAAAGTGGGAGGATCCCCCTACAGGGCTGGGCATGGAGGTCTACGCAGCCAGCCTTGCTGGGAGCCAAATGTCAGTTTGTGCACTGGGTATGCAGTGGGGCCTCTGGGTTTGTTCATTTCTAGAAGGGGTTGTGGGGTGAAGTCAGAGACCTGTAGAAGATTGAGGTTGTGGGTTGGACAGGACCGTCTGACCAGATGAACTCACTTTTCAGGCAGGAGGACTTTGTTCCATCTCTCAGACTAGTAGGGTTCCCTGCCTCTTCAGAGGGTCCGTGGCCCGCCCCCGCCCCTGCACAGCAGGGTCCTCACAAGCTTGTGGCTTTGGACGTGGCACCTAACTGCTCTTAGCCTCTGTAAAGTGGAGCACCTGCGAAGTGTGGCTGCATGTATGGAGATGCCTGGTAGCTGTTCAAATGGCTCTCAAACTCCTAGAACCGGAGTTTAGGGACTGGCCTCAGCAGAGAAAGAGACCAGCTGCTCTCAGGAGTTTGGAAACAATTAGGGGCTTTTGAGTGTGTGTTGGGTCCCTGACCCAATATTTACAAGGCACCTGCTCTGTGCCAGGTTTGAAGGTATCACAGTGAACCAGAACAGGCCCCTGTCCTAAGAGTGTGCAGTCTCGTGGTGCTAAAGGGTCATGTCAGCCCTTTAAGGGAGCTCTGTGGGTTATCCTGCAGTCCTGGGTACTAACTCTGGAAGAGTAAGGCATCCTGTTATCCTCGATCTCTCTCTCTCTCTTTTCTCTTCCTTCTCTTGTATTTTATTTTTTATTCTCACCCGAGGACATTTCCATTGTTTTTAGAGAGAGAGGAAGGGAGAGAGAGAAAAACATTGATGTGAGAGAAACACTAATTGGTTGCCTCCCACATGTGCCCCAAACCGGGGATCAGATCTGCAGCCTAGGTGTGTGCCCCAAGTGGAAACTGAACCCACAACACTTTGGTTATGGGGACGACACTCTAACTGACTGAGCCACACCATCCGGGGCTCTCCTCTTCCTCCTTTAAACTTCACCATGACCTTGTGAAGTGACACTGTATTCCCCCATTTTGCAGATGGGGAGACTGAGGCCTTGAGAGATGAAATGGCTAAGCCTGGGGTTCCACAGCTAGTAAGTGGCAGGGCAGGGTCTGGCCCTTGACCCCACTGAGTGTAGGGCTCCCTCGGAGGCACTGGAGAAGCTGTGGGGAGGCAGTGTTTCTGATGGGTACAGTCTGGATGTGGTGTGTTTGGGTACTGAGGGCAGAGGTGGCGGGCTGTTTGGAGTGGGGTCTGTGGATAGAAACAGTGGGGATGCGCCAGGGCCCTGGACTGCTTTAGTGCCTGCTGCAGAGAGAATGATGAGCACCTTGGGCATCCTTGGTGAGGGTCGTCTTCCTCCCTCTTGTACTTTGGAATATAGGAGAAATCCTGTGTGGTTCTCCAGCTGTGTAGCTGTTTAGTGGCAGGTGTGTGAGTGACTTCAGGACAGTGTGAGATGACAGTTGTCAGTAGCTAATTTGACACTAGAGCTCGGCAAGGGTGTCTAAAGAGGTTGGGGATACCTACTGCTCTTGGGTTGGGCGTGAGGGACAGTAAAGGTCAGGGTCTAGACCTGAAGAGCATGCTCCTAGCCCCGAGCCTCTGGTTGGGATGCTGGTGTTGTTCCCAGGGGCCTGTCTGGAGGTGCTCCGGGAGCAGTTCCTAGTCAGCCCCACGGGACTGTTGGAGGACAGTCAGGAATGTGAGAAGCAAGAGATACTTGGTGTCAGTGGACTTGGGCCACCTTTGTTGCACACCTGAGGGATCTGAAGTTGATGTGGAAGGTGGAAGGGGGGTGGGCGTAGAACTTTTACAATGACTGTAAATCATATTTACTTCTGCAAAACTCAGAAAGAAATGCAAAATTACTTTAAGGCATTTGCAGTATTGGCTGGAAATTCCAATGAGCTATCCTTTGTAGGAGTCCCTGGTTGGCTAGCACTTCACCAGTTAGAACTCCTGGTTAGGCAGCGTTCCACCAATCAGAATCCCTGGTTAGCCACCAATCCAGCAGTCGGAACTCCTGCTTAGTTGCATCTATTAAAAAAACTGCCAGCTGGTACTTCCAGGGCTGTTTAGGTGTGTGAGAGTGGAAAGTCTTGGTGGCAGCCCAGGTCCCTGTGAGGAACTGTAGCTTTGGGGAGAAGTCTTTTCTGGGATTTAAGTCTGCACCAGGGTAGCCGGCAGCTGGTTCCTGAGCCAGCAGACTGGGCTTACGAACTTGGTGTTGAAGAAGACAGAGTGGAACATTTGGCAGCCTCGGATGAGCAAGAGACAACATAGGCCCCTGCATATCACCCCCCACCCCTGCCCTCTGGGAGGTTTTCAGGCCTTGGGTCCTGGATTCTTCTTTGGTCTCCTCAATTTGTGGGCATCTTGGGGATGAAGGAGAGGCAGAGGGTGTGCTCCCCATAGCCAAGATTTCATGGGCAGATGAGCTGGTTTGAGGGGCAAGAGTCAGGGATTTGGGGTGCTGCCTCTTACAGCCACATATAGGGTTCTAATAAACATTGGGCTGTGGGTCTGAGCCCTCAGTAGAGGGTGCCATCAGCTGGTGGGGAAGCAGAGTGTGAGCTTTGGCACCTGCAGGTGTCTGCTGCTCCCTGGCCTGCCTGACCTTTGGGCCTGTCACTTCCCTTCACAGGACCTTGGATTCCTCAGCGCAGTATAATGATGCAGCCACCTTACCGGGTTTGCATGAGAGTCAGACAGGGAAGCATGTAAAGGAGTTCTGTGATGGTAGTGGTAGTTAACGCGTGGGCAGGGCATGGCCATGTCGGGTCCATTCTGCAGGGGTAACCATCACCTGTGTGTTGGGATGCGCTGCTCTGGGACAGTGCAGAGCCCACTCTGCTCTGTGGTGAGACCTCCTGGGGGGTAAGAGAGGGGCTCTAGGATCCAGGTTCAAGTCCCAGTCCTACCACGTGCTGAGCTATTCCCTTTCTAAGCCTTTGTGTCCTCATCACACACAGGAATCATAAGGCCACATAACTCAGGGAAGATTGTGACAATTCAATGAGAAAATCCCAACAAAGTGAGTCCTTAGCACATTGTAGTGATAACTTTAAAAAGACTTCAAAAAAATCCCAGAAACCAAAAAAAATGTATTACTCTGTTGCTAGGCCCTCCGGGTTGGCCCTTTGTAAGGACTAGCACTCATGGCAGCCCAAGGGTGGACATGGGGCTCCTTTTTGACTCCTTACTACTCTGGTCTGCTCTGGCCTTTGGGCATCAACAGGAGGGATCCAGGGACTAGGTGAGTGGGGCTCTCTCCCTATATCTTTCTTGACGAGGAGGATGATGCTGCCAGACAGTCACCGGTGGCTTGGCTTCCTATGGATGTCTCTCCCCATCTTTTTTTACCCCAAAGACTCCTGACTTTAATCCATCCACCATAGAGCTTCTGGAGGGCACTGCTCGACCCAGGAGGCTGGACTCCATTTTAATCCACCCTCCCCTTAAGAGCAGGCACACCTCTTTGTATCAGACCTCTGACCTGCGTCTTCTTCAGCCACCCCAGTCATTCCCACTGTAAGGGCAGGGAAGCTGGGAGAAGTGGTAGAGCCTGGTTGTGTGACTTTAAAACTGTGTTCTTCCCTTCTGTGAGCCCTAAGCCCCATCTGTAAAGTGGGGGTCATGAACTCCTTTTATAGTTCTGACATTCTGAGGCCCTGCAGGGGACCTGTACCCTGTGGGAGGGGGCCCGGGGAGGCCCTGTGGGGACTGGTGGAGGAGAGGTCTTGTCTCTGGACCCCCAGCAGCAGCTGATGTGGATCCCACTCCTGGCCTATCTCCAGCTGACTACCCTTGGCTGGGAGAGGAGGCTGGGGTGCAGGAAGGGGTAAGGACAAGTGCAGTGTCCTGTAGGGAGCTGAGGTGGGCCAGATACGGTGGGCTGGGGGGCGAGGAAAGGCCTCAGCTGTCTCTAGTTGTTGCAGATGTGTTCCCTTCCTGGTTTTCATACAGACTCCTTTCTCTCTGGGGCTGGGCATGGGGGCTTGGCATAGCAGGGGAGTAGGACCAGGCAATTTTTTGAGCTCAGGCTCCCCCATCTATGGAAACAGGGCTGCCCAGAGTCCTTTCTCCACTACCCCAGACACAAGGGTGTAAGCCAGGCCTGGACCAGTCACCCCAGGGCGGGTGAGGGGGCTCAGGAAGAAACCAGGGCTGTGGCTTTGGGTGGGGCTAGTGGCCTCTTCTGGGAGCCCAGCATCTGGAAGCCATCAGGTCAGGGGCGGGGGTGTTACAGGAGAGGGCTGAGAAGGGGGATATGCCTTCTTGAGGCCACAAAGAGGCCCACCCGTTGGGAGCAGTGGCTTTGGGCCCACAGGCCCTGTCGCCATCTCTGCCTCCCACCAATGCCGCTCAGCCCGAAGCTTCACCCCCTTCCACTGGCTGCCTTCTCTCTCACCCCACAGGCTGCTGCTTCTGCAGGATGCAGTCACATAACATGCAATAACATTGCCCACTGCATGCTGGAAACCTTGTTTCTCTGGCATAGGGTGGTCTGCCTCTTGGAGTAGGTGGGCGTGGGAGAGAACTGTCCCTAGGGGTGGTTGTCTTGGCATCCCCTGGAGTGAGTGGTATGTCTTGTCTTTGAAGTCTTAGCACAGGGTGACTGGGGCCGGGCTGGGGGCACTATGGCTGGAGACATGGCTGTGGGGATGCAAAGGGACTGGGGATGTCTTCTTTAGGGCTCGAGACTATGATTCTGAAGGAGATAACCTTTCAGGTGCATAACAAGGAGCTCAGAGGAGTCCCGGGAGCAGGTGTCTCCTGTTGTCACCTGGGCCCACCTGCATCAGAGTCACAGGGATTCTTGCTAGGCCATGGAGGTTTTGGGCCCCACTCAGACCTGCTCCCAGATACTGGGGCTGGGATCTGGGGTGTGCATGGTGACTTTGATACCCAGGCATCACAAAGCATGCTGCTCCATCATCCTCCTGATCTGCTGGGGTATCGGCATCAGACAGGTCTGGCATCTTTGCAGGGGGAGATTTGGAAGTTACACCTGGGGCCCTCTGGAGATGAACTGTAAAGATAGGGGCCCACTGGGGACAGGGCATGGAGGACACCTAGCCTGAGCATGTCCCTGCCTTCCCTGGCAGTCTTGCCAACATTCCATTGACCCCTGAGACTCAGCGGGACCAGGAGCGGCGGATTCGGAGGGAGATTGCCAACAGCAACGAGCGGAGGCGCATGCAGAGCATCAATGCGGGCTTCCAGTCCCTCAAGACTCTCATCCCCCACACAGATGGAGAGAAGCTCAGCAAGGTGGGTGAAGAAGGCTGGGAGGGCTTCCTGAAGTAGGTGGTGGGCTCACGCAGGGAGGAGGAAGTGAGCTTCGGTAGATGATGCCAGCTGGGGCCCCTGACTTGTCCCTCTCACCCTCAGGCAGCCATTCTCCAGCAGACGGCCGAGTACATCTTCTCCTTGGAGCAGGAGAAGACCAGGCTCCTGCAGCAGAACACACAGCTCAAGCGCTTCATCCAGGTAGCACCTGCAGAGGCCTCCTGTTACCTCAATACCTGTCCTCCTGGCTTGCTCCTCCTGGCGTGGGCATGTCTGGGCTCAAACACTGGCCTGGGACTCTCATGAGGCTGCAGGTCTCACCTTCCCCACTGACACACCTACTTCAGGCACTTGTCTTCCTGCCCAAGCCTCAGTTAAACCATCCATAAAGTGCAGTTGAGCGACTCTGGAAAGAACCAGATGATTTTTGGCAAGCAGGTCCATTCTGCCTCCGTTTCTGGCCCCTGGCCATTGTTGGCTTTTCAAAATGGGGCTCCCAGTGCCAGAGCACCCGGGTTGACAGCTTTGGGGGCTGCGATGGAGCCCTCCAACCTCCCCATTGGTGATGGTGGTATGAGGGTGTCAAGTCACACTCACCAACCCCTTGGGGTCCCCAGGAGCTGAGTGGCTCATCCCCCAAGCGGCGGCGGGCAGAGGACAAGGATGAGGGCATCGGCTCCCCAGACATCTGGGAGGATGAGAAGGCAGAAGACCTGCGGCGGGAGATGATTGAGCTACGGCAGCAGCTGGACAAGGAGCGCTCAGTGCGCATGATGCTGGAGGAGCAGGTGAGGCAGGCAGGCAGGCGGTTGGGGTGGGGGAATTCCAGTCCCTCTGTCTTCCTTTTCTCCTGTCCCTGCTTCCCTTGAGCTGTTATTTACAGGAGCATCTGCTTTGTGCCAGGTCTAGGAATGGCGGGGGGGTCCAGTGGGAAGCAAATCAAGCAGGTCCCTTCTGCCCTTGGGTCACCATCTGTGTTGGGTAGAAGGGTTAGTCAGAGGACTCTACACTGTAAAAACGCAGCTGTGATCAAGGTCCTGCAGGAAGCATGGGCATTGGGTAGGGGATTTGGGCTGGTTCTGGAGGGGCTGCCACGTGGCTTATCTGTCAAAGTGACTTGAGCTGAGGTTGGGAAGTGGGCCAGGGGGTCAAGTCTCACAGTTAACCAGGCAGAGAGAGAAGGGTACTCCAAGAAAGAGGAAACAGCGTGAGCAAAGGCCCTGAGGCTGGAGGGAGGGATGGAAGGAGTGAGGGAGCATGGCTTGAGGGAGGTCGTGGCAGGCTATGGTAGGACTTTGGTCTCTACTCCAGGTCTTTTCCTGAGGGTGGCGGGCTCCAGCTCGGCTTTGCAGCAGGAGTGAATGGCCTGCTTTTCAAAGGGTAGAGCATGGGGAGGCTGACCTCAGCAGCCCTGAGGGCCCCACAGTGAAGGAGTAGCCAGAGTGTGGTTTGGGCCCTGCCTGTGAGCCTGCCTCTCTGTTCCCAGGTCCGCTCGCTGGAGGCCCACATGTACCCGGAAAAGCTCAAGGTGATTGCACAGCAGGTGCAGCTGCAGCAGCAGCAGGAGCAGGTGCGGTTGCTGCACCAGGAGAAGCTGGAGCGGGAACAGCAGCACCTTCGGACCCAGGTGAGTGGGAGGTGCCTGGGAGGGGCTGTGTAGGCTGAGGCTGGAGCTCTCAGACTCAGCATTGGTGCCTCAGGGCCCTGCAGGGCAGACCCAGGGCCTAAAAAGTAATAATAAAGACATTTGTGGTTTCCAGGTATCTTACACACGTTACTACATGGATCCTTGTAGCAACCCTTTGAGGCTGTTTTACTGATCAGGAAAGTGAAGCCCAGAAAGGCTAAATTACAACGCCCAAGATCCTCAGTGATTGGGGCAGGGATTTGAACCCTGGCTGACTAAATCCAGAATCTAAACTCCTGGCCACCGCTGCACTAGATGTTAGGGTGCTTGCTTGGCACTGGACAGTGAAGGGACCATGGGTTCTTGGATGTCTGGAAGCCCCTCTCTAGGCTGTCTTTCCTGTGTTGCTTAGGATAAGGGGGAAGGAGGCCCCAAACTGCCTGGCCTTCCATGAGTGGTTGGCAGAGGCAGTGGGCAGAGGGAGATGGTTTTGGAAGGCATCTGTACCCCCTGTGACTGCCAGAAGGGGAGGGGAAGCTCCTTGAACCTTTGGAGAAAGACTGAGGGCCTCTGCCTCACAGCTCCTGCCCCCTCCGGCCCCCACCCACCATCCCACGGTGATCGTGCCTGCACCGCCACCCACTCCCCACCACATCAACGTCGTCACCATGGGCCCCTCCTCGGTCATCAACTCAGTTTCCACGTCCCGGCAAAATCTGGACACCATTGTGCAGGTACCTGTGCTCAGGGAGTGGGCAGCACATGGGGGTTGTCCTCTGGGAACAGACTCTGGGGGAGATTAGAAAGCAGAGACTGAGGGGAAGTGAGATAGGGCTTGAGTGTGGGGGCAGGTGTGGAAGCTGGGTGTGTGTCTCTGTTTCCATCCCTGAGTCTCTCTCTGTTTGCAGGGGTTTGGCAGGGGCTCTGTGGGGAAGGCGAGGGGTAGAGATAGGGGACGGGATGGCCTGGAAAACCTTGTTCCTTCTCTGCACAAGGGGTTTGTTGAGAGGGTCCTCTGCTTCCGGAGCTCCCAGCTTCCTATATCCAGCTCTTGGTTTGGTCCAGAACTTCCTCTTGCTTCTATCTCCTAGGACCTGGGATGGGGATGGAGGTGGCAGTGGCTGGGAGGGTGACCTTCCTACAGAGGAGGAAGAAAGGTGATAGCTCTGTAGGTCAGGCCCGAAGTCCCTGCTGTACCATCCTGGGGCACAGATCCCTGGGGAACCCTGAGGACATCACAAAGAAAGAAATGTAAACCATAAAAGACCCATCAACCCCTAGACCTTTAGTTGCACATCATTTCAGCAAATTGAATAATAAAATTAATTACAAAAACCTTTTATTAGTGAACAGACCAACTTTAAAGTATATAAATAAACTAAATGCTGGTGCCTTCCAAGCAGCCCTGGGGGCAGAGGCCCTGTCATCTCCAAGGGCTTTTTAGCTAAGGAGAGGATTTTGCTACCCCTGACTCTGCTGCTTTGCTGGGCTTACTTCTGGACCTTTCTGGAGTGTGTGTGTGTGTGTGTGTGTGTGTGTGTACACAGATGGTGGCTGTCTGCATGCCTCCAGCCATCCTCACCTCAGCCTGTCCTCCCAGGCAATCCAGCACATCGAGGGCACCCAAGAGAGGCAGGAACAGGAAGAGGAGCAGCGGCGAGCCGTAATTGTGAAGCCAGTCCGAAGCTGCCAGGAGGCCCAGGCCTCTGACACTGCCTCCGATTCGGAGGCCTCGGACAGCGACGCCATGGACCAGAGCCGAGAGGAGCTGGCTGGGACTGGGGGCCTTCCCTGACCACCCCCCCAGCCCTCCTCTCCCTTCTGGGGGCTTGAGGGGGCCGGGGCAGCAACAGGGAGTACATGCGGGCCAGCGAGTGAGGAATTTTTACAAAATTACAACGTCATTTGGGTCTCTTTTATGACCTCTTTTTCAATACTGTAAATCGACCTTTGAGCAAAGGCCACCCAACCTGAGGTCCTGGGGGCTGGGGTGGTGGGAGCGAGTGTGTGGGAGCACCTGGACACCTGGGGCTGGGCCTCACAGGGAGGCTGGGGGAGCTGACACTTGAGGTGCCTGGCCTCTCTCTGCCAAAACATTTTTTTTTTTTTCATTTAAACATGTTTTTAAGAACAGGGAAAATCAAATAAAATCCCAGCGGATTTCTGCCCTCCCTAGAGCTAGCCCTATGACTGTCAGTTTTTAATTCGCCCTTCCCTCCACTTTTTGGTTTTCCTCTTTCTCTAAGCACTTACATGGGTTGGGGGGCTGGCTGGGTCAGGACTCTCTGGGGGTCCAGGGTGGAAGTTGCTTCTTCATTGGTGTTTGCTGCTGCCCTTTTGCCCTGCCTTCCCTTCCCTACTCCACCTCAGCACTAGGGTTTGCCACTCTCCACCACCAACTGGCCCCCCCTCTCCCTCCAGGTTTCCTGTCTTCGACCCTCAAAAATGTCTTTGTCTCTCTCTTTTTGTTTTGTTTGTTGGTTGTTTTTTTTTCTTTTTCTTTTTTTGTTTTTGGTTTTTGTTTGTTTTTGAATTTTTTTTTGTTTTTTGTTTTTTGTTTTTTTTTTTACAATTTTGAGGTCTTTGTGTTCAAGGAGAGCTATTATATTTTGTTAAAGAAAGTGGGGGGAGGGGGAACCAAGAGGCCACCATGCCTTTATAAAGAAACAAAATAAAGTTTGTACTTTGTTTTTTAGGTTGTGTCTCCTGGGTGCATGCTGTCCTGCGTTGCTGGGGAGGGCTTCCTGGACCACATAGAGTGTGAGGTGCTCTTTGAGCCCACCAGAGGGGACTGGATGTGGGTCAGCTCATGATGACTCCCTCAATTTATGTGTGGTATTGCAATGAGAAATCTGGGTCCTCACATCCCCTGGGATTACTCTGGGTATTCTGCAAAGATGGGAGATGGTGTTGAAGGGGTAGAAGGAGTGGCTCCCAACTCCTTGGACGAGAATGAACAACCAAGTTATAGGTTCCTATCTTAAAGAAAGGATACAGGATATTCAGGGCTCCTGGTTGATTTCTAGGCTTTGCCACTTTTTTAGCTTGTGTAACCTTGAAACTCAGTCTCATCTATAGAGGAGAAGGGAGCACTCCCTCATGGTGTGGTGTTTAACTCAGATGTTAGTCCTGGCTGGGTAGCTCAGTTGGTTAGAGCGTCATCCTGATAGGTCATGGGTGTGGGTTTGATTTCAGGTCAGGGCACATACCTAGCTTGCAGGTTCCATCCTTGGTTGTGGTGCATATGGGAGGCAACTGATTATGTTTCTCACACTGATTCTCCACTTACGCCTCTAAAGTCAATAAAGATATCTTTGAGTGAAGATTTAAAAAAAAAAAGTTGGGAATTAAAAAAATACACATAAATTGGAGATGATAACCGCACAAGGGCAATGCATCTTATGGTGGAGGGAGGGGTCCTTTTAAGCAGATGCATGGGGACTGAGGCTAGAGTGGAATTACCAGCTCACTTCTCAGCCCACCAAGAATGCCTCCAGACATGAACTTGGTGAACTAAAGGCGGACAGGAGCCTACATTTTTATAAGTTTTATATACTTTTAAAGGTGAAATTCCCCCCCAAAATCAACCATTTTAAAGACAATGATTCAGTGGCATTTTGTCCATTCACAATGTTGTGCAACTGTCATCTCTACCCAGTTCTAAAACATTTTCACTCCCGACAGAGCTGCTTAACTCATTAATCACGCTCCCCATTTCTCTTTCCTTTCAGCCCTGGCAACCACCAATCTGCTTTCTTTTTTTTTAGTAGTTGTAAAAATTAAAACTACATCAGGTAAATTCATACCTTTTAGTATTTGGTTGTGTGAGTTGTGAGTTTTGACAAATACATACAGTTGTACAAACACCATCACAATCATGATATAAATTAGTTCCCGCATCCCCAGTGTCCCCAGTATGTCCTTTTGTGGTCCACTCAGCTCCTGGTAACCATTGATCTATTTCTACAGGTTTGCCCTTTCCAAAATGTTATAAATGGAATCACAGTATTTGGCTTTAAAAAAATATGACATTTATTTTCGAGTGATGAAGTTATGAATAATTTTTAGAAAAGATTTTAATTTATTTTTAGAAAGATGGAAAGGGAGGGAGAAAGAGGAAGAAAAACATCAATGTGTGGCTGCCTCTTGCACGCCCCCAAGCAGGAATCCTGCCTGCAACCCAGGCAATGTGCCCTGACCAGGAATCAAACCTGCTACCCTTTGGTTCACAGGCAGGCACTCAATGCACTGAGCCACAGCGGCCAGGGCAGTTACGAGTAATTTTATTTTACTTTTTCTCTTTTTAACATTTGGTTTTTTGAATCTGGCTTCCTAGCACTGTAACTAATTTTCTCTTTTTGGGTACATCTAGCTAATTTAGGTGTTGAATACGTGTCTGAGGGGAGGGGCTTAGCTAGGATACGGGCGAGGACACCCCTTCCATAGTCCAGTCCAGCAACCCCTTTTGGCCAGGTGCAATGTGCGCCCCAGGGGCTCCAATGCAGTTCCCAAGAAGGTCAACAGAGTGCCGCGGTCCCAGTACATCTGGTTCAGCGAGGGCAGAGGCCCCACCTTCTTCCGGTGGCGGCCGGACTCCTCAGTTCCTATAGGCCAGAGGCGTGGCTTGGATTGGGGCCAAGGAAATTCCCCCCCGCCAGACCTGCAGTGGCGCATCCTGAAGCTGTAGGCAGTCTCACCAACAGCAGCGGAAGTCAGGGGCACCGCCCCTAGCCCCGCCTTTTTCCGGACTCGCCTCGCGCTACCCCCGGCGCGCATGCTCTCTGGCGCGCCAGGCAGTCTGGCACGCTCTCGTCAGGCCTCGCTCCCGCTCCTGCTGCATACTGCGCGCGCGCACGCACGCACGCCCCGCGCTCTGAGGCAGCAAACGTGACGCTTCCGCGTGTCTTCCGCGCGGAGGCGCTCGCCTTCTGCTCTCTGGAGTTGCTGGCGCACCTGGAGGACGCGCCGTGTGGCACCGCGTGGTGGAGCCAGCGCTGTTGGGCGGAAGTCCTGCGGGGCTTAGGACAGCGTAGAGGCCGCGATATAAAAGGTGACATTAATTTTAACAACACGAATACTTTTAACCCACAGTATCTGAAACATTGTCGTTTCAGCACAAATGAGGAATGTAAGATACGGCACGCGAAATACTTCTTGCCGAGTCTTGGAAATGGGTGCGGGGTCAAGGAGCCTGGTCCGGGTCCACGGCCACGCTTCGTGTGGTGCAGTCTAGCCCTGGCAGCACATGTGAGCCAGACCTGGTCGTTAGAAAGTGCACAGTGTGCTGCAGTATGCAGAAGGTGGCCTGGGAGGAGGAAGAATTGGGGAAGACGTGGGAATGTTACCACACCCAAGCAGTTGGCTGCTTGGGGTGCTCCAGTCATAAAAAAAGAAAAAGAAAAGGAAAGAAAGTTTTATTTGCTTGTGGCAAGTAAAGGAGGTGGGGGATTCATAGTCAAAGCTCTGCCTTCTCGAAGGGAGATTTAGCCATTGCTTGTACGCTCTGTTTGGTCAGTTACATGTTGATTTCTTCTTTATAGTTGGCTATTTTCATTCCTTGATTTCCTGTCACCTCATCCAGTTTACAACTGCAGCTACGAAATACTGTGTTGTATTTTAACATTTAGCAAGACATGACATTTAGAATTGTCCAAACCTTGAGATGCTTGTCCTAACAGGAACGGGATCATAGAGAGCTTCCAAGTCATGCTAAGAAGCTTGGACTTCGTGTTTTGTGAAAGGGAGTGGGTCTAGGGGACCCAACATTTAACAAAACCTGTTCTGAGGACCTTTTTTGGAAATACTTATTGTATAATGTACACTCAGAAGAGGGAGTTAGCTTGTGTTTCTGTGAATTTTCACAAATAATACACAACCATGTCGTCAGTACCCCACCAAGCCCTCAAGTGGTTTGTCTTTTAAAACTTCTTTTTTTTTTTAAAGATTTCACTTACCATTTTTAGAGAGAGGGGAAGGGAGGGAGAAAGAGAGGGAGAGAGAGAAACATCAGTGTGTGGTTGTCTCTGGTACGCCCCCTGCTGGCAACCTGGCCCACAACCCAGACATGCCCCCTGACCGGTAATCGAACCCGCAACCCTGTGGTTCACAGGCTGGCACTCGATCCACTGAGCCACAGCAGCCAGGGCTCTGTTTTAGATGTTTATACAAATCGTCCGGTATGTAGTTGACCCTTTAAGAACATGAGGGAATTAGTGGCCCTGACTCTACACACAGTCAAAATCTGTGTACAACTTCTGACTCCCCCAAAACTTAATTACAGTCATCGCTTGGTATCTGTGGGGAATTGATTTGAGAACACGCCCCCCTTCTGTGGATACCAAAATCTGAGGATACTCAAGGCCCTTATATAAAATGGTGTAGGGTGGTACATACAGGTGGCCTGCTGCAACTATTGATTCCTAACACTGGGTTGAATACTGGTTCTTAATCCGAGGTTGGTTGAATCCAAAGATATGACTCCCAGGGATATGGAGGGCTGATGGTATATTCATCAAAAAAAATCCTCATGTAAGTGGACCGGTGCAGTTCAAACCTATGTTGTTCAAGGGTCAACTCTATATACTCTTTTTGTCTGGCTTATTTTGCCTAACATAATGTCTCTGAGATTCATTTATGTTTTGTTTTTAAGATTTTATTTATTTATTTTTAGAGAGAGGGGAAGGGAGGGACAAAGAGAGGGAGAGAAACATCTATCCAGGTGAAAGAGAAACATCAGTGTATGGTTGCCTCTTGCACACCCCCAGCTGGGAACCTGGCCTGCAACCCAGGCATGTGCCCTGGCTGGGAATCAAATCGGCGACCTTTTGGTTCACAGGCTGGTGCTCAATCCGCTGAGCCACATGAGTCACGGCCACTTATGCTTTTTTGTGTGTATCAGTAGTTTATTTATTCTTATTGCTAAGTGTTTCCACTGCATGAATGTGCCACAATTTGTTTAGCCGTCCACCTAGTGATGGACGTGAGGTTGTTTCCAACTTATGGCTACTGTGAATATATTTTAGTGGATGCTATCCCCCAAATCAGTTGTGGCAGTTTCCTCTGTGCCACCAATGTGAGGTGCTAACGTGGCAGTGGAGGGTAAGATACATCCTAAACATGTGCCGTGGACTGTCTTTGTTGGTGGTTTCTTTGGGAGGGGGCTGGGCATTCTGGATACCTGCTGGCCTATCCGCCATATTTCAAGGGTCTCTGTTAGGGATAAAACTCATGAGAAATGTCTGTCTTCTCCTATGTTTTTTTTTTTTTTTAATTTTTAAAGAATTTATTTATTTATTTATTTTTAGAGAGAGGGGAAGGGAGGGAGAAAGAGAAAGAAACATCGATTGGTTGCCTCCTGTATGCACCTTGACTGGGGACCCAACCCGAAACCCAGGCATGTGCCTTGACCAGGAATCGAATCGGCAACCTTTTGCTTTATAGGATGATGCCCAACCCATTGAGGCACACTGTCCAGGGCTGTCTTCTCCCATGTTGTCAAGAATGGTTACATTACACTGTGTCCTCTTTAAGAAGAGCCTCAGGCCCTGGCTGGTGTGGTTCAGTGGACTGAGGACCAGACTGCGAACTAAAGGGTTGCTGGTTCAATTCCCAGTCAGGGCACATGCCTGGGTTGCAGGCCAGGTCCTCAGTAGCAGGTGCTTGAGAGGCAACCGCACATTGATGTTTGTCTCCTCTTTCTTCCTCTCTTCCCCTCTCTAAAAATTAAAAAAACAAACAAACCCCAGAGCCTCAGAAGAAATTCCTGAGTCTCAGTAGCAGAACTTATTTCACTTCTCCCAAGCAGTTGGTTTGTTCTTATTTTCAGGACAGTGTGAATTGGCAAGTGATCAAGTTACACACGTGTGAGGGACTTAAGTATGTAGTGCTGTTTGCTTTTGTATCAGCCTTTTGTGAATGACTCCATTTTGTGTGTTTGCTTTTGTGTAGTTTTCTCCCACTGTTACTTCTAGGTCTTGCTTTCTTGCTGTGTCTTATGAGTACTTGAAAGTCACCTATATGCTTTTGTGGCATGGGAGTAGGTTGTAATAAATAAACTCCCACTTAGGCTGATGTGGCTCAGTTGGTTGGAGCGTTGTCCTGTACACCAAAAGGTCCCAGGTTTGATTCCCGGTCAGGGCACATGCCTAGGTTGTGGGTTCAGTCCCCAGTCAGGGCATATATGAGAAGCAGCTGATTGATGTTTCTCTCTGTCTCTCTGTCTCTCTCTCTCTCTATCCCTGCCACTTTCCCCTATCTCTAGAAATCAATGAATGTGTCCTCAGGGGGGAATTTTAATTAATTACCTAATTAATTAAAATGAGAGAGTTTCAAAAAAATATAAATAAATGTTCCTTGTATCATGATGTAGGGCATCTTTGGCAGCAGACTAGTCACCCTAGCTCTGAGATGTTTGAAGGGCCATTTAGTGCAATGGGGGCCTTCCCGTGACCTTGGCCTTCTTTAGTGGTTGATTAACTGGCTCAGACCAGTATGTAAAGCACACACAAATCTTCCAGCTGCCTCTTGGAGCTGGCTGGCTATGCAATCCTTAGCCTCATATTTTTGTTGGCTCTGGCTCCACCCTGTCCCACCCAAGACTATCCCACTGTCCCTTCTTTATCCAGTTGCCGCCCTGTGCTTTCCTGTATGCTACTGTCACTGTGGTATTTGTCTTTTTCACTCTCTTGCAGTTCTGCATGCCCTTCTGTGCCCTACAAGTCCTGGACTGGGGTGGGGTTAGCACTATTCCCTGCCCCGGTTCCCTCTCTTCTCCTGCCCTGCTCAGTTGCAAGTTTCTTCTGTTGATTGACAAGAGCACGTGCTGACCTAGAGCAGGGGGTAGGACTAGGGGCTTCAGGGCAGGCCCAGCCCTAAATCTCATAGCTGTAGAAAGGAATGAGCTTCCACACCCACTGTCCCCTCCACACCCCTGGTGTTGAAAAGGAGCTAAGAGTTACAGCTGCAGACTTTTTCTTGACTTTGGGGGCCCAAGTCACAGGGACCTTCCTTCCTGTGCAGCCTGTCTAGGTGGACAGCCTCAGGATCAAATTAGAGAGGAAACAGGAAAGTGCCTGGAGAAGGCTGCAGGTGCTACATATGTACCAGAGATTAGTGTGTTGATACTTGTCTCTCTCACATTGCCTCTTGCCCTGTGAGAGACACAGAGGGTGTTCTGAAAATTCTGGTTGCAAAGAGAATTGATGAAAATCTCCTGTTCCTCTTGTAAGGAAATCTTGTAAGTGGATGGAAATATCAGTCAGTCTGGCCAGGCCCTGGGGGTTGGCGAGGGGCTGCTTATCTGAGACTAAGGGAGAGATGGTCTCCATTCCCCATGGGATCTTCATGGTGTGTGTCTCTGGCTGTGGGCGGAAAGCTGAGGTGGTAGGTGGAGAGGAGATCTAGAGCACTATGGCTTATTCTAGACTTCATATCATATTCAAAACAGTGGAGTTGCTGCTCTCTGGTAGTGAATTCCCTGTCACTGAAGATATTCAAGCAGAGGCTGGATACGTATGTGTCAGATATTTAAGCAGAGGCTGAATACATATCTGTCCTCCAAGCAGTGGCAGGCAGAGGACAAGGATGAGGGCATCGGCTCCCCAGACAT
This sequence comes from Macrotus californicus, assembly GCA_007922815.1. Classification (NCBI taxonomy): domain Eukaryota; kingdom Metazoa; phylum Chordata; class Mammalia; order Chiroptera; family Phyllostomidae; genus Macrotus; species Macrotus californicus. The sequence goes on along the minus strand of VMDR010000452.1, from coordinate 60,379 downwards.
CTGGGAGGATGAGAAGGCAGAAGACCTGTGGCGAGAGATGATTGAGCTACGGCAGCAGCTGGACAAGGAGCACTCAGTGTGCATGATGCTGGAGGAGCAGGTGAGGCAGGCAGGCAGGCAGTTGGGGTGGGGGAATTCTAGTCCCTCTGTCTTCCTTTTCTCCTGTCCCTGCTTCCCTTGAGCCATTATTTACAGGAGCATCTGCTTTGTGCCAGGTCTAGGAATGGGGGTTCCAGTTACCATGGAGGAGATTCCTGCTGTGGCTGGGAATTTGCGTCCTTCAAAGGTAGGCAACCTATAATTACTTAGGTAAATGAGAAAATACTCCCCACGAGGGTTACTTGTTACACTGCATTGGTATTGAGTGTGGAGCAGATGTAGACAGCAGCCTGCATTGTCAGGGTTCCACTTGGTTTCCCCAGCTCCTTGAGGCACTGTTTCAGACATGGATTAATCTAGCAAGTCAGCTGCCAAAAGAGGGATCAAAATATAGAAACTATCTGAGGGTAAGGACCCTTAGGCTGAGGACTCTGGCAGCTTCTCTTTGTTTGTTCGTTCGTTCGTTTGTTTGTGAACGCAGTCCCCCTCTTCCACAAACTGTGGTTGGGTTTCCCACATTTGGGGAAATCCCAGGGGTCAGCACATCTGGAGTGTAATCGATAAGCCTCGCCCTGGGAAAACCACCTTCATGATCATAGTGTCTCCCCTGTCAGGTAAGTGTGGCAGCTTCCCTGTTCATGACTGAGCTAGGAGAAGGGGAGGTCTTTGCCCTGGGAAGGTGGCATAGTGGTGGTGGGTGATGTGGGATGAAACCAGTAGGAGATTTAATAGGCTAAGTGAGGTCTGTTTAAGAATTTGTGACTTCTGGTCAATTTGGCAGCATAGGTAAACACTGCTTGTTTCCTTACACAACCACATCAAAATTACAACTAAAATATAGCACAACTATCACTCAGAACCCTCAGAAATCAAGTTGAATGGAAGTCTGACAACTATGGAATTAAAGAAAACACATCCATCCAGACTGGTAGGAGGGGCAGAGATGTGGAACAGGCTGGTCCCATATCCACGTGTGGTAGATAAAAATTTGGGAGGGATATATTGGGAGTGAGGAGCCCCAGCACCACACGAGGCCCCCCAGCCCAGGGTTCCATTGCCAGGAAGGTAAGCCCCCATAATTTCCGACTGCAAAAACCAGTGGGGATTGAGTTGGTGGAAGAAGTTTCTGGAGTCCCAAGCAGTTACTCTTAAAGAACCCACACACAGACTTACTCAGATTCACTACCTCTGAGCTTCAGCACTAGGGGAGCAGTTTGAATGGCATCAGTGGCATACAGGGAGAAAGTGAAGTGTCTGGCCCTGGCTGGTGTAGCTCGGTGGATTGAGCGCTGGCCTGCAAACCAAAGGGTCATTGGTTTGATTCCCAGTCAGGGCACATGCCTGGGTTGTAGGCCAGGCCCTCAGTGCAGGGCATGTGAGAGGCAACCACACATTGATGTTTCTCTCCCTCCCTTCCTCTCTCTAGAAATAAATAAAAATCTTAAAATAAAAAAAAAAGAACAGCGATGGGGATCTAAAATAGAGCATAGGAAATGGAGTAGCCAAAGAGCCTATGCATGACCCATGGACATGAACAATGGTGTGGGGATGACCTGATTGAGTGCGGAATGCTGGAGTGCTGGGTGATGGGAGGCAAAGGGGGAAAAGTTAGGACAACTGTAATAGCATAATCAATAAAATATAATTAAAAAAGAATTTATGACCTGAGAGTTTATCTTCAGTTGAGTCTACCTCACTTTTAATCTTATTTTTCAAACAGTCTTTATTCATTAAAAAAAAATCCTCACACGTGGATATGTTTATTGATTTGAGAGAGACAGGAAGGGAGAGAGAAAGAGAAATATCGATGTGCGAGAGAAGCATCAATCGGTTCCTTCCTGTACATAGCCTGACTGGGGATCAAAGCCACAACCTAGGTATGTGCCCTGACCAGGGATCAAACCTTCAATAGGACGATGCTCCATCCAACTGGGCTTTTTAAAAAATTATGATAAAAAATACACACATTTTATATATATATGTAACTTAAAAGTTACCATCTTAACCATTTTTAATGTACAATTCAGCAACATTAAGTATATTCACAGTGTTGTGCAGCCATCACACTTACTTCAGAACTCTTTCATTTGAAGTAGAAACTCCGTACCCATTAAACAGCAACTCCTGTTCCCCTTTCCCCCAGCCCCTGACAACCACTGTTCTACTTTCTGTCTCTGTGAATTTCCCAAGTTCTAGGTACCTCATATGAATCGACCCCTACAATGTTTGTATATTATAGCCTGAATTGTGTCCCCCTTCAAATTCATATGTTGAAGTTCTAGCCTCCTCTACCTCAGAATGTGACTGTGTTTGGAGATAGGGCCTTCACAGAGGTGATTAAGGTGAAATGAGGTCATATAGATGGGTCCTAACCTGGTGTTACTGGTGTCCAATGAGAAAAGGAGGTTAGGACACATAATGCAGACTGAGGGACGAACATGTCAGGGCACAGTGAGAAGGTGGCCATTTGTAAGCCCAGGAGAGCAGTCTCAGAAAAAAAATAAACCTACCCATACCTTGATCTTGGACTTCCAGCCTTCAGACCTGTGAGAAAATAAATTTTGTTGTTTAAACCCTCTAATCTGTGATATTTTGTTATGGCATCTCGAGCTGGCTAATACCTTAGTCTTTTTGTAATTGGCTTTTTTTAGCGAGGGTAACATTTTCAATATTCATGTTGTAGCGTGTATTAGAATTTTTAAAAAATTTTATTTATTTATTTTCAGAGAGAGGGAGGGAGGGAGAAAGAGTGGGAGAGAAACATCAATGTGCGGTTGCCTCTCATGCACCCCCCCCCCACTGGGGACCTGGCCTGGAACCCAGGCATGGGCCCTGACTGGGAATCGAACCAGCGACCCTTTGGTTCACAGGCTGGTGCTAATCCAATGAGCCATACCACACAAGGCAGAATTTTTTTTTTTTAATGACTGAATAATATCCCACTAATTTGTTTTTTTGTAACTGATTTTTTTCAGTTAATGTAACATTTTCAAGATTCATCCATGTTGTAGCCATGTATTAGAATTTTTTTTAAAGTGGCCGAGTGGGTGGACCACATTCAGTTTATCCATTCATTTGTTGATGGACATTTGGGTTGTTTCCACCTTTTAGGTATTGTGAATAATGCTGCATTGACCACGGGTATACAAGGATGTGTTTGAGCCCAAACAAAGTATCTTTATTTAGTTAGTTATTTTAGAAATCTGTTTTTTTCCCATTGGAAAACCAATGTAACAAATGTAGACTTACTGAAAATGAAATCAGTAACTAAGACTCTGCAGGCCCCACCCCCAGCCAGCACCAAGAGCTGTGCTTACTCTGACCCCAGTTCCTCCTGCCCCAAAAAGGACAACCATGTGAAGAACCCAGTCAGTTCAGGCTGCTTTTCCACAATTGCAACCCCCTTCGTCCACTCTCAATTGACACGCCCTCTGGATCAGCAGGCTGGGTTTAGGCCCAAGGAAGGAACAGTAAGTTTTCAGGGTGGCAGGGAATCACAGGTACAACCCACCCTCCTCAAAATCCCAAGTTAGCAAAGGAAGACAAAAGGAAAACTGGCTTGCCCACCCACTGTCCTTCCCCCAGCCACGCCAGACAATAACATCACATCCCTGATCAGTAACACTGTGATTCCAAGGTGCCAGTGGGGCTCCCCATGTCTTCAATACCCCCGAGGAGATTACTGCAAAAGGCCCAGAGTCCAGGGGAGGAGGAGGCATTTGCCCCACCACCTGCTCTGTATTAGCTAGCCGAGCTGCTCCCCTCAGCTTGTGCCTGGGGTGCAGGTGAGTCCTCTTCCCTCCAGAACATCCATGGCTGGGAACCAGTCCTCCTGTCAGAGAGAAATCAATTCTAGAAGGCTCCTTTTTCCCCAGCCTGGGAGGAAGGATAGCTACACCAGCTTCTTAGCTTCAAAGAAGCTCTTGAAATGTCACATCTGCCAGATGCTGATGGCTATGAGGATGAGGGTCTGCAGAATTGACCACCACAACACCTGCTGGTTGATGCTTTTGCTAGTCTGCCGGAAGCACTCCTGTCGCTACCGAGGTAGTTCTAGATCTGCTGCCCTTGCTCCACCAGTTGTCACACTCGTAGCTGCAACTCATTCAACTTGTTTTGGGCAGCAATTTCTGCATAGTCATTGGCGTGTTCACCCACCTGAATGTTCAGATGAACGCTCAACATGCCTCCAGCAAAAAGGGAGAACTTCGTGGAATTAAGGTAAAGATAGATCTGGTGCTGGCTGGCGGTGTAGGACGTGAAAGTGAACCTGCCTTCAGAGCCACACTGACAGGCCAGAGCGACCTTGTCTCCTCAGTCCTTTACCTCTAGGAACATGCCAATCCTGGGGTGGCGGGCTGGTACTTCTGCTGCTTGTCATACAGCTCATCTGGTAGTTTCCTATAACCACGGTCTTGTCTGGAATCTCCTCTTTAAAGCACTTCTCTGTCTCCCTGATGTGGAAGTACAGCATGCCTCCAAGGGACACCAGACCTCAGGGGGAATCACACAAGGTATCTTTAAAGCAAATGCAGTTAACCCTTTAAATAGTACTGGGCTTACCTTCTCCCTTCCTTCCTGGGTTGGGGTTCTGTGGTTTTCTCTGATGTAGTTTCCTCAGTCTTTTTCTTATGAAATGGTAATGTGTGCCCACATGTGAAGTACCTGGCACAGAGTGGACACATCATTTACTTCCTTTCCTCTTTAGCCTATGCCCGTTCTCTGTCCCCATCCCTCCCATACAGCCCTCCACATCTTTCCCTGACATGCTGATTCTTCTCTTCTCCTGATGGTGTTTACTTGGACTGATGGGAAAAGTCATGGGTTTGTGAGTCAGATGATCCAGGTTCCAATGCAGGCAATTCCATTCCTTGTCGGTGATGTTAAACAGGTCACTTCAGCTCTCTGAACCTCAGTCTTCTTCTTATGAAATGGTAATGTGTGCCCACCTCTTGTCACATGTGAAGTACCCGGCACAGAGTGGACACATCATTTACTTCCTTTCCTCTCCATGACCAAGTGCCACCTCCTTCTCTCATGTCGGCCCCTCTTCCTTGCTGTGAACATGGATTGGGAGACTCAGTATTGGTGTGTTAGTCAGGATGCTCCTGAGAAGCAGAACCAGTAGTATGTGTATTTATAGAGAGAGGTTGTGGGGCCTGGAAAGTCTGAAATCCACAGGAGAATGGATTTCACAGGAGAAAGTCCACAGGGCAGACTGGAAATTTCAGCAAGTCGATGCGGCAGTCAGAAGGCAGTCTGAGGCAGTCTTTTTTTTTTTTTAAAGATTTTATTTACTTATTTTTAGAGAGAGGGGAAGAGAGGGAGGAGAGGGAGAGAAACATCAGTGTGTGGTTGCCTCTCACATGGCCCCCACTGGGAACCTGACCCTCAACCCAGGCATGTGCCCTGACTGGGAATCAAACCAGTGACCCTTTGGTTCGCAGCTCCTGCTCAATCCACTGAGCTATACCAGCCAGGGCTGAGGCAGTCTTTTCTCCTCATGGAACCTCAGTCTTTTCAACTGATTGGATGAAGCCCACCCATCCAACGGAGGGTGATCTGTTTTACTGGAAGTCAACTGTTTTAAATGCTAATCATATCTAAAAATGCCTTCACAGCAACATCCAGACTAATGTTTGGCCAAACAGTGGGACACCACAGCCTAGTCAAGCTGCCAGAAAATTAACCATTGCGTTGGTGACTTGTCAGTTCTCTTCAAACTGATCTGTAGTTTCATTGTAATTCTAGTTAAAATCCAAGGAGGCTTTAAAAAAAAACAATTGACAGGCTGATTCCAAAGTTCATATGGTAGGGCAAAGTAATTAGAATAGTCAAAACAACTTTGAAAAAGATCAAAGTTGAAGGGTTCACATTAGCTGATTTCAAGGCTTCCTGTGAAGCCGTGGTGACGAAGACAGTACGGTATCACTGAAAGGACAGACACGCAGGCCAGTGCAACAGAATATGGTCTAGAAATTGATTCACACACATCTGTCAATTGATTTTTTTAAAAAAGGTGCAAAGGCAATTAATTCAGTGGAGAAAGGATAGTCTTTTCAACAAATGCTGCTGAAACAATTGGGTATCCATATGCAAATATCTAAGTTTGTTCCATATTTTGCAACATATTTTAAGAAATAGCACAAAATGGATCACAGATCTAAATGTAAACCTACAACTATTACACTTTTAGAAGAAAGCAGGAAGAAATCTTGTGACCTTGGGCTAGGAAAAGAATTCTTAGGTATGACATTGGAAGCATAATTCAAAAAAGAACATAAAAGATGTGATGAAAATTAAGAATTTTTGCTCTTTGAAAGACACTTAAGTGAATGAAAAGACAAGCCACAGACTGGGAGAAAGTGCTTACAAGGGCACAGCTGGAAAAGGGCTTGTATCCAGCATATATAAAGAACTCTCAAAACTCAGTGAAAGAAAACCCAGAAAAAATGGGCAAAAGCTCTCAACAGGCAACACCAAAGATGTGGACGACAAATATGAGCATGGAAACATTAGTCAATAGGAAAATGCAAATTAAAACTACCGTGAGATGTCACTACACACTTATAAGAATGACTAAAATTTAAAAGACTGGCCATACCAAGTGTTGGCAAGGATGTGGAGGAACTGGTGGTGGGGAACAAAAAATGGTACAATCTTGGAAAAAAGTTAGACACCTATAATGTGATCTAACCATTTGACTCCTAGGTATTTACCCAAGAGGAATGAAGGCTTATGGCCACATATTTAATTGTATATGAATGTTTATAGCAGCTGGTTGGTAAAGGCTCAAACTCGGAAACGAGTGTCTCTCAACAGGTGAATTGATAACAAATTGCGGTACAGTAAGTCTTCACTTAATGTCGTCAGTAGGTTTTGTGCCTTTAAGTGAAACAACGTAATGAAACCAGTTTTACCATAGGCTAACTTTTTTCCTGAACACTGACTGGATATTTTATCATACTAAGAGATTAATGAGAGTCCCTGGCCATGGTGGGGAGCCAGCTGGAAATTGTGGGCAGCATTTTCTCTCAAACTTGGGACCTGATTCGGGCTGGAGTATTGAAGGAGAACCCTCTCTGGTTTGACATATAGAACGCCTTTCCCCTGCTGAGGCCGTGCTTGTGATATGGTAATGCCAAAGTTCCTATTCAGAACATCTTCTACCACGTATGATTGAATTAGAGTACCATAGGCTAATTGATATAAACAAGAGTTAAGTTACCATGGCATCTCATCAATATTATAAGGAAACAGTGTTGAATGAAAGGACATTATTCAAGGACCTGCTGTATATCCACACAATGGAATACTACTCAGAATAAAAAGGAATGAACTATTGATACATACTACAACATGAGTAAAGATAAAAACAATTATGCTGAGTGAAAGAAGCCAGATAAAAAGGAATCGTATGGACACGATTCCGGAATCGTATGGACACGATTCCATTTGTATAAAAATCTAGCAAATGCAAACTAATGTACAGTAACTGCAGATCAGTGGTTGCCTGGGAAGGGGTAAAGGGAGGGACTGTGAAGGGACAGCAGGAAAATTTGGGAGTGAGGAATCTTGTTTTTTGACTGGATCCAATTAGACATCAATAAACTGTTCTAGAGGTAAAGAACACACAAGATACCTAATCGATTCTTGTTCCTTTTCAGGGGTGCTGACTGTTACCCTCACAATGACACCTTCCCCAAGCCAGACAAGCCAGTGTCTGCTTTCCCTCGGCTTTTTAGAACTGGCTCTCAGGGTCTGTCACATGCCCTTAGGAAAATTGCATCAAATAGCATATCAAGGAGGTGACAGAAGGTTCTGGAACCCCTGTGCCACTGGAAATGGATCTCTGTCCTTCTACCCTCTGACTTACAGCATCACATGTGTCTCTTAGCTCCTCCTCCCAGCCCAGCCCATCAACATTCTGTCTCTTCCAGAGGACTGGGAAGGTTAACTCCTAGCCATTGATCTCAAAGATCAGACATTGAGGCTTTTCCTTGACTAACCGTTATGTCTTTACCCTCTTGACCTTCCGGGAGGGGCTGAAATCTATGTCTGTGGTTCTCAAATAGGGTCCTTGTTGCTCGGCCCTACACACTCCCTCCTTCAGAAAACAGACACGTCAAGGTCGTTGACTTCATGCAGACTGTGGATTAAGCTAGTGTAAATACTGGGAAGACTCAGATACCAGACCTAACTCAAGGGACGTCCCACTTTTCCCCCCTGCTTCCTCCACCCTGTGACCCACATCATGTGACCTCAGAGCTGCTGCAGGAGAGATACCAGCCAGGGCCCTGCTTTCCGGAGCCTGGCGGCTGGCACAGCAGTGGCAGAGCAAGCCTCCTCTCAGCCTCGCAGGGCCAGTGCTGCTTCCCCATCACGCTCGCCCAGTTGCCCTAGTGACTGTGTGACCCTTCTCCCCCGCCCGTGCTGCCACTAGCCCTATAAATAGAGGCAAGGAGCAGCTGGGCTCTCTTGGCAGTCACCATGAGGGCGCTGGTTCTGCTCTGCTGCTTTGTGGCGTCGTTCCTGCTCCCAGGACAAGCAGGTATGACCCCACCCCTGTGGGCCAGGCCAGAGTTTGCTCCTGTCTGTGGTGTGGTGGGCTCGAGTGGTAGTTGGAGAATGAGGCCTCCGTGAGAATGAGGCCTCCGTGATTCCTCGGGCTGATGGCCGATCTCATGTCATTCCCATTCTCTTCTCCCCTGGGGCCCAGGAGAAAGAACTGGGTGTAGAGAGAACCTGAGAGCATTCAGGGGCCTCTCAAGGAGGCCAGAGGAAGCAGAAACAGTGAACTGAGATGTACAGGAAGGGGCGAGGCCTGTGCCAGGGGCCAGAGAGAAGGTCTGGCCAGTAGATGCTGGGGAAGAAGACCCCGGAAGTCAAGACTAGAAGAGCCTCCTAGCCAGACAAAGACCCAATCTTGGAGCTGGAGAAGCCCCTGGAAGTCACTGAGTTGACCCTCTCCCCTGGTGGAAACCTGGCAGGGGCCTGGCTCTGTATGATTGAGGACAGGGGACAGAGTTGGGGGTCACCTGGGGAGCAGTGGGATAGAGTAGGGATCAGTTTGGGGTGGGATTGGAGAGAGTTGAGGATTAGCTTGGAAACTGAATTGGACAGTGTTCGTAAGAGGAACAGGACTGTTCTGGGCTTGTTTGGGGCTTTGTTAGAAGTGGCTGGGTCCTATGTGCCATGGTTTTCCTTTGACGTCTCAGCACTGTGTGGCAGAAGCAGCTCTGGTTACAACATGGGGGTTATTTATAGGTGTGGAGGGAATACCAGAGCATTTTGCCACCTCTCTGGTCCCAAGATTCCTGGGGCGGGTTCCCCTTGGGGATGCTTCAGTGGGGGGGTGCTGTGGGGACCCCCCGCAGGAATCTGGGACTCTGCTTTGTGTTCCTATGACTCTGCAGTCTTTATCTGTCCAGGGGACCGTGGGGCCAGAGTCCCAGCCTTTCTGATCTTTGAGGTTCTGTTTTTGAGGTCTTAGTCCCAGCCAGGAGAGCAGGTGGCAGGGGCAGCAGAAGCCATTATCTCAGGAGTTAGAGACCAAGATGGGGGGCTCCAGCTTTGAATGTGCTGCCGGGCTCTGCCCTTGTCTGCCCTTGAGTTAATTTGGGCTCCATGGGGCTGCAGTGGCTGGAGTGTAGAGGATTCCAAGCGGCTGTCAGGTGGCTAAGTATGGAAACAGCCGTGTAATTGGATCCTGAGCCCCGATCCACTGCTACCCTCTCCCCTTCACAGCCCCTCCCCTCCTCTGCCCAGCCTCAGCTGCCACCTCTCTCTGCTTCCACAAGACAGGCCCAGGAACTTTTAGCCTTTTAGGGGCATCCTTTATCTTTCCTTCCAACAAGGGGAACTGGACACGTGGAAAGCTCCACAGGCCTTGCCGGAGGACTTTTACAATGGGAAAGGAGGGAGTCTGGTACTTTGTGCAGAGATCCTCTCTGTGCATGCTCTTTCCTTCCTGGACTCCGAGCTGTACCCTGGCCTAGCTTCCAGGGACGGGTTGTCCACCAGTGGGCATGGTTCCCTCCCTCCTCATCCTGCTCACACGTGGGCTGTGGGTTCTTACCCATGTGGATCTAATGACTACTTCAGTTGTAGGTTGTATACCCCAAAAGATGGCTTCCTCCTGCACCTACTGGGAGGTTCCAACCATAAGGGTAGTTTTCCTCCACCCCTATAATGACAGTCTTTCCTACTGGTTTTCTCTCAGAATTGCGCCTCCCTGCCCACAGGCAGCAGCTTTGCTCCTGAACTTCCGCCTCACCACTGGGTCCTCATTTCCATACCCATGTAGCTTGCCTCTCATTGGGTGGCAGGTGTTCTTTCCCTCCCATTCCTGCTTCCTGGGGGTGGGGGTACTGTACAGAGTTGTCCTTCCTTCTTTTGTCCTCATGTTGCTCCCATGGCCCTCTGGGCAGAGTTGATGGGCTCCACAGCCTCCTCTTCTCATCCCCAAGTGAGGAACCAAGTGTCCCTCCTTTTGCCAGGACACAGATGGAGCCACCAGACACCTCCCAACCTTCTGACCCCAGTTCTTTGTAACCACTGGGGTCCTCCTCCTTGTCTTGTGGGCCTGGCCTGAGGACAAGCCTCCTTAAGTACAGGGTAAAGCAACCTTGAGTCAATTTACTCTGTCTCCTCATTGCCTAGGTAAAGGAACAAAAGCCAGAGGAACAAAGAGATGTGTTCAAGATTAGACAGTAAGTTAGTGACAAGCACACCCAGCCTAGGGCTAGTCTCACCCTACCTTGGAGTGCCTGTCCTCCCTTGGCCTCCCTGAGCTCATCTCCCTATTGGGGCATGTGAAGGGTGGTAGAGAGGGTGCTCAAGGCTAGCTTCTTCCCTCAGGATGCAGGACAAGAATGATGCCATTGGTCCTTTGACTACTTGGAGAGTGGGGTGGGATGGGGCTATGGAAAAAACTTTTTTTTGGGTTTAAGCCATTGGCATTTGTTAGGCTGAATTTGGGACATCTTGCTCCCTGTTGTCTGCTGGGTGCAAGGAGAGACTGGGGACAAATGGGGGTGTTCTGAGTCTGTGCATCCTCTGTCCTCCAGCCCAGTCCCAGTTGCAGATGTACAAGTCTGCTCTGTCCCCTACCCTAAGATCCCAAATGGTGAGAGGTTAGTGCATGTGGAGGCTGACCCACCCTTCCGTGAGAGACGAGGGTGCATGGTGACCCCCTCCTCACCCACCTCAGGCTGGTTATTTCTGGAAAGAGGCCCATTTATATTCCCTTAACAGGGTTGTGTAGCAGCAGCTATGATCCGCCATGGAGAGGGCTGCTGAGAAAAAGTCGTGAACTCGGGGGTCCTGAGGAAAGAGCAGATCCCAAAGACTTTCCAGCCCCTGCAAACTGTGTCCCCAGCGGGCTCGTGAATCCTAGCCCAGTGTAGCTGGATGAGTCTGTAGGGAGCATCCAGTTCACCACTTCCCTCACTAAGTCTGTGAAGTGCCAGTCTGGGATTTGCTAATGGATGTTCCCTCCCCGATGTGGATGCCTTGCTTGGTGGCCTGTGAAATGGCATTTTGGAAATGCTGATTTTGCTCCATGTCTGGGCATGACAGTAAAGGTTACACAGCTAGTGCATGGTGTGGCCAGAGCTGGAATTCAGGTTCCCTCACTTTTCATCCAGTGCTTTTAGCCACTCATACTCTCAGAAGGAGGTCCTCATGAGGCTAGTTGCATCCAGCTGGCCGTTTGGTGCTTACTTAGGTGTGGTGGGCTGGGACGCAGCCCAGTCCCTATGGACACAGGAGGAAGATGGCTATTCCTCCTCTCACCAGGTCTGAGGGTCTGAGGACAGGGCCTAGGTGTGTGCCTCCTGGCCTGGAATGAGGGTGGTACCTAGGGGCGTGGGAAGGGGTGGGGTCTGCCACTGTGAGATGCCAGGTTTAACCTTTTCTCCCTGGTACCTCCCCTACTCCAAATCCAAATCCAGACCCAGTTATTGCAAAACCCCTTCATTTAAATATTGGCTGGAGTATGTGAAGCCCTTTCATTCAAACACTTTGCCACATTTCACCATTCACTCATTTATCCCAGATTTATGACATGCCTACTATGTCTTAGGTGTTGTACTGGGGGAATTCAAATAGACATCTTGTCCTTGGCGAGCTTACAGTTCAGTAGTGGAAACAAGATGTCTTCTGCTTTAGGGCTGCACATGTGAAAATCAGACATACAGCCCTGGCTAGTGTGGCTCAGTGGATTGAGTGCCAGCCTGCGAAGCAAGGGGTTGCTGGTTCGATTCCCAGTCAGGGCACATGCCTGGGTTACGGGCCATGTCCCCAGCTGGGGGCATGTGTGAGAGGCAACCACACATTGATGTTTCTCTTCCTCTCTTTCTCTCTCCCTTCCTCTTGGAAAATAAATAAATAAAATCTTAAAAAAAAAAGGAAAATCAGACATATGGAGGTGTCACAGGGAGGAACAGGTGAATTGAGGTGGGATGTGGGGGAGTGGGAGGCTATTTTTAACTGAATGGATCAGGAAATGTTTTATAGATGAGGGAACGTTTGAGCTGGATCCTGAAGAAAGTAGATGCAGACATGAAAAGGTGGAAGGAAGAGAATTCCATGTAAGGGAACAGAGTGAGCAGACTGCTGGAGTCAGGAAGGAGTGGAGCTCTGGGGAGAACAGGAAAGGACATGCTATTCTTACCTGGGATAAGGGTAGGCAGAGAGAAGAGAGGGTCGTGGGGAATCTCTCTGGAAGGATAGATTGGGGCCAATGTGTCAAGGGCCTTGAGTACCGGAATGAGGACAAGGGTGTTGCTCTGTGGGTGGTGGGTAATCACCGAGGTCTTCGGAAGAATCCATCTGGCAGTTGTTTGTAGGGAGGAGTAGAACAAGGGAAGATTGATTAGACAACCATGTCAGAAATGCAAGTGTGAGCTTGGACAAGGGAACGAGAGTGGAGAGGTGGGGCAGACCTAACAGAGCTGGGGCAAAATCACTCCTCAATTTGGGTGCTGGCTGGGAAGGAACCCTTGTGAGTTTAGTGCAGTTTACATGATCTTGCCAGAAAAAGAAACCAGGAACATAAAAGAAAAGGACAGATTTTTTAAAAGTTCAGTTTGGGTAATTTTGAATTTTGCATGCCAGTTGGAGAAATATAGTCAGAAAAGTGGACTGGAGCTGAGGAGGGAAATCAGGCCCAGGGATCCAGAAATGAGATTCGTTTGGGTAAAGATGAGGGTGAGGCTGTGAGACTGCTGAGGGAGCTGCAGATTTGGGGAGAGGGATGAGAAGGAAGATAAATGGACTCCAGGAAGAGACAGTGACCTGGAAGCCAAGGGAAAGGATGTTTCGTAGAAGGGGTGGCCAACGGGTTTGATACCAGAGATGCCGAGGAAGAAGAGGTCACTGACAGATTATGGGGGCCGTGTGTATTTAGTGAGGACATGGAAGAGGCAGCATGTTCAGAAGATGAGACTTTCAACATTGAGTTTGGGACAGACAGAGGACAGTAAGAGTGAGTGGGGGTGGTTGAGAATTTTCTTTTTAGTACTAGAGACGACTAAGTGTGTTTGTGGGCCAGTGGGGAGGGGGTGAGGAAGTGACTGAATGCCAGATGCTTGAGGAAGGTGGATAAGGTCTGAGGTAGATCTTAAGGGACACATGCCACAGCACTGTGGAGCCCTCAGAGGGGTGCCTCAGTAGCCCTGGTGTCAGCCAGGGAGTAGAACTGGTAGGGATGCTGGTCTTCACTGGGGACTGCTACAAAGGATCTGGAGGGCCACAGACGGGAAGGAGCCAGACTGATCTTCCCAAGAACCCTGTGGAGTAGAGAGGAGCTGGTTACTCTGAGCTGTCAGGGATTGGACTCAGGGCCAAGATCAGAGCCTGGTTCCCGGTACTGGAGAGCAGAGCCTGAGAGATTCGAGGCCGGGAGATGAAGTCAGTGAGTCAGCAGTTTAGTCACAGTGAATGTTAGTCTTGCTGTTGGTGAGCCTGCCCCTCCAGCCAGGTTCTGTAGAGAAGACAAAACCCAGGCTCTGCCACCTAAGGCATTCATTCAGCAGATGTCCACTAGGTCTGCATGCAATGGGTAAAGTACTGGGTTTGGACTCTATCAGGATCAGTGGTTTCAGTGGAAGTTGGCGCAGAGGCACATGGCCTGAGTTTCCTGGGCAATGACCTCCCTTCTCATTCTTCCTGGTGGAATGGAAACTGCCTAGGCTCAGGTTACCTCCTAGATCTTTTCCCGGCTGTGAGGCGTCTACCTCCCCCCACCCTCATGGCCCACCGGCATGGCTCATTTGGGGATGAGGGGACTGAGTGAGAGGAGCGAGTCATGTCAATGGGCTGGCTCGTGTTCTCTCACCGCCTGCCTGGGGGTTCAGGCCCCTTGAAGACTGCCCACCTGCTTCTCAAGGGCCTTCTAAGACTTGAAATCTAGAAGTCTATCTTTGGACTCCTGCATCAGCCCTGTAGGGTCCTTTTCTCCCTCGTAGTAGTTCCCTCCCTCCTCTCACACTGGCCCTGCTCTGTCCCCCCTCCTAAGACATGCCATTGGCAAAGGCCCTGAAACTCATTCTAATGAGGGCCAATGGCTCAACACTTAGACTGTCACTTTCCGAAATTACTTTTTGTTTTAAAGGAGTCAGAAGATTTTAGCTCAAGGAATGCATCTCTGACAAGGAATTTCTCATTGCTTTGGTGGGCAAGATCTTACCCAAAGTCCCTAATCACAGCACTGAGGCAATATATAGTCCACTCCACCTGAGCACAGAGGGGCTGAACTATAGAGTGGGGCTTTCTCTACCTGGTCCTGAAAGAGTGAGTGAATGAATGAGCTGGAGCCATGGTGGACACAGCCGTAAGCCTGCCAAACTGGACTTGCCCAGGGCTCTGCTCACCCCAGCCCTGGTGTCCTCAGCAGAAGGCAAAAGGGGCAACATAATTTGGCAAATGTGATGGGTCACATTTAGCTGAGTTTTTGGAGATATTTTCCTGGTGTGTGTCACGTATGCTGTCATCTCTCTCTGGGATCAGGAAGTCCTGTCCCATTATTGGTTTCAGTTTCATACCTCTCTAGCCCCAAAGGTGGGTTTTTGCTCAGAATCAAGGTCCCAGGCACCCTTTTGCCTAAGGGACATGCCTGTGCTTGTCACTTCCTTGTCTTCTCTCACAGAGGGCTTCGGAGCAGGAGCAGCCTTTCCTGAGCTGCCCAGCCTCAGGGAGGGGGTCTTGGGTGGCAGAATCAGCTCCTGCCTGTTAAATTCCCCAAGCTATTGGAAGTCATACACACCCTCATGGGGCCTATAGCAGCCTCCTCTCCCCAGCCTCCAGCTCTTCCCTAGCTGGTGTAAAGGGGAGGCTGCCACACACTGCCCAGTTAGTTGGTGGGTGTGCCCAGATGCCTCATTCTGAAGAAGACTATGAGACTTTGGTGCTGGTGTCGGCTCCTGCCTGGCTATCCCAGAAACCTGTTCCCCTGGGATCGTGTCATTGAGACCACAGGAAATCAGAGTCTTTATGGCTTCATTCAGTTCCGAATCCTGGGGCCCAGAAGGATTTCAGGTAGGATGTTGGCCCAGCTGGAGCAGGCTCCCCAGGCTCATTGCAAGGGTATAAAGGGATGACAAGAGGATTTCTCCTCTGACTCCGGTAGATACCAACCCCCTACCCTGCCCTGCCTAGGTCTTTGTCCTTCACAACCTTGAGAGAATTAGTCCTCTAGTTCTCTGACAACTAAGAGTGCCAAAGGGCACAGGATGAGTGTGGGCTGGAAGGAGGGCTCAGCACAGAGTCCTGGGGAAGTGGGGGATATAGCCATCCCTTGGGAGCCCACCCTGGGTTGAGGAACCAGGATGGAATCATGCTTGGGGTAAGGGGCAGTCTATGATCAGCAGGAGGCAACACAGATTGGGTAGCTGCAGGACCTTAGAGGGAGAAGAGTGGGGTTGATTAATCATACAAAGTGGGTACTTGAAAAAGAGGCAGGAATGGTGAGGAGATGAGAGTCCCTCTCTAAAAGGCCCAGATCTTCAGCCTGAGGCCACACTATGCCCCTTATGAGGTCCTGGTCAGCCACACTGTGCAGGTAGGGACGGACGATGTTTCTGCCCCCAGAAGCTGACCTATTTGGGGAGATGACACGCACTGAAAAAAAATGTAACTAACACCCCGGCAGCTCTGGTTAGAGTACAGAGGAGGGCTGGAAGGTCGGCCTCTTGGAGGGGCAGGGTTCCCACTGGCCTGTGTGGAAGGGGATGGTCACTGGACTGTCAGCTCCAAGAGGACAGAAGCTGTGCGTGTGTTTTATTTACTCACCACTGCATCACCAACACTTAGCATACGCTTGGCTCATTGAAGGCTCTCAACCATGTAGATGAATGAGTAGATGATTTGTGCAGGCAGAGCTGTAAGGACATCTGAAATGGTGATCAAAGCCAGGAGTAGGGAAGCTCAGAGCATTGCACTGGAAGGGACAGGATGAGACCAGCCCTGGCTAGAATGTGGGGCTCCTGTTTGGGGGCTGTTGAACTACCCTGATGGGTTGGGGCCCTTTGCAAAGCTCCTTGAATGCTGAGCCAAGTGACTCTCTCCCTAGGACCTCAGCATACCTATCCTGTTCCCCTTGTGGCTAGTTCCTCCCTCTTCTTCTCCCTCCCAGATATTTTTGGATACTTCTAGAGCAGGGACTATATTCTGAGCTGAAACAGGTGCAAAGTCTGGCCTGGAGTTCTGGGCCCGCAGGAAGTGGATTGTGCTGGGAGTTCAGCCCAGAACCAGGCCAGGGGAGAGCCCTGGGGTTTGGGAGCCCCCTCCCCGCTGCCACTTGGTTGCTGCCAAAATGCAGCCCCTGGTCCTCCTCCAAGTGGCCATTCTGTTAGGACCTCAGCCAGCTCTGTTGTCTCCCATAGAATTGTCCCTAGATGGCAATAGGTAAAGACTTGATAAAGCTGTTGCCTTGAAAACTCTCTGATAGGATCTGATACCACAGCTGCCTTCCCTGTATTGAGCACCTGTATTGAGCAGAGAGGCTGCTGGCCACTTGGGTGGTTACTTGTTTTTTTTTTTCCTTGCGTTTCCTCCTACCCTCTATTCCAAGTGTTAGGTTGTAGAATGTCACTTATTTCTCTAGTTTATCGCAGGAGGTCAGGACACCAGGAGTGTCTCTGGGATCTGGGGAGGCATATGGAAAAACTAGGAAAGGGTCACAGTGCTCACTGTGGCCTGGGGAAGCCCATCCTGGCCTCAGGTGCCCAGCAGAGTGAGCTTAGATATGAGCTGTGACAGGTGGTGAATGTGCCTTTTTCTCCTCTTTTCCTCCCTCAGTTTCCTTACTGAATTGGTGGTTAGGCTGGAGGCTTCTCCACTCAGACCCCCTCACCCGAGGCTGCCCACACAAGAGCAGAGCAGCCAGCCAGGGGTGGGGTGTGGCAGGCATACCAGGACTCAAGGACAGAACAAGTGCTGGCTTTGTCACACATTTGCCACCAAACCCCTTACCATCTTTGCACCTGCTTGTTCGCCTGTAAAACGGGATAATAATACTTCGCCCTATTTACAGCATGGGGTTCTTATGTGGCTAAGATAAGCAAATGGCCATGGGGTGCTTAAGATGTTTTTTGATATCAGATACTTTTTAAGGTTAAAAGGACTATGACTGTAATTATAGGCTATCACTGCTGTCACTATTGCTGTGGCTTAAGGTCTGCCACCGGTTTCCTCAAATATGAAATACGAACAACTAGGGGAATCCATCTACATAACTGCTTCTTCTCAGGACTGTTAAATCCTCAGGATTCTCTGTCCTCAAGGAGCTTACAAACCAGGAGGAGAGACAGGCCCTGCTCATGATATGAGGAGGGAACCATATAAGGCAGGTGTAATCAGGGGCTAAAAATAAGTAGCCTAAGAGTGCAAAGAAACGGGGAGCAGGTGGGGCAGGATGGGGCCTCAGGCTGGTGAAAGCACCATCTGCTTAGTGTGAGGCGGGTCGGGAAGATTTTGTAGGGCCAGGCTTAGGTGTTAGTTCCTACATTATTTTCTTGGGGTTACCATAACAAATCACCACAAGCCAGGGGACTTAAAACGACAGAAATTTACTCTCTCGCAGTTGGGAGGCTGGAAGTCTGAAATGGTGTTGAAAGGGTCTCACTCCCTCTGAAGGCTCCAGGGGAGGATACTTCTTTCCTTTTCCAGCTCCTGGTAGATCCTGGCAGTCCTTGGCTTGTAGATGTGTCTCTACAATCTCTGTCCTCATGTGGCCTCTTCTCTGTGTGTCTCTGTGTCCTCTCCCCTTTTTATAAGGACGCCAGTCATTGGACTTAGGATCCACCCTAATTCAGTATGACTTCATCTTAACTAATTACATCAGCACAGACCCGATTTCCAAATAAGGTCATATTCTGAGGTTCTGGGTGTCCATGAATTGTGGGGGAAATCGATGACAGTTCCTTAACCTTGGACCCAGACTGCTGAGCAGCTGTTGGCTCTGAATATTTAGTTCTTGTCTCTCTACTAGGTGGTAGTCTTCTACTGGGCACAGATGGCACCTGTTTCCTTGGTTGTCTCTTGCCCCATGGCCCACGCAATTGCCCCAGCAGCTAATTTGGAGCTCTGCTGATATACCCAGGGCAAGTGTGTTGAATGAATGGATGGACAGCTGGCTGGGGGCAGGGAATTTCAGGAGCAGCCTCCTAGCTTAGTGATGATGCTGAGGAGGACAGTGGGGAGAATTTTCCAGCTCCTTTTTGGGTGTGCTCAGGTGCAGATGGAGTTGGAATTATCACGTCCAGGACAGGGGTGTTTGGTCCCTGGCTGGATGTGTGATGGAGAGAGCAATGGACTGAGAGCCCAGAAACTCGAGCGTGGTGTGCTCTGCCACTGTCGGCCCAAATCTTCCATGTGTGCCCCCATCCCCAGCCCCTCACAGTCTCCTGCCCCAGGCACAGCGCACAGTGGGAGGGTCAGCAGTACTGAGGTACCTCCTAATGCTCTGCAGAAGCCGCTTGGAGAAAGAACTTCCAAGTGAATCCTCTGCTGAGTCCATGAGAGGTTTGCATTTTGGCACTGTTGCCTTTCCGTGCTCTCCTATCTAGCAACAGGAGCCCCCAAATGGAATGGCAGGTATCTGGATCTCCTCAAGGCAGAACTCGGGGTCCCCCACCTGGAGCCTGGGTGTTGAGGCATCTGTGGAAGCTGGTGGCTACAGCTCTGTTGCACTCTCTGTGGTTTGTCTCGGTTCTGGAGGACAGGGGAGAGGGGCAGGTGTCCAGGGGCTTCTAGCTTTTCCAGAAATGCTCATCAGTGAGTCCAGTCCGCACTCCAGTCTGATGTACCACTCTCCTTTGTCCAGCATGTACCACCTTCCTGACCACTGTTTCCTGCACATACTTGGCTTGGCTCCTACAGCCACTGACCCCAAATGTCCTACTCCTGCTTCCCATTAGGAGCGTCTATGAGGGGACCCCGGGTCCATGTCCATACACAGGGTTGAGGCTCTGCTCTCTGCTCCCAGGAGAGCCAGGAGTACTCTCTTCATGCTGCCCACCTCCCCTCCAATTAAATGCTAATATCTTTAAAGGGAAGATTTATTTTTTAATCCTCACCAGAGGACATTTTTCATTGCTCTTTTAGAGAGAGAGGGAGAGGGAAAATCATTGATGTGTGACAGAAGCATTGATCTGTTGCCTCCGATATGTGCCCAGACGGAGGATCAAACCTACAGCCTTGGTATGTGCCCTGACTGGGAATCAAACCCACAGCCTTTCAGTTATGAGAAGATGCTCCAACCAACTGAGCCACACCGGTCAGGGCTAAAAGGAGGCTCTTAAGTGCAGGAATCCGGTTCATGGTTATCGCAGCAACTTTCTGAGCTGGTGAGGCAGCAACTTCTAACCCTTTGATCCCATCACAAAGAAATAAGCCCAAGCGGTATAAGTGACTTGGCCCATGGGTACTTCTCTGGTTCTGAATCCTGGTCCTGAATCTCCTTTCTCCTGGATGGAACTCCCTGCCACTAAATTGAGAGTTGGCCTCATATTTTGCCATCATCATCCATCCAGCCATCTGTCCAGTGATTGTTCTAGATGCTTGGATACAAAATCCCTGATAGACAGGAAACCAGATAAGTAAGTTGTATAATGTAGTAAATATTTATGGAGAAAAAGAGACTAGGGAAGGGAGATGGGTAAGACTGGTTGGAAGACAGCATTGCCAGGTGGCTGAGAAAGGACCGGCAGAGAAGGTTTTGGAGAAAAACAAGAATTAAAGACCCTTTTAGAAAAGCAGCTTCATTGAGATATAATTCACATACCATATTATTCACCCTTTTAAATTTAATACTTATAATATTTAATACTGTACAATTCAATAATTTTTGTTGTATTAACAAATATATGCAACCATCAGCAAAGTCAATTTTAGAACATTTTCTTTTAAAAAAAAATATTTTATTTATTTATTTTTAGAGAGAGGCGAAGGGAGGGAGAAAGAGAATGAAATAAACATTGATGTGTGAGAGAAACATCAATCGGTTGCCTCTCACACACTCCCAGCTGGGGACCTGGCCTGCAACCCAGGCATATGTCCTGACCGGGAATCGAACTGGTGATCTTTTGGTTTGCAGGATGACACCCAACCCACTGAGCCATACCAGTCAGGGCAATTTTAGAACATTTTCATCATCTCAAAAAGCCCTGTACCCACTCAGCAGTCACTCCCCATTCCCCACCCCCACTTGCACCTCCTAGCCCCTGGCCACCACTAATTTCTATAGATTTGCCTGTTCTGGACATTTCATGCAAATGGAATCATCAGTATGTGGCCTTTGGTGACTGGCTTCTTTCACTTAGCATAATGTCCTCAAGGTTCATCTGTGTTGTAATATGTGTCAGTATTTCATTCCTTTTTATGGCTGAATAATATCCCATTGTATGTATAGACCATGTTTTGTCTATCCCTTCATGGACACTCTCATCATTTCCATCTTTGGCTATGTGAGTGGTGCTGCTGTGAATTTCAGTGTACATGTTCTTATGTGGAAATATGTTTTGGGGAGATTTTATCTTAACAATAGAAATACCCTCTTCTTTTCTAGTACTGTGCAGCTTTCAGAATCCCATCACATGTCATCTGACCCTCCCACCATCTAGCACAGAGTAGGTACTCCATCAATAGCAATGGGATGAGGGCACAATGGACCTGGAGGTGGGCGGGGCGGGTATTTCTCTTTTCTGTTTTATTACTGATGAAACAGGCACAGAAAAGCTAAAATATTCGCTCAGGGCCCTACTGCTGGTTAGGGGAGTGAACGCAGACTCCTTACTCAGTTCTCCTCTTCTTTTCCCAGAGTCATAGGTTCCCAGGGCAGCTCCCCACACTGCTCCACTGGGCAGCTCTTCCTGACCATTGGGGTTTTGTCCCATGGGCAGTTTCTGCAAGGGCCTCCACTGCAGAGGGCTGTCCATTCCTGCCTATTTATACTCTCCTTCTGGAGTATCCCCTTGCAGGGTAGCAAGGCCAGTTAGATACCAGACCTGTGACGTCCCTAGAGCTGATGGGTATCAGCCCCTGTTGGCCACCTGGGCTGGCAGGGGTGGGGGGCTGGGGTAGGCCTAGGACAGCTTCCTACAGGTGGGTACCACCCTTTGCAACTAGTAGGTCTCTGGGGATGGGTACAGTTTGACTCCATGGTCAAGGCCCAAGGACAGTGTTTCCCAGATACTAGTGTGTTTGAAAATCACTTGAGTGCTTGTTAAAAGGTCAGACTCCTGAGGCCCCACTCACCCTGCATGTGATTACGAGGGTTTGTGGAAGGGACCCAGGAATGGAACATTTTAAGT
This sequence comes from Macrotus californicus, assembly GCA_007922815.1. Lineage (NCBI taxonomy): Eukaryota > Metazoa > Chordata > Mammalia > Chiroptera > Phyllostomidae > Macrotus > Macrotus californicus. The sequence continues at coordinate 38,465 of VMDR010000452.1, read as the reverse complement.
TTCATTTTTTATTAATATGAGAGAGAGAGAGAGAGAGAGAAAGAAATATCAACTTGTCCACTTAGTTATGTATTCATTGGTTTCTTCTAGTATGTGCCCTGACCAGGGATAAAACCTACAACCTTGGCATATCTGGATAATGCTCTAACCAACTGAGCTACCTGGCCAGGGCAGAATATTTTATGTATTTTATTATATATTCATCATTATTAGTTTTTATCCTCACCCAAGGACATGGTTACTAATTTTAGAGAGAGGGGAAGGGATGGGGGAGAGAAATATCAGTGCAAGAGAGAAACATCCATCAGTTGCCTCCTGTATCTACCCTGATGGGGGACTGAACCCGCAACCCAGGCATGTGTCCCAACCAGGAATTGAACTTGTGACCCTTTGGTTTATGGGACGATGCTCCATCCAACTGAGCCACACCAACCAGGGCCAAGGCAGAACATTTTAAACTAAGCTCCTCTGCAATCTTTTTGCAAATGGCCTTGAGCTATGCCTTGAGCCATACCTTGAGAAGAGATGGCCCAGGGCAGGAGGCTCATTACTACAGGTGCTCTCAGGGCATCCAGCAGATATTTCCTGTATAGGGATATTTACCAGGCCCATGCTGGACACCAGCTATCCCACTGCGGACAAGCCACAAGCCTCAGGGACCTTATTATTCATAGGACACAGGTTAAAAGAAAGGCTGTCATAAAGGGGACAGGTGCTGTGGGAACACAGAGCAGAAGCACCTCAGAACTGAGGGATCAGGAGAGGCCTCACAGGTGAAGGGCCTCAAAGCTGAGATCTGAAGTATGAGCCAGGATTAGCCAGGCCACGGATGTGGGGGAAGAAGAACAGAGTGGTGTTGGCACTCAAGGAGGCTCATTAGAAATCCACACAGACTAAAAGGACGGACCTTCCTTCCTTCCTTCCTTCCTTCCTTCCTTCCTTCCTTCCTTCCTTCCTTCCTTCCTTCCTCCTCACTTGAGGATGTGCTTATTGATTTTAGAGAGAGAAAGAAAGGGAGAAAGAGAGAGAAAGAGAAACATTAATGTGAGAGAGAGAAGCATTGGTCAGTTGCCTCCTGCATGTGCCCTCACGGGGGGCTCCAACCCACAACCTAGGTAAGTGCCCTGACTGAAAATCAAGCCTGCAACCTTTTGGTGCATGGGATGATATGCTCAACCAACTGAGCCACCTGGCCAGGGCTAAACAGATTTCTTAGAGTTCTGCAGGTGGTTGTCATGTGAATCTTGATACTCAGCACTTTTTCAGTCCCTGTGGGGGGCAGAAAGAGGCATTGGTTCAATCTCTAGTCCCAGAGGAATGGCAGCCTAGAAAGGAAGCTAGGACATAAGCATACCCCCGAAGGTCACAGCCACACAAGGCAGGGGCTGTGTCACTTGGCTCAGTGTGGGTGGTCACAGATACTGAGTCAGATGAGGTCAGCAAGAGGACCCGTGTGAACTGGAGGGGTAAGAACCAGAAGGCACCACAAAAGGGAGGGGGAACAGGTAAGGCTGGAGAAGCAGGAGGGTATCTCAATGCAGGTAATGGTGTGGGCCACTGGAAGACCTATTGTGGGTTGGATTGTGTCTCTCTAAAAGATATGTTGAAGTCCTAGAACCTCCAGAACCTCTGAATGTGACCTTATTGGAAATAGGGTCATCACAAATATAGTGAGTTAATTTGCTGGTGTTCTTATGAGAAAAGGAAAAGAGGCATAGATTAGAGGCATAGGGAGAAGGCCATGTGTGATGGAGGCAGAGATTGGAGGAAACACACATCGACAAGCCAAGGATTGGTGAGAATGACTAAACACTGGGAGAGGCTGGAGGGAGTCTTCCCTAGACCCTTTTGGGGGAACTCAGCTCTGCTGACACCTTGATTTTGGATTTGTGGCACTCAGAACTGTGAGAGAAAATATTTTTATTGCTTTAAGCCACCAGGTTGTGGTGCTTTGTTACAGCAGCCACAGGAAACTAATACATGGCCAGGCTCAGGCTTTTGCACAGGGATTTGGGACTGTTGTCCAGCTTGGGGATGAGGGACCCTTTGGGCACGTGGGCTGCTGGAGCACCTCAGATGCAACCTGGCAGTGGCCTCATAGAGCCCTTGGCACTGACCAGGGAGGGTCACCCTGGGGACAGCAAGTGCAGAATGTACACCTGCTTTGGCCCCACCCTCTGGCCTGCCCTTGGCCCTAACCTTCTTCTTCCCAGAGGAGCACCGTGGGAACCAAGAACTAGATGCCTGCCCTGGCCTTCCGCATGGCCACCAGGATGCCAAAGGAAAAGAAAGCTCCCGGTTGTTGAGAGCCTCATCTAGTTCCAGTATTGAAGAGATGAGGGAGAGAACCCAGGCCCGAAGTAGCACTACATCTACCTGAGAAGGACACTACTCTCAGTTTAATTTCCTGTAATGATTCTCCCTGGGGGAGGGTATGTCCAGAGAGGGAGCCCTTGGAAGGGATAGGGCCCGCCGCTTACCTGGGAAAGAGCTGATCACGTGCCTGAGGTTCAAGGGTTTAGGCCACTTGGAAATACAAACTTGGAGCAAGTCTACTCCTAAGGGAGAGATGGGATTTCCAGAATGTTCCACTATAGAGTAGCTTGGGTATTCTAGACATCTTTGCCTGTGGCATTTTCCAAGTCCTGGAGTCATAACTGAGTGTAATGGATGGATTTGTTGGAAGGCCTCGAGAGTTTGTCCCATTTACTGAGCAGCAGACAGGGAGGCAGTCTTCTTTCCTTTTTGTCATGACCTGGGCTCTGGAAGGCTCCTCTGGTCCAGTCTTCTTGTGCCTTCTGCCATCCTCAATTCAGATAGCTAAGTGCTTGGGAACCAACTGTCCTTTGTCTCCTGGTTTTGGAGACAATGAACCTCTCCTTTCATTCTTCTGGTGATACCAGGAGTATTGCACACTAACAGTGAATGTATAGCTTGATGCAGGTGACCTCTGGGAACTTAAGCCCCACCCTGGTCCTTCCTCAAATCTCTGTACACAGCTCTCTTCAGGGACCCAGCCTGACATCAGGGCACTCGGTGGGCATACTTTATAGGAACATACTTCACAGGAATAACTGGCGGAATGGATGGGAAATCCTAGGAATGCTGGGTTCCAGGGGTACGGTGAGATGTGGGCATAAAGGATTAGAAATATCAGGGAGAGAAGGAAGTCATGGCTGTTTGGAACCCTGCATAACAGACCAGGGGGAGGGATCTGGAGACCTTGTGTTTTCGTCTGTTTTTGCCCTTAACTTGCTAGGTGGCTTGTAGCAGGTTCTTTTCCCTCTTTGGGCCTTGGTCTCCTCATTTGTGAAATGAAAGAATTGAGCTAGTTAGTTTTTAAGGGTTTCTTCCAGTTCTAGAAGTCTCTACCAAAAAGGTAACTATAGGACTGAATAACAAAATGAAGTTTGGGGTCAGAATGTCTGGACCCGGAAGTGGAACCCATCTGTTGCAAATTTGGTGAAGACCTCTGGGAGAGAAGGTGGGAAGACTTGGTGTCTTGGTGCCTGGACAGCAATTTTTCTGGAAGGGTTTATGGATGGGAGCACACAAGGTGGAATATTTGCTCTTGTTGCCCCAGCCTCTGCCCTTGACTTGACCTCCTCTGAGAAGACTTCGGGATGGGTGGCATCTCTGGTCTTCTGGGCAGTTGGGCATGAGATTTACTAAGGACATCAAACTGCTGACGGTGTGGGGGAGGCTTAGTGCTGCCAAGTGGGGTGAATAGGAGCCTGTGGTGTGCAGGCCTATGTGTTAGGCCCTTCAAAGCCATGGAAGCATTAGGTCTGATTTCAGCTGAGCAGGACAAGCATAGCTCTATTTGAATGGGAGCTAGAGCCACTCTCACTGCATCTTTGTGGCACAGTCAGAGCTCTATTCTTGAGGCCCAAGTCAGTTCTGCATCCTGTGCTCACTTATCATAAGGACATGAGGCCATGCTGGCACTGCAAGTGGCCTCTCTTTGGTTGTGTTGCCACTTCTGAGAGTTGTAAAGGGCCCTCAGTGACTCTGCCTCCAGCCAGGGCCTCTCATCCATTCTTTCAGACGTGTCCTGATGAGTGGGTCTCTTTAGATGACCCCCTGAGTGTACATTTGCATTCGGGTGAAGTGCAGGGTCACCTTGCTTCAGTTGCTAGATGGAAGGAGTCTAGGAGGTAGAGAGGAGAGGGGAAATTATGTGAGGCCTTAGAAGTTTCTGGATGAGTAAGGGCTGACTGAAACCAGGAGTCAATGACTGCGGGAGTTAACTTGGGGCTCAGCAGAACAAGATATGGGAGTGTTGACAGCTGAGATCCATTCCTGTCCCAGGCCAGCTGGAACCTAGTGCAGAGCTCAGGGCTACCCCCATGGTGCCCACGGCTCTTTGTCTGAGCTGCTTTTGGCTGGGAGAAGGGGAGACAGCCCCAGGTAGAAAGACCTCTCTTGGCCTACTAACTGACCCCCCAGAAGCAGAGGGTCCAAGGAGTAGAGAGAAGGCGAGCCAGCTCAGCTTCTGTCCAAAGCTGTTTCTGTTTTGGCCCACTCAGTGACCGTGGGATTTGGCCTGGCATTTTTGCTCTTCTAGGAAATAATTATTATAATACCTGACAGTTGTAGAATGCTTTTAAACATACTTGCTGTTTAAAATACTCTTAAAAGAATGACAAAGTAGGTACTATTATCTGCATTTTCTGTGGGTGAGTGGAGTTGAATATAGGCAGAATGAGGAGCAACTAAGGTCATGTTGCTGGTTAGTAAGACAGTAAACAAGCAGGTCCCAGCTCTCCTGACTTCCAGCTGCATCCAGAGAGACCAGTTTGGCTCTGTGGTGGATGGCAAAGGAAAGCCCTGAGATGTTCTGGCCCAGCTGGGAAGGTGTCAGATCCATTTCCAAGCTTGAGAATCAAGCAGACTTCTGGGTTGGGATGAGATGGACCTGGGCTCATTGTTCCCTCAGCCTGCTAAGCCCATGACTTCTCTGACCTGAGCCCAATGTTGACTGGGACATTAGGGACCAGACTTCTTTGGTTCCCAGTTGGGTCTCTCCCTGCCTCGTGCCCCAAAGTTAAACCATCAATGTCCCAGAGGTCATCTTCACAGATCCCAGGGAGATTCTGTTTCTTTGGGTGGGAGGTGGGAGGTGGGAGGAAGCCAGCCACCTGCCTCAGTTGGTCTCAGAATCTAGCCTGCGTCCCTCCTTCTTTTCCTCTCCTGAACTCAGCTTCTCTGAATGTAGGAAGTATGGCCTGCCGACTCCCACAAGGATTTTTGTTCCTTCCGGCTTATCTCCAGGAACACTGGGTGCTCCATAGGTTGTTCCTTTAATAACTGAGTCTTTCTGAGGGGTTAGGGCTTCATGTTTTACTTCTTCCAAAGGTGTTTGCCTTTTGAAAGTGATGTGCACTAGTCATTAATCCCCTGGGTATCAGTATACACAGTGGCTGTGGGATTGTGGGCACTTTCTCTCCGTGTACCTTCCAAACCAAGAATTTCCAGAAATTAGAGGTGGGACAGGGAGTGATCTGTCAGTTCTCTGGACTTTGTGGGTTAAAAACAATTGTCTTGAAGTCTTAAGCAATCCTTTTTAAAGGGAGGAAGGAGAGGGTAGAGTAAGAAGTCACTGTTCTTCTGAGACTGATGCACCCCCTCTTGTTTCTGGGGGCAGTGTCCTGTTGCCAAGAAAGCTCACAGGACTTGGAGTTGGTGGTTGAGCTGGGTTCTAGAACCAGCCTGCTATTAACTAACTTAGCTAGCCCTGTGGCTTTGGGACAATCACTTATCAGGGCTTTAGGATTCTCATCAGTGAAATCAAACTAGTTGGTCTGTGAGGTGGTCCCCTTTGACCCCCAATCCCATGATTCTCTCTGATTGGTGCCTTTGTCATTGTATTCTATCCCTGGATCAATCATTTTTAGGCTCGAGTCCAGCCAGGGACAAGCTGTTCTGATGGTATTAGCCTTGACTTTAGGGGCTTGGCCAGGAGGCCAAAAAACCTTCTGAGAGTGGCTGCCTTGTTCACTGCACCTTTGTTCTCTTGTCTGAGGGAGAAGAGGTAAAGGCTGACAGAATGGTGAGAGAGAAGGTCTCAGGGGGTCCTGGGAAGATGTGGGCAACCCTTGCCTCTTGAAAGTACTTCCCTTCTAAGGTCCTTTTTGGCATTGGCATCTGCAAAGCTGTCTGAAGGCTCATCTAAGTAGTGAAAGAAAAAGGGACCCTGAGTGGTGAGCATTTACTCTGTAATTAAGATCAAGAAACAGCATGATGCCTGAAGAGGCCACTGACCATTTTAGGAGTGCTCAGAGATAGGATCTAGAATGTGCAAGGATTGGTGGGCTGTTTCTGGAGTACCGTCAGTTGCACTTGACGCGCAGCTAAGATGTCAAAGTGTGGAAGGAGGATAGCCCAGTGACAGATATCGGACTCCCTGGTTGCCAAGACTGACTCCTTGGAACAGATATGTCCTCTCACATAGAACTGGAAAGTGATTGTCCCCCTGAGACTTTGTTACTGATGACTCATTTGCATACTTGTGTATAACTAACAGTCAAAGGTATTTTACCTGTGTTTGACTTTGGACTTGATAGTTTTAGTTCAAATGGATGAGGAGTCATGTGGAGGAGTAACCTTGGAAAATTCTTAAAAGTATATGCTAAAGAGACTTGGACAGGTTGGAATTAAGTTTATATTCTGTTCCACCAAGTTGGAGTCAATTCAGCACTTAGAGGTAGACTCAAAACAGGTCAATAAAACTCTATTCTGAGTAGACCTCTCTTTTCCCAATCTCAAGGCAAACTCTCTGACAGTTGGTACTGTGAGTGGCTCAGAGCTGTAGTTCTCAAATGTTGGTGTTCATTAGAATCACCTTGTGAAACACCAGATTCACACTGACACACCCCTGCAGATGGGGCATCTGTGCTAGGAAAGCTCTCTGGTCTTGGATGCCACCTCTATGTGGGCCAGGGCACTTTGTTTTGTTTTTTGTTATCCCATTCCTGGAGTGGCTTGTTGAACAAACAACTTGACCCTTCTGTGTCTGCTTCCTCATTTCAAGAGAGGTTAATAACCCTTGCTGTCTCTGCCTCAGAAGACTGCTAGGAAGATGAAAGGAGAAAAACATGAAACAACTTTGGAAAGCATAAAGTTCTGTGTGGAGGCAAGACATCATCTAGCTCGGTGCCTGGCACGTGTTGATTAAAGTGAAAAGATAATATAAGGGGGGCTCCTTGGGATGTTGGAGAAAATGATCCAGAGAAGGTTACAGGAATTTTTAGGGAATAGGTGGGGTAGGCAGGCTCGGTGGCTGTCAGCCACCTACCCTCTCCATCAGTGGTGAGACAGACAGACCCAAGGAGAGCTGCTGGGAAGGAAGTATAAAATGGTAACTGAACCCCAGCTCTTTCATCATCCCTCACCCGCTAGTCACTTCCATGGACCGCTCTCCCTTCATGGGACATGGTTTACAAACTACTTGGGAGCAGAAAGAACTCTAGGCTGAAAGCCATGAACTTGGGCTCTGTCTCAACCCAACCCCTGACCTTGGGCAAGCCTTTAAAGCTCCCTGGCCAGAGCTTCCTCCTCTACAGTTGGATCCGCCAAGGCCTCTGGCAACTCCAAAATTATCTGAGCCCACTTGAGAAGTGCTTTGGAAGGAGTTAGAAGCTGGGAAAATAGTTAGGTGTTTTGTTGGTAGAAGAGAGAAGAGCTGAGCCTGGGACCGCTGTTGAGGCTATGGATGAGGGGAGCAGCTGAGGCTGACCTCCAAAGAAAGGCTGACAGCAGAGAGGGTGTCGGAGGAGAAAGCAGAACCGGTGTATGCTGTGCTGTGTCCGGAGTACCAAGTTCTCAGGCACATGGTCCTTCCCATGGTCTCTAGTGCTGACTGGGGGCTTGCTATTCATATACCCTGACGTAAGCACCCAGGCCTGTGTGGGGCTGGGGTGGTGGCCTTGGCAGCAGCACATACAGTACAGAACTACATGTCCTGGGATAGACCACGACTCATCTTACCAGACTCTTAACCTGTCCAGGGTCTCCTGGGTCTCCTGCACTCTCCCCCATATCCTTCTCCAGGGACTAATATGGGGCCTCAGTGAGATGCTAGGAAGGTCAGGGAGGGAGGGAAGACACTGTGTTTGATTTCACGGAATTGAACTGAGTTTAATCAGAAGCTCTCAAAGCCTCTGACTGTGCCCTTCAGAGGAGAGATTGGGCCCAATGGCACAGCTGCTTCCTGGGGATTGAGCTCTGGGGCCCAATGTCACAGATTGTTTCACTGACTTTGTGTCAAAGAAATTATTTTTGTAGCCTAAAAAGGAAGGTCATAGGGCATGAAGCCATCACACTCAGTCTTTTGCACTCCAAGTGGTTTAGCAGTAGGTCAAGGGCAGCTTGGCACTAAGTCATAAGAACTAGGGAAGAGGATGAATGTAAATATGTATACACACATGCACACACTTGACTTCTATTTCTACCTAGGAGTGGAAATATACAACAGTGTGAAGGTCATGGTAAACCCCCATAGTCTGCAGTCCTTATCTCCTTTGGGACTATGCAGCCCTCTCACCCTCCTTAGGATCAGAGGGTGTTTTGAGAATACTAGAAATACCACAGCCCTGGCTGGTGTTGCTCAGTGGATTGAGCATGGGCCTATGAACCAAAGGGTCACCGGTTCCATTCCCAGTGGCAGGGCACATGCCTGGGTTGCAGGCCAGGTCCCCAGTGAGAGGAGGCACATGAGAGGCAACCACACATTGATGTTTCTCTCCCTCTCTTTCTCCTTCCCTTCTCTCTCTAAAAATAAATAAATAAACAAATAATGTAAAAAAGAAAAGAAATGCCACAGGTGGTCAGATCCAGTCTGATTTACCCAGTATCATCACCATTGCCATCACAGTCACCCCCACCACCACCACCACCACCACCATCATCATCACCACCATCATCACCACCACCATCATCATCACCACCATCATCACCACCACCATCATCATCACCACCATCACCACCACCATCACCACCACCACCACCATCATCATTATCATCATCATTGGTCAGGGGCAGAAGGAACCTGTGGGAAGGGCTGTCTTCTCCAGAGGAGAAGCCTTGACTACTGCTATTGATCACATGCCAAGCCCTGGTTTATCCATCCAACTTGGGAGCCACCAGTGCTCACATGAGTGGGGAGAGGTTGGGAGCAGAAGCCTCAGGGTCAGGATTATTTGGCTGAGCAGTGGTTTGCAGCTTTGGCTGAATATTAGAATTGCCCAAATTTTTTTGACTTAAAAAAATTATTTTATTGTTGTTCAAGTATAGTTGTCTGCATTTACCCCCCACCACTCCCCCCCCACCCCAGCTGTCCCCACCTCCCTCCTCTGATTCCACCCCACCTTGGTTTTGTCCATGTGTTCTTTATAGTTGTTCCTGAAAACCCTTCACCCTTTTCCCCCCATTATCCCCTCCCACCTCCCCTCTGGTTACTGTCACTTTGTTCTTAATTTCAATGTCTCTGGTTATATTTTGCTTGCTTGTTTGTTTTGTTGATTAAGTTCCACTTAAAAGTGAGATCATACGGTATTTGTCTTTCACCACCTGGCTTATTTCACTTAGCATAATGCTCTCTAGCTCCATCCATGCTCTCGCAAAGGGTAGGAGCTCCTTCTTTTCTGCTGACAAATATGGAATGCTTCATGAATTTGCGTATCATCCTTGCGCAGGGGCCACGCTAATCTTCTCTGTATCGTTCCAATTTTAGTATATGTGCTGCCGAAACGAGCACTACCCAATAATTGTTTTGATAAAGTGCTGATGCTGAGGATATACCTTAATTCATTCAGAACCTTTGAGCGGGGGGGGGGGGGGGGGGGGGGGGGGGAGAGGGGTGAGTCCAAAAACCTGAGGGTGTGTGCTGAGAACATTGGTTCAGAGGCAGTTTTATCAGGTTTTACAGAGCTTCTCCAACTGTTAAAATGTAGATTTGAATTCAGTGGGTCTGGGCTGGGGCCTGAGAGTCAGCATGTCTACCAGCTTGCCCTGGTGGTGCTGATGCTTTGGGTGCTACTCCCTGAGCAGCTGGGTGTAGACCCCCTCCAGGGTCAGGCAGTCTCCTCTGCAACTCTGGAGTTAAACGGCCTCAGCCAGTTGCTGTGCAATGTTGGGCAAGGCGTTTAGTGTCTGATTCCAGTGCTCTCATCTGTAAAATGGGGAGAAGAGTAAGACTCATTTTATAGAGGCAAGTGAGATTCAGTAAGTTAAGTAAGATAAAGTACATTAATGCTTTACATATAAAGTGCTTCAGCATTGTACAGATGTCTCTCATTTGATGTATGTGTGTCTTGCTGCTTAGAGTACTTGCAGTCTCCTTGGGTTAAACCAAGCTCCTGCCATAGATTCTTTTTCCCAGAGGGTGATGGTGGGGGGATAGCTATGCAGGTAAAGGAATCAGGACATATAGGTGTTCAGGGGTTAACCAAAGAAAATTTTAATGAGTAACCTTCAGCTCCCTCACTAAAGGACCATGAATTCTTATTGTACCCAACTCTCGCCTCTTCATAGCATTTTCCCTGGGTCAGGCAGAGTCCCAGCCCTGGGAACACAGGGAAGATTAAACCCTGGTTCCTGCAATGCAGGAGTCAGGAGGGGTCTGGAGTGTGAGCCTGGAAAGAAGGCCAGTGCAGGGAGGGACGAGATACCCGTGGGGAGGAGTATCCCTGTGCTTCCCTACACATGCTGTGGCATGGAAGATCTGGACAAGGAGTATGTCATTCCAGCCACCCACTAGCCAGACACCTGGTGTCCTGGTCAAGTCGAAGACTTTCTCTGGACCTTCAGTTCTGAAATGTGGCTGACGGAAGTGGGGGAGGTTTGGACGCAGTCACATATGTGAAAGTGCTTGGGGAAGTGTAATATTAATCTACAGGGCTCCTTTCTAATAAAAGGTGCTCAAACTTCCCATTCTTCTGAATTTGACAGGTTGCATCTGTGGGACTATTGAGAATATATTTGTTCCTGGTGCCTGGAGGCTACCCCAGCTTTTGGGGCATAGGGTGTATGTGTACTCTGAGGTAGAGGGGTACCCCCAAGAAGTGGCTTTTCTTTGATGAGGCAGAGACAGGAAGACCAGGCTGTGGCCTGAGAGAGGGGGTATCTGGCTCAGCAGAGAGGTGGTTGGCTTTTGAGGAAAAAGAATCCTTGTGAGTCCAGGGAGCCCAGGGATTGTCTCAGCTGCCCCAGGGCAAACAGCCCTGTGGTCCCTCATCTCCGTGAGCCAGTAGTGTTGCCCCATTGCAAGCCTCCTCTTTAAACACGTCCCAGTCTGGTTCGAAGGGGGCAAAAGGGATAGGCTCAACCCTCTCTTCTGGCCCCATTTTCCAAATAAGTGAAACTTGTCCCTTGACAGAGGTCTTAGTACAGACTAGGCCCCTACCTTGTTCTTTCCTGCTTTGTTCTCCCTGTGCCTCAGTTTCCTAGGTTTTATAAGGGGATCTCCTCAGAAGAGGTTGCCTAAGGCCACTGGGAAGCCCTAGCCCTTCTAGTTTTGGATATCTTTTTCTTGTCAGGCCACGTCCCCCTAATCTAAGGTAGCAAGGCCAGCAAATGCCTGCCCTTAAGGGGACAGAGTTGGATGTGTGACTTAATAAGGCTGAGAGCCACAAGTAATCCCCTAAGTACTCTGCTGTGTAACCTAAGATTATCTGGCCTGCGCACACCTGTTTGCACTCCTTTACTGATAGCAGTATAAAAAGCAGGCTGGTTAATGACTCTAGGAACTGACAGGGCATCTGTCCTATCTTGGAAAGATCTCCTAGTGAGCCAGGCTGCATGTGCCTGCGTGCCTGTGACAAGGCTGAGGAAGGAGTGGAAGGGCTCATCCAGTTTCCATCCCTACACAGTCACTGGGGCCCAGCGGGAGGCTCAGTCAGGGTCAGGGGAGGAGCTGGGGGTGGGGGTCAGCTGCTCCACTGGCAGTGACAGACAGTGGGTCTGTAACTCCCTCAGCCATGGCCTGTAAGTCTTAGGAGGCGGGCAGAGTGACCTGGCGCCCTTGCCCCTGCCTGCTGCACAGGGCAGTTTTGAAGACCAGGGAGGGAGACGCCACTGACACCAGGTTCACACCTCACTGCTGGAAGACAGGAGCTAGGTTGTTAGACTCTTTTGAGGAGCAAAGCGAGTGCCAACCCTGTGAAACTGACCAATCGTGTTCTAATCATTTAGAACTGCAAGTTTCTGCTTCGGGTGGCACAGAAGATGTTGGCAATTTGTTGGAGAATCATTTCTCTGCTGGAGATGCAAGTCTAGAGGAGAAGGAAAGGGCGCTTCTTGCAGAGGCGGCCCCTCGAGAGAAGAACCTGCTCCTTCACTCCCCAGATGGCAGGGAGGCTGAGACCTCGGAAAAGACTGCCACAGGGGCCTCCACCGCTGCCCCCAGCCCAGGCTCTGACCCTGAAGCCAGCCTCTCCAATGCCTCAGTCTCAGCTCCCCCAGGGGACCCTGTGGAGCTACCAGGAGCAAACTCCCTCCCTCCGGAAGGGGAGTGGGGAACTGGGGAAGAAGGGAGGCCAGAGCTCAGTTTGAGAGAGGGCCCAGCAGAGGAGGCGGAAGGACAGGCTGGGAGTGGCGTGGTCCCTGAGGAAGCCAAAGAGGTCCTAGGGGACAACCCTGCACAGGGAGCAGCTGTGGGCACTGCAGAGCCTGAAGGCACAGGGGCCTTTCCTGTGGAGGTAGAGACACCAGGCGAGGGCATTCCCGGGCCTGATCAGGGGCCAGAAAGGCCAGTTGGAGTCATGGACGTGGACACAACAACCAGAGAGGGGCCTGAGGACCAGGGGGAACCCAGCCCAGCTGTGGAGACAGGGGGCGCCCAGGAGGACCAACCCCCGGAGGGCCAGGTGCCAGGGATGTTGGAGGACCCAAAAGCTGCGTCTTCTGAGGAAGAGGGTGGTGGCCTCAGCAGAGGCGAGGAAGGAGGAGATCCATCCCAAGAAGAATCAGAAGAAGACAACAACCACGGGGCTAGTTCAGAGGAAGCAGGGGACACCTCCGAGGAAGTGGGGGAGCCCCAGGAAGCAGCAGGAACCCCAAGCCATGGGGACGAGGGGGCCCAGCTGAGCTTCGAGGAACCGAATCCAGGGCCCGAGGGGGACGAGGTCCCAGAGGCCGAGGCAGAGGAGCCCGTGGAGGGGCCTCAGGGTAGGGGACCCCAGATTTCTTTGGCATTTGGGCAGCTGCATTCTTCCTGGAAGTCTTGTATGTGGTGGGACAGGCAGGGACAGGGTGGGGTGGGAGAGCCCCAGCCAGCCTCGGTTTGTGGGGTGGAGGCAGCCCAGAGGGTGACTTGAGACTGTTCATGAGCCACTTCTTCCCAGTTTGGAGAGACTCAGTGACAGGCCACTCCATGGAGAGGCCAGAGGAGCCTGGTCACTCTTGAGTTAGGCCCTCAGGAGCCTGCCCTTTAGGATCCATGATATAGTTTAATGCTGACCAGTGCCTTAGCCTGGAGGACAAAGAACTTGGTAGCAGGGTTTGAGGCCCCATGCAGGCCGGTGGAGAGATGTATGGGTGGGGGCATAGGTTGGGAGCCCTCCCCTGGGACCACATCACTGGGCCCACACATGGGGCCTCCCCTTGAAGCCTAGGCCACACCAGGTGGGGTGAACTGGGACTGGGGTCGGGATTGCAATAAGAAATCTCTCTGGCTGTGACACTGATGTCCTGCAGTTGTCTACCTGGAGCAGCAGCAGCTGCTGACACAAGACTGGAGGATAGGGAAGGGGGAGGGCAGGCCAAAGCAGTTGGGCAACATTGGGGAGGTACTGAATCCCAGGTATGGCCAGGATGCCCATGACCACTTCCACTGAGGATGGTGGCCTGGACCAAGAGCTGGGCTTTTAGGTTGGAGAAACTGAGGTCAATCTTCACCCTACAATGTGACTTCCCCACGGTTTCCCTGCAGAATTCGGTTTCCATACCTCTCGTCAGCTGCTTGTATCCTCCATAAGGGGAGGGCCTGTGGTTAGCCAGCCCCTTCCCTCTCCCCGTCTTTTCTGTCCAGGGTCTGGGGTGGGACCTGAGATGCTCCACAAGACATATAGATTCTTCTCTTTTTCCACCCCTGGTGGAATTAGTCTCCCTCTTTCCCACAGGCCCAAGGCCAGCCCACTCCTGATTACTTAAAATCCTTTACGCAGCCAGTTGGGTAGAAACGGTCTCCCCGGGGACCTGCAGGCAGTCCTGGGCATCTCTTGCTTGGTCAGAAGCAATAGTTGAAGCCCTCTTTCCCCAGTGGCTTCTCTTGTGTGTACTTCATGGAGGCCTTATAAATCTGATCACATGCTCATTTGATCAGGTCAGTCTGCTTTAGAACCCCTCCATGGCTTTCAGTGCCACTAGGACAAAGTACAGACCCCTATGGTCCTCTAAGACCATGCATGCTAGCTCCTGTGGAGTGCTCCTTCCCCACCGCATGCACCCTTCACCCACTGAGACCCAACCACCCTTCCTGCTATGTCACTCCTGTCTCCTCTCCCTATCATCACCTAGTTAACTTCTCACACAATGGATCTCAGCTCACAGGTGGCCTCTCTGGAAAGTTTTCTGAGCGCCCCCCTCCCCACTAAGACTTTTTAGGCACACTTCTTAGGCCCTCATAGCTTCTGGAATCTTCCCTTCCCTCCCCATCACTGTTTATAATTATTGTATTACTTTTAAGATTATTACTCCCCTCACCCCACTGTGCTGTAGGAAAACACTACAAGGTCAGGAACTGTGTCTATTTTGGGCACCACTGTATTCCCAGCAAGATGCTTGGCGCTTGGCACATTACAAGTGCTTAATCAGCATTTGCTGAGTACATAAAATGGATTGTGGAGCTTCACAGAAGTTGAGTTTGGATTTTCATAGTCCCTCCTAGAGATGGAACTCCATTCAGCTGAACTTGGCAAGCCCTCTGTCAGCACTACTTCAAGGCCCTGCCCTTGTCCATGTTGAGAGGGGCTTAGAGTCCAGCTGGCTCTCAGCTTTGCTCTAACCCTGCTTTCTGCTTCCATCTCCAGAAGAGGCAGAGGATGTGAGTGAAGAAGCCCCACTGAGGGACCGCTCCCACATTGAGAAAACTCTGATGCTGGACGAGGACAAGCCAGCTGATGATTACTCTGGTAACCAGAGGAAGGAGGAGCCGGGCCTGGGGCTGGGGCTGGGAGGGCCTTGGGGGCTGGGGCTCTGAGGCCAGTGGACACCCCAGAGAGGAAAGCCCTGGGAGGTAGGGGGCTTTGCAGAGGAGGCTCTGTAAGCAGTGTCCAAGGACTGGGGCTCAGGGTTGGCTGGGAGGAGGAAAGGCAATCCAACCAGAGGGACCAGGGAACGGGTAAGAGGACAAACCCCAGGGCTGTATCTGAGGATGGTGCCAGCCTCCACACTGTGGCTGGGGAGGGGCGTTAATAGAGTTCATCACATTTGCTTTGATTTTTTACAGTTTATAAAGCCCTTTCATGCCCAGTATTTCATTTTACTCTCATGATAATCTAAGGCTTTCAGCAGAGCTTACTATCTCCTCTTAGCTGAGTTAGTGAAAGTTCAGAGCAAGGCAGAACTTGCTATGGCGCACAGCTAGAGAGGCCGCCCAAGGGGTGGGCTCTGGCACTCAGGCCCTCTTCCCCACTCTGTACCTCACACCCTGCTTCACACCCTTGGAGCTCCAGCCTCGCCCCTGTGAGTCACTTCTCCCTGGAGTTATGCTCTTCCCAAGAAGACGTTTGAGGCATCTGCATCCTTCCTGGGGCACCAGAGAGTGTGTCTAGGGGCCAGGGTCACCATCCTGTGGGCTTGCTTAGTGCCATGCCTCCTTGCCCTCTGAGCCTAAGGCCAGCAGAATGAGACATGAGGGCAGAGAGAAGGAGATGGGGTTCTTCTCTGCAGTAGGAAGGGCCTTCAGTTAGCTGAGGGCACACTACTGAAGAGAGGGCAGAGAGGGATAGATTAAAAAGAAATAGCCCAGGAGACTTTGGGGGATGGGGAGAGAATGCCTTGGGTTTAAAAACTTCTGAGGGTTGGGATAGAGACCAACTCCCTCCTTGAATGCTAATATGCGGACAGTTGCCAGCCTGCAGATGTTCTCTGCTCCCCACGAGGGTGGGCTGGAGCTGCCCTGGGAAGTGACCTGGCCCACGGCAGTCAGCAGTCTGTAGTACCCCTTACCTGATGCCCCCCCCCCTTCATCTTTCTCTGTCCCCAGCGGTCCTGCAGCGGCTTCGAAAGATCTACCATTCGTCCATCAAACCCTTGGAGCAGTCATACAAATACAATGAGCTTCGGCAGCACGAGATCACAGGTACAGCTTGTGTCCCAAGGTTAGGCCTTACCTCCAACCTGCCCACGCTCCCCCATGTCCATGAAGGCCCTGGGCTGTGTGTGTGGTGGGCAGAGGACACTGGAGTTGAACAATCCTAAGTTCTTGGAGACCTCAGTCATGTGAACCACCCTTTCACTGCAGGAGTACCCCATAACTTGCTCAGGGGTCTCCAGAGAGCATTCCATTTGTAAGCACTCATGCTTCAGTAGCACAGCTTGGGTTTCCATGGCAGTGATGCCAGTTTCTATCCCTCATGTGCCCAAAGGCCCACACAGCTCCCTATGCACGTACTGATCACGTCCTAAGTGCCCTGATTGGCCTGGAATCCTAACCTCCTCCCCTTAACTCCTCGTGGTCAGCTTCCCTCGGGTCTGGATTCTTTTAAAAATTGATTTTCAGAATAATAAAATAAGATGTACTTTTGCCAAAAAATCCCCCAAATTCAAATAGTGTCAAATAGTATACTTTGAAAAATAAAATCCCCTTTCTTGACTTCCACTTCCTCCAATTTCACTCTCCAAGACTCCCACTATTACAGTTCCTCACGAATACATTTCCGCTGCATACTTGAGCATATATAAGCATGTCTTTTCTGGTGGTTTTACAAAGATGGGATCATATCACAAAACTGTGTGTGTGCGTGTAGCTCCTCTGATCCCTGTGTGGATGCATTGCACTGGAAAGCCACCACCCTAGTGATGGAAAATGGGATGTTTGCCATCTTCCATTTTTAGGAATATTGCAAGCATTACTATAATTGCTGCATATTTCACACAGGTGTATTTGTATGATAAATTTTTAGGAATGGAACACTGGAAGGTAAACGCTTTGATAGGTGTTGCCAAATTGCCTGAGGCTGTACCAATTTGTACACACAATGACAGGATATGAGGGCTCTTATTCCCCCACACTGGTGTCTTTTTAAAGTGTTAATTCATCTTTTAAAACTTTAATAATGGTATATACTTGTTGTTTGAATGGTGAGTGGTATTAACACATCTTTTTGTATTAATTGGCTACTTCTGTATTACCTCCTATGATCTCGATGGTTGTAAAGCGGATAGGGTATCATAGGGTGTATCTTCTTGCTTTCCAGAGGAAGGACCAGGTGCCCGGGAAATGCTGGGCTAACCAGGGTCATATAGGGAAGTGGGGGCTGTTACTCTCTCCTTCCCAAGAGAATGCCTGTTTCACAATGATCTCTTTTGCTTTGTGCAAGTCTAAGAGCCAATGATCCTCTTTGGTTTCAGAGGGAAAGTGCAGGTGTTGGTGTGAGGTCACAGTCACCGAGTTGCTTTCCTGTCCTTCCCCCTTGCCTGTTCCTTCAGCCCTCAGAGCTAGCAGCTTGGCCCCGAGGCTGTGGGCTGCCCCAGGAATAGCGCTCAGTAGGGAGGGCGCCCTGACTCCTGACCTTACTTTTCAGGCTTGGCTAGTCTCCCCTCCTCTCCCACCAGTGCTGGGACTCCACTGTGCCCTTGGGTAGTCTCCTGCACACCCTCTGCTCCTCCCTCCTCAGGGTCTCACCTGCGGCCTCCTGCATGTGCCAGTAATGCCCCCTGCTGCAGAGGGCTGAAACAACAGCCCAGGAAAGCCCTGGTGGTGATTTGTCTCAGCAATGGCTGAGGGTCCAGTTCCCTTTGGTGTTGCCTGCCTGGGTGGAGGTAAAATAGATTTTTCTGTAAGATTGCAGTGTTATCACTGGAAATTCCTGCCACCCCCTTAGCCTGCCTATTTCTTCCTGTCCCTGAGCCAGGGGTTGATACCCACAGAGATGCCAGCAACTCATGGGGTGGGGCCGTGGTGTTGCTTTCAGGCAATAAATATGTGTCTGCCACTTACGAGATACCATCTTGGTTTTCTAGGACTTGGTTCCACATTAAAGAAAGAAAGCCAGCACATCAATAAGCAGGGTGTAGAAAAAGAATACCATATTCCTCCTTCTATAAAAAGATGGAGAGCATGCTCTCCGCTAATATTGCTCATAAATGCATGGAAATAGCTGAAAGAATATGCAGGGGGTGTTATGGCCTAGGCAGACTGGGGACAGGCATGTGAGACTTCTCACTGTGTTATTATACTTTGATTTTAGACCCAAGAAGTTAAATAAATTAAAATAGAAAAAATGAATGGAGTGCCTACTGTTTTGAGGCCTATCTGCCAGGCTCAGGGAGACAAAGAAGTCTGGAGAATTTTAGGTGCTAAATTATATAGGACTGACCCTGTGTGATTCAGGAAAGGGTTGAAAGAGCTGAGGCTTGAAAGCCAGTACAAGGGTGGTCACATCCCATGTTAAAAGCCTCTCCCCTTCCTGACTGCTGGTTTTGAAAGCACTGGGCCCCCAGCTGAAATGGTCTATGCAGAGTGCTCTCTCCACCATTGGACACAGGGCTCAAGGACCCACGAATTGTCTAGTCAGTGCTTGGTCTTGGGACCTGACAAATATGTCATGGACTTTGGAGGCTAATATTTGAGCCTGGCCCCAGACCCTCAGGGTCAGGCTGAGCCTGAGGTGGGATTTCAAGAGGCACAGGAGTCTGGCAACAGGCAGCATTGGAGTCCAGGCTGCCCAAGATTGTGTAAGCCTCGCTCCAACCCTTTATTTGTTACCAATCAAGATAGAGTTTCTACTGTTCCCCATGTGGCAGCTGTCCACTCTCCTTTTATGAACATTTCTTTCCCAGATCTACACCAGGAGGCCTCATGCAGAGTGAGCTCTGCATCAGTGTCTGTTGACTTCACTTAGTGCCTCCTTCTGGTACTAGTGTGCCAAGGATCTGTGCCAGGCCCAAGTGGTGTCTTCTGGTGTTTTCTTAACTGAGTGATTGCACCTGTGTAGCAAGAGATGTGCTGCTGATTGCTACCTGCTATCTGATCCAACGTAGAATTCCACAGCCCAGTTAGACGGACTGACTGGGATGCAGCGTGAAGAGAAACTTTGTTAGTTCACTCCCATCTCTAACTCCTGCTGCCCACAGATGGGGAAATCACTTCCAAGCCAATGGTGCTGTTTCTGGGACCGTGGAGTGTTGGCAAATCCACCATGATAAACTACCTCCTTGGGTTGGAAAACACTCGCTATCAGCTCTATACAGGTAAAAGTGAGATTTTCTTGTGTGATTCTTGGTACTTCAATGTGATGTGTAGAATCACTATGAAAACATCAAAACATTTATATGTATCTTCAATATAATAATGAAAATTGCATACAATAAACCAGAAGCTACATTCATGTTGGTAGCAGCATTATTCACAACACGTAAGAGGTAGACAACCCAAATATCCATCAACGGATGAATGGATAAACAAAATGTGGTCCATCCATATAGTGAAATATTATTCAGCCTTAACAAGTTACAAAGTTCTGATACATGCTACAACATGGATGAAACTTGGGGATATTATGCTCAATGAAATAAACCAACTTGTCACATGACTCCACTTATATGAGATCCCTTGGGTCATCAGCTTCATAGAGACAGAGAGTAGAGTGGTGGTTGTTGCCAGGGGCTGGGGAAGGTAGGAACGGGAGTTAGTGTTTAATGGACATGGGTGGGTTTGGGGTGACGAACATGTTCTGGAGATAGATGATGGTCATGGGTGGATGTGGATATACTTAATGCCACTGAGCTGTACATGTAAAATGGTTAAAGTGGTAAATTTCATGTTATATATATTATCACAGTTAAAAAAGTCACTAGCTTAGCAAGCATAGTGTCCGATTCTTGTGGCAAGCCCTCCCTGAAATACCTTGCTTACCCACTGTGTGTAGTTCTCTTCCGCAGAGCTGACTGTGTTCCTGCTAACCTTGTGCCTCTGTGTGCAGGCGCTGAGCCCACCACCTCTGAGTTCACGGTCCTCATGCATGGGCCCAAGCTAAAAACCATCGAGGGCATTGTCATGGCTGCTGATAGTGCCCGGTCCTTCTCACCCCTCGAGAAGTTTGGCCAGAATTTCCTGGAAAAGTTGATTGGCATCGAGGTTCCGCACAAACTTCTAGAGCGGGTCACTTTTGTGGATACACCAGGCATCATTGAGAACCGCAAGCAGCAAGAAAGAGGTAATTTATATCTGACACAGGGTGAGCTTTATTTTAGAAAACTGTTTTTAATAGTGGGTGGTAGGCAAGCAGGGGAGAGGAAATGTGACCAGCCTTGTCCAACACCAGGGGATGTGTTCTCTGCTTCCAGCCCTTTCTTCTTATCACTGTGGTGTCACTTAGGTATGGAGTACCTTGTCCTTTTACCTCCCCAAGGACTGATCTGGTGGGGAGGAGATCATTTTTCCCCAGGAGGAAACTGATGTTCTCTGTAAGTAGCTCCTTAAGGTCTGTGCTGGGCCTGAGCTGTCTTTGGGCGGCCCAGGCTGTCCTGGCTAATTAAGAGCCTGGACTAATTGGATCCCAGTCCAGGTATGCTTGACCTCTGGCTAACCTGGGCCTGGGTTGAACCTGACCTTTAATTCTTCCCACTCTACCAGGCCTGCTTTAACGGAAGCTTGTAACAAAAGCCCTACTTGCCTTCAGGTGGCAGGGGAGTGCCACTTTGGGCCCGGCAGGCACCAGGCTATAACATGGGCCACTGAGAATCGCCATGACTCACGGTTATCTACAGAGAATGAGTCATAACAGCATTTGTAGGGTATGTGACTGGAGATGACAGATCTCAGTTAATGGCTATCACTCCCATTTTGGTTATAACCAGACCCTGTTTTATGGCTAGTAATATATTATCACAATAATATTATCATAATAATTATAGTAAATTAACCTTTATTATGCTCAAGTACATGTCAGATAATGTTATGTATTATTGGTTAATTTTGTAAAAAATTCCCAAGAGAGGTATTCCTAGTCTCCTCATTTTGGAAATAAGAAGTTGAAGGCCGGAAAATATATTGAGCACCTACTATGTGGCAGTTTTAGTTAAGCGCTTTCCTGTATTTGTAGCCACAGTGATCTTTATATCAACTTAGGCTTCATAGTTCTTCTTGTCATTTTGTAGCTAACATGCTAAAACTTAGAAGCATTTAGTACTCAGCTGGCCACTGACAAAGCCCCAGTACCGGTCTGGGTCTTATGCCCGGACATTTCTTTCCCCTAAATGATGGATTCTTTTTAAAAAACTTTTTATTAAAATTAAAAAAATTTCAGTTATAGTTGATATGCAATATTATACTAGTTTTAGGTGCACAAAATAGTGATTAGATGTTTATATAACTAATGAGTGATCACCCCAATAAGTCTAGTACTTATGGGTCCTCTTTCATATCCTTCTAGTTCCCTGACCTTTTTCCTTCAATATCTTCGCCACTGCCCCAGATCCTTTTATTTTTTTTTTAAAAGACTTTATTTGTTTACTTTTATTATTATTTTTTATAATTTAAAAAAGATTTATTTATTTTTAGAGAGAGGGGAAGGGAGGGAGAAAGAGAGGGAAAGAAACATCAATATGTGGTTGCCTCTCGAGCACCCCCTACTGGGGACCTGGCCTGCAACCCAGGCATATGCTGTAGATTGGGAATAGAACCAGCGACCCTTTGGTTCACAAGCAGGCACTCAGTCCACTGAGCCACACCAAGCATGGCTGCCCCAGATCATTTTAGACAGTAGGAAAATCTCCATTTCCAAAAAGCATTTTGGTCCCCTGGAACCTTGGATTTCATTTAAATTAAAGCAAGGATTAGGCTGTTCTTGATTGAAGGTTGACAATGGCCAGGAGATATGCAGTTAATTCTTAAAAAGTGTTTAGAAGACGGGAAAATCTTTAATGCAGTTATTTCCTTCAACCTGTGGAGTGGTTTGGTTCTGGCAGGAGGCACAATTGGCTTGGGCTAACGCTTGCTCAGCCTGACTTCTCACTCCCTCTCCCCAAGGTTACCCCTTCAACGATGTGTGCCAATGGTTCATTGACAGAGCCGACCTCATCTTTGTCGTCTTTGACCCAACCAAACTGGACGTGGGTCTGGAGCTGGAGATGCTATTCCGCCAGCTGAAGGGGCGGGAATCCCAGATAAGGATCATCCTGAACAAGGCTGACAACTTGGCCACACAGATGCTCATGCGGGTCTATGGGGCTCTCTTCTGGAGCTTGGCCCCACTCATCAACGTTACCGAGCCCCCAAGGGTCTACGTCAGCTCCTTCTGGCCACAAGACTACAAGCCTGAAACCCACCGGGACCTGTTTCTCAAGGAAGAGATCTCCCTCCTGGAAGACCTGAACCAGGTGATTGAGAACAGGTTGGAGAACAAGATTGCCTTCATCCGCCAGCATGCCATCCGGGTCCGCATCCATGCCCTCTTGGTTGATCGCTATCTGCAGACATACAAGGACAAAATGACCTTCTTCAGTGATGGAGAGCTGGTCTTTAAGGACATTGTGGAAGATCCTGATAAATTCTACATCTTCAAGACCATCCTGGCAAAGACCAATGTCAGCAAATTTGACCTTCCCAACCGTGAGGCCTATAAGGACTTCTTTGGTATCAACCCCATTTCTAGTTTCAAGCTCCTATCCCAGCAGTGTTCTTATATGGGGGGCTGCTTTCTGGAGAAGATTGAGCGGGCCATCACCCATGAGCTCCCAGGCCTCCTGGGAAGCCTGGGTTTGGGGAAGAATCCAGGTGCTCTCAACTGTGACAAAACAGGGTGTGGCGAAACCCCAAAGAATCGCTATAGGAAACACTAGGTTGTTGTGTGGCCATTTTCGGGTTCCTGTTGGTGAATGAGCTTGTGTCCTAACTGTCTGAGAAGTCCTGGTCTATTAGCCCTTTGAGCCACACTGGCAAGAGTCATCACACATTGGAGACTTGGGAGTTGAGGCCAGTGGTGGGGGAAAGTGTGAGTCGAGGGAGGAGAGTGGAAACTGTGAATTATAGTGTGCTTGTCTCATTGCTTCAGTTAGGGGGCCTGACTGAGGTAAGTCGGGCTACACGTGCTTTTCCTGGGTCCTATCTTGGAGGGACAAAGAGCAGCTACATTTTAGTGTCTACTGAATTAATGAGCATTAAATAAGCTAAAAGCAGGTGGAGTCCTTTCCCCCTATAAGCTGAGAAAAGAGAAGACTTGAGTTCTGTAGGGCTGCCCAGGTCCATTGTGGCTGCCTTCCACACATAGTCTTCTATTTGTCCCCCAGCCCTCAGCTGTCTCCTAAACTTGGGTTGGCTTCAACAGGGGGCACTCTCTTGGGCCTGAATCAACCTGGGTTGTGAGCCTACCCCCAGGCTCTCTTCCCTGTTTTCTCAAGAGGTGGGGGGAATGGGTTAGGATACCAGAACACTAAGAAAGAATAAGAGTTCCCATGCTAAGAGAAGGATCTGCCTCTCCCATGCCATTTCTCTGACGTGGTCTTCTAAGCCAGCTGGGAGACTGGGGTCCCTTTATTCACCCAAAGAGGAGGGTCAGTGTTCTGTGTATTCAGGTAATTCACTAGAAGTGACTTCAGTGACAGTACTGGAAGGGCTCAGAGGGTTAATTGGTTTGCAGTGTGTCTTTGTCTATTGCATGTCTTGGAAACTTGGACCCCAAAGGCATTGGGTTTCAGGAGGGACAATGGAGACCTTGCTCCTTTTCACTGGGGACTTCTCTGGGAAGCCCACCTCTCCAAATGTAAGAGGAGGCTGTTTCCACAACTTCTCTGTGGAGGCATTCAGCCGAAGAGTCGTTCCTTCCTGGTTTTCATCAATGTGGCTTTTCCTTTCCCTTCTTCTCCATTCCCTGATGTGTCAACACTCAAAACTCACAGGAGTCAGAACCAGCACCAGCCACTCAGTGTCAGTGGCAACCAAGGCTTAACCTTCAGTTTCCTACCTGAACTTGATGCTGATACCCACTGGACGCACCGCAGGAAAGCCTGGGCCTTCAAATACCAATAAGTGTGGATATGTGTGTATTATGTTGTCCAAGAGAGATTAGGGAGATAACAAATGCCAGAGGGCATAGCGAAAGAACTTGTGAGAGTCCTGCCTGGCTGGTATGCCACCCTGGAGGGCAGCACGGGACAGAGGATGGGGGAAGGACCCTGGAAGGAAGAAGCCATTTGACAAAAAGTGGGTGAATGAACAGTCTGTGCAAATCCTGGAGACCTGGCCCAGGGCTGTCCTCAAGGCCGCCTGCCTACTGAGCCAGCCTCTCTTGGGAACTTGACTAGGAGGCATGGATCAGGACCTGCCAGCATCAGGAAGCCATCCTGGAGCAGAAGGAAAGTGAAGGTGAAGGCAGAGCGAGAGGCACTCAGGATTAGGCAGTGGAAGTAAATTGGTGATCAGATTAGGTCCATGCGGAGAACTGCAACTTCGGAATTCCTGTTTCTCAGAATTATTAG
The DNA here is from genome assembly GCA_007922815.1 of Macrotus californicus. Lineage (NCBI taxonomy): Eukaryota > Metazoa > Chordata > Mammalia > Chiroptera > Phyllostomidae > Macrotus > Macrotus californicus. The sequence goes on along the minus strand of VMDR010000452.1, from coordinate 13,823 downwards.
CACTGTGGTGCATGCCGCAAAAGAGGCTGCTACTTTTGTGGAGGACCTGGAACCTCCCACAAGCCAGCCAGAGGTCCCAAAGCCTCCAGGACATTGTTTCTAACCAGAAAAGAAAGAGTCTGCTAGGGGTGTCCAAGGAGTCTGGTGACAGGGCCTGATGATCTGTTTTTCGTCTCATCAAGAACCAACCCTTCATCTCTCTGGCATTTACCCTCCTGAGAGTCTGCCCTCCCACCTTGCTCCTTAACGCCCCTGAGTGCACTCGAGCTCCTCTTGGCATGTCTGTGTTTCTCAATGCAGTAGGGGAAATAAAATGTACAGAACTGTATGGGCATTGTCATAGCTGCCGATGTCACCATTGCTTTGGAGGAAGAAGGTGGAATGAGGCTAATACATTCACACAATATTTATAGTTTCAGGAGGTGACATTATCAGTGTGATCTTTCCCCTTTTCTTTTATCTACCCATTTTCCTTTTCTTACTCCTGTTCCTCTGCTCACTCCTTGACTTACCCTTTTTCTAACTGCCCACAGGCTTGTCCGTCAGTCAGCTTGGACTTTAAGAGCTGTTTGGTGCCCCATTGTGTGGAAGTGGATTTTAAGCAGAATTCTGACTTTTTTAGGGGTGGGTGGATGGGTGGGTTGAGAGCTGGGAGAAATTTAGGATCCAGAGATCTCTCAAGAGGAGTATCTGCAACTATTTGTGCCTGAGCAGTTGCTGTTTCTCTCCAAAGTGGAACCTTTCCGGTGTTCTTTCCATTCTGATTTCATCAGGGAGAAAGTCTCAATAAAGTTCCAATCTCTCTTTAACACCTTGTACTTTGATTGTATCCAGGCATTCAATCTCTTTATCTTCTTTCATATCTAGTAGAGTGTACCAATTTTTATAAAGACTGGTTTTTAGAGGAGTTTTAGGTTCACAGCAAAATTTAGAGGAAGGCAGAGATTTCCTATATGCACCTCCCCCCAGATGCACAGCCTCCCCCACCATCAACACCCCCACAGAGTAGGACATTGGATATAGTCAGTGAGCCTGTATTGCCCTGTCATTGTCACTCAAAGTCCATAGTTCTCATTAGGGTTCACACTTGATGTTGTACATTCTGTGGGTTTGGACAAATGTATATTGACGTGTACCCACCATTATAGTGTCATACAGAGCAGTTTCACTGTCCTGAAAACCCCCTGCGCTCCACCTGTTCATTCCTCCTGTCTGCTCCCACCTCCATATACTAATTTTTAAGTTCTTGGGGATAGATTGAAAATGTACAATTGGCTCCCTTTGTCCCTCCCTGCCTTCTTTCTTTATAGGACAAGGAATGGTTTATTCTCACAGCTGAGCCTCTGATAGATAGCAGCAGAGGCAGCTCCCTCTCAACTCCAGCCCTTCCCTCTTGGTAGGACAGCTGCAGGTGGGCTGGGTCAGGAGCCAGGGTGACAGCAAGGGTGGCAGCCCCTGCCCCTTCCCACCACCCACCATGGAAGCCATGGAAGCCTTGGAAGCTGGGTTGGCCATGGAATGCAGTGGGCAGCCGCAGCAGATTATGGAGGGGGACAGAGTATTAGTTGAGCTGGCTGATTTCCATCCCCTGATGGGTGGTGGTTGGTGAGGGCTTGGCGGGGGGGCGGGGGGGTGGCCTGTGAGGTGGAGCCATCTGGAAAGGCTCAGTTGGCTGTGAAGATGTGGCTGGAAATGTCATCCAGGAGGCAGCCAGTTGAGGCTGGGCAGCAGGTTATCCTCGGTGATGGAGCTGTAGCCCTGGATGTACCAGTGGTGGCTGCAGATGGAGTCCAGCTCCAGGGCCTTATGCATGGCATTAGAAGACAGTGCTCCAGACAGGTCCTGCTTGTTAACAAAGGTGAGGAGAGTGGCTCCAGCCAGGTGTTCTTCCACCAGCAGGCTCCGGAGCTCCTGCTGGCAGTCCTGTGTGCGCTGGAGGTGGGTGCTGTCCACCACCCAGGTGAGGCTGGCAGTGCTCTCAAAGTAGTTCCGCCAGTAGAGGGGCTGGGACTTCTGGCTGCCAACATCTCAGAGGTTCAGCTTGAATGCCTGGGGTCCAAGGTCTCGATGTTGAAGCCGAGTGTCAGGGAGATGGAGTTGACGTTTTCCCCACTGAACTTCTTGAGGACAGTTGTTTTGCCAGCGTTGTCCAGGCTGAGCATGAGCAGCCGTAGCTCTTGTTCTTTTTGCATCACCTTCTTCAGGATGGTCCGAAGGCCCATGTTCCTGAAGCCCCCTCCCTGCAGCCATTTCTTCCCAGTCCTGAGACCTGCCTTCTTTTCAAACCTCCCAGGGTCAAGGATGACCTGTTTCCTCAGCTGGCTAGGAAACGAAGGCCAGCTGTTGTATAAGGAATGGTAGACTTGAAGAAACGCTCTCCCGACTTTGTCATTCTTCCTGGTCTCTGTGGCAATTGCCCATTAATAGGAGTTGCTGAAATCTATCCCAAATCTCTCACAGAGGCAGCTCAGGCTGTCACACCATTTGGTCCTCACCCTCAGCCATGCAGCTGCCCACTTGTGGTGGAGGGAGGGTCTGCCCTGCATGTGAGGATGGTCCTTCCCCTTGGCTTCTGTAGGAAGTGGTGCCTCCATAGCATAACCTGGGCCTCCTGCCCATTTTTGTCTTTAAAGAAACCTGAACTTGTCCTTGTCTCCCCAAGCCTGTGCCCTTCAGAGTAGAGATCCTTTATTTTGAAGTTTTACCTCTGGGTTCCTCCTGAGGATATTACTCCCAATCCCCACCCTACCTCCCCTTCCCCCACACACTTGAGAGCATGTTTCTGAAAAGGAAAAGAACTGGGCCCTAGAAGCTGGTGGGAGATTGGACCACCATGCCAGAGAAGATGCTAGATTCAGTGGCACGGCCACCTGCCCTGGGCTTTCCTGTTAGAAGAGGCTGCTCTTAGGGCCTGAGGAGTAGGGCAATGCAGTTCACTTCCTCTCTTGCCCTTGTTCTCCTCATGATTGGGGTCCACAGCCCACAGTCTGAGCAACAGAGCAAGCTGACCTTAGACCACTGTTGCCCACCCACGCCTGCCCCAGCTCACCTCCCCTACCTATGAGTGCAACCAGCATTTTCCCATGACTGCGAGACATGGAGCTTTTCCCTGCAAGGGGAAGGTAGGTTAGATCTGTTTTGAGGATAAATATTAAAAAAAAAAAAGTATAAGAAAAAAAGTAAATGAGAGCAGAGACATGAGTTTGCCTGTAGCAAAGGTGTGTTCAACAGATTCCAAGGAATTCCCTGTGCCCACCTCTCATCCAAAGGATAAAAGAACATGTATAAATGAGCATTTAATTTGTCTGCCTGCACTGTGGAGCATGTTCTTTGTTTTCGCAGAATGCCAGTGGGGAAAGGAACCAATTTCTAGAATATCCCTTTGTGCCAGGAACTGGGCTGTAGATCTATAGACATTATCTCCTGTACACCTTAAGATCATGGGATAATTCTAACAGTTTTGCCCCAGGCTACACGTTGAGAGCTTTGTGTGCATTCTGTCATTTAACCCTCTCAAGAACGCCCTAGGGAAGGAGCCATCCAGCACTGACCAGAGCACACACTCACATCTCTTGGGATGCATCCTGGGCTCCACCACTTACTAGCAGGGCAGCCTTAGACAAATGGCTTACGTTTCTGTGATTCAGTTTCCTTGTCCATAAAGTGGAGATGTTAATTATTTTCTCATGGGGTTGTTGTCAGGATTAAATGACTTAATATATGCAACATGCTTGAAATAGTTCACAGCCCACACAAAGCATTCAGTAAATGTTATTACTATTGTTGTCCATATTTTACTGATGAGGAGACTGATGGTCAGAGTGGTTGAGATGATGGTAAGTGTAAGTGGGAGAGTCAAAATTCTAGCTGCTGCCTGATTCTCCATACAGGTCATGCTAGGTTACTGGCCTAGGGTCGCATTAGGTGACACTGGTCTCCCTGATCCCAAAGCCTTTTCCCTCCTCTACACAAACTGGCAAAAATTTAGAACTGCCAGATTTTTGAGATAGTCGCTCAGCACCTTGAAACTTGTTAGTACCAACATTTAAATCATTTAAAAGTAATTTTCTTTAGAAATGTTCACCCTGGTTGGTGTGGCTCAGTAGATTGCGTGTTGGCCTGTGGACCAAAGGGTTGTTGGTTCAATTCCCAGTCGGGTACATGCCTGGGTTGCAGACCAGGTTCCCAGCTAGGGGCATGTGAGAGGCAACCACACATTGATGTTTCTCTCCCCCTCTTTCTCCCTCCCTTCCCCTCTCTCTAAAAATAAAAAAAAAAAAAAATAGAAATGTTACTGAGGATTATTTTCTGAACAAAAAATTATTAAAATGAAAAAAAATCACAATTCCATTTCACATTTGATCTTCACCACAATCATCTAAATAAATAGGTATACATATACAATATTAATCAAGCCAAATCGAATAGGAGGAAAGTACATCTCCAGAGAAACTGTTCAAGCTCATTCAGCTGGTACATGACAAATCAAACTAAAAGGCCAATTTCTACCCATCTCACTATTTCTAATTCAGTCACTTTGATTTGTGTCAGTCTGGAGCCTAGACCAGTACATTTTTCTGACACACTAAAAAGAGTGATTTTGTATTGGTGAAGAGCGCAAAAACATGTTTTTGACGTACTTCCATTTTCTCCAAACTTCTGGATTTTATTTTCCCCACCACAACTTCACAGGGTTGGGAACTTTTACATATTTATTCAGGCATCGTCTCTGTCCTAGGGGAGCAAATGGTGCAGTTAGGGATATAAGGCATGGAACTGGACTAGTCAGGGAAGTCCTCAGGGATAAAGTGACCACACTTTCCAAATCATAAAGTGGAATCCATGGTCTGGCAGAGGACTTTCTCATGTGCAAATGTAATTATCTGAGAAGTCCAACCGATGTATGTAGACTGTTAAATTTACTTAAACATTTACTTTGATTATTTTTGTTGAGGAGAATCCACTCAATATAACATCAGGACTCGTCTGAGAATACTGACATCCAGGGGGTTACCAAGCTTGGGGAGAGGGTAGAATTCTAGCTACACTTCAAGGATGGGCAGATTTGGAAGGTCAGAGAGCAGGGGGATGGATCCTGGGGGAAGATCAAGGGCCCACACTCCGAGAAAGGAAGACCACTGTGTGTGGCAGTTGAGTGACCAAGGTAAGATGAGGTAAGTTGGGGAAAACCAACCCTTCAATTGAAGCCCAAGGAGTCTGGGGTCCAGGCCACTGCAAATTTCCGAAAGGAGAGGACCATGAGAAAGCAGGGAAAGAACTGGCAGCCCTGAGGCTGACTGGAGAGGTGAGGGCTTGGCACCAAGGAGCCTATTTTGGCAACACTGAGTATCCCTTGGGCAGTGCCCCTCAGACCCATGACCTGCGGCCTGCTGGGTAAGGGGCACTGGATTTCTGTCCTGCCCATTCCGAGGAGCTGGGAACCAACTGCTGGAGCCCCTTAAGGAGGTGGTGGGAAGAAACTCACCCTATTAGTCTGGCTCCACTGTTGGGCCCTGGACCCCCACCAGCCCTGGCAGACCCACATCTGTGTCTCTTCTCTGGACCCCTGTGACATTGTGGTCACTCTATCCAGGATGACCAGGGACAGCGCACGCGAGGACATGCAGGCCTGTGTGCCTAGAGCCAAGTGAGGATGTGGAGCTGCTCCTGGCCCCCCAGCCCTAGGTCTGCAGTTCTCAGGGGGACACAGGCTCCCCGCGCGGGCAGGGGCGGCACCCTGCGCGAGACGGGTCTCCCTGGCTCTCGTCCTCACTGTGGCTGGAGAACCTCAGCCTTCCCCGCTGAACCCACACAGTTTCAAGGGGAAATCGAGGCTTCGTGCAGGGCAGTTCTCTGCCGGAGTCGTGAGGGTGGGAGAATCCGGAGCTTGGCCGAATTTGGACTGGTCCCTAAACCCCGCCCCCTCACGCACAAAAGGCTAGTTCTGAGAGGGAGTCACCAGCGCGATCCCGCGGACCCACCAATAGCAACGCCCACGACGAGTCCCCGCAGGGTCTGGCCCGCGGGAAACCACCACTCGCGTGCGCCTCCACTCACGGCCGCGGGCCGGGCCCAAGCCCCTCCAGGGCCGCGCGCTCCTCTTGAGTCACGCGTGGGGACTCACGCATGCGCAAGCTTGCAGCGGTGCTTCAGCTGTCGCGGGCTTAGCGGAGCAGGGTGGGCGGTGACTCATCGCCGGGGCGAGGGGCGGGGTGGGGTGAGGGGCCGAGGGCAGGATGGTTCCCCTCCCGCCGGGCTCAAGAGCTTCGCCCCTTGGGCTTTCACCATGTCCCGTTTGGGCAGAGGCTGCCAGTGTTGTGGGCTCGCCACTCCAGTCCTCGGGGCGGGGGTGTCGGAAGTTTTGATTTGGGACAGTGGAAGGCCTTGAACTTGCTCACTGTTGTTGTGGTGCGAGGCCACAGATCTCTGGAGGCACTTGGGGGAAAGTGAAGAATGCCAAAGACAAATCGGGCTGGCGGTTATTATGTTGTGGTTTTCACCAGCGGCCAACTTTCAGGTAAAACAGGAACTGAGACTTTTAAGAGGTTACTCTACCTCCCTCACCTCTTCAGAAGCTCAGAAACTGGAATCCAAACTGCCCTCCCCTCTTGCTCTTAGGACAGAAACCCAGCCCTACCTTGCCCGCTTTCCCCTCCTGCTGGGGGCCAGTACCCGGGAAAGCACTCTGGGGAGCTGAAACTCCAAGTGAAGGGGACAGGAAAGGTGATATTCTCATCAGAAAGTCATCCTTGTGGCTTCGGGAGTTCCCTGACTCACCAGTTTCAGAAGCTAAAAAGAACTTCAGAGGTTCTGTAATATCTCATCAAGTGGTTCTTAGCCTCCACTTGAAATATATCTATCTAGTGACAGGGATATGTACAGGGCGTCTGGTGTCTTCTGACAGGATGCTGGTTTCGGTGGCCCCCTCTGCCCTACTTGCCACCTGTGAGATGACATCATTTCCCTTTGCAAACCTGTGGAGAAAGTACTGGCGTCAAGTACTCGTGCACCTGTTTCCTTGCTTGGACCCCCTGCACCCCCACCTCCCATACTAGGACCCAGGAAGGGGCCCCTGTGGTTAAACCAGGGTTGACCAGTTGGTTAGTGAAAGTAATGAGAATTTAATCTCCTGGGTTTTCTTGGCTGTTGCTTTGGATTAGAGATCGTTTGAGCATCAGGTACCCTGGTAGCCTGAGGAAAAGGAAAGTCCTTGGAAAGGAGTTAGGTGATTCCTGGGGAAGAATGAGCTGGTGTGGGGATCGGGGAAAGCTGCTTAGCTGGTTAGCCTTCTCTCTCCACTAGGAAGCTTTATTCTCTTACAAGCGTCCTTTTCCTGAGTTTAATATAACAGGATACCTAGTAGTAGCAGGGAATTGTAGCACAAAAAGAGCCATGTGGTTCAACTCATTCTTTTTATACAAGAGGAAGCTGACACCTAGAAAAGGAAAGAGATTGGCCCGGGGTCACAGAGCCAGATAGTGGCAGAGATGGGACTTGAATTCAGGTCTCCTGAATCCCAGGCTTGTTGTTATCCCCCTATATCACATATATTAGGGACTAGCAAAAAACAGATGCCACATTTCAGTTGGGTAATTTGAGATAGGGTATAGGAAAACAATATGGATAGTGAAATATTCTGGCGCTAGTAACCATGGGATCTTACCATTTCTGTGCCTTCAGGCAGAGAGGCAGTATGGAGGGTCATCTTCTAGAGCTGGGACTTCGGTGCAGTGTAATGAAGTGCAAACCAGGGGTCCCCTGAAAATAGAGCACATTCCCCACAGCCCTTGGTTGGGGGAAGGGAGAAGTGGATGATACTCAGAGTTTAAGACACTTTGCATAACAATGGCAAGTTACTAGCTATGCCTTGGCTGAAGGGAAGCAGACTCCCACCCTGGGTGAACGTGACTGTAAGAGCAACTCTAAGAGTGTGTAGTGACTCCTGACATAGCCAGGGGAGGCAGATGCCCCTGTGTCTCAGGGAACTCTTGCCCTGACTAAAGATGGCAGCCAAAAGAAGGTAAAAATGTATGGGGGAATTGGCAAAAGTGGCATGTCATAGGCGGGGCTGGTGAGATCACATAGGAAGTTCGAGGCTGAGCATTTAAAATAAGGGTGGGCTGAAAGAGAAGGGGGTGGGTCTGCCATGAGGTCTGGTGTGTAAAGAGATGCCATATGGTTTGGAGTAAGAGCATGCCACCAGGTCTGGAGTAAGAAAGGGGAGGCCTGCTGGGAAGCTGGTCTGGAGAAGATGGTGACAGAACTGATGGAGCTGTGTGGGGACCTGCCTAGCCATCCGGATTCATGAGAGGTACTTGGAGCTGAACTGTGACTGGGAATGCTGATCTGCAGGCTTCTGCTTTTATGAAAGGTGGTACCTCTGACTGGCATATTTTGAAACTGCCCTGGTTTGGCAAAGAGAGACAGGACTATGTGTTTTGGGGGTTTTAAAGGGAGTGGTTCTCAACAGCAGCAATCCACCATCATTCTAAACCTGTACAACCTTTAAGTGAACAACCCCTTCCTTTTGCACCAAACGCTGGCATAGGGAGTCACGCTTCTTGGCGGTGGGCAATCGAGTCCCACAGGTATTCCAGAACAGCATAGGTGGGACTCTGTACCAAAAGGGCTCAGGAACACAGGTGAGGACATAAAAGCCTCTTCACTTTCTCTCTTCTGATCTGTCAAGGCTCCCCAGGGACCAAACCCAGGGGAAAGTCAGAGGGCAAGGGGAGTCTTAATGAGTCCATATAAGCCAATTCTAGAGAACAGCACAGGGTGGCAAATGAAGAATGTACTTGGAGGGGCAAGTGAAAGATATTCAGCATAACAGGCCATCTTACTTCTAGTAGTATAACAATGGTTTACATTTCTTGAGTATTTAATATGTGTCAGGTGCATCCATTATCTCGCTGCATCTTCCCATAAACTGGTTTTCTCCATTTGGCAGATAAAGAAATGGACTAGTCAAACTTGAGAATGGAGATATGAAAAACTAAGCTGCCCCCTGCCTCTCTGGGATCTTATTTTGTGGATAGTAGTTCCTTTGTGGATATGTGTGGAATGAATGAATGAACGAATGAGGAACAAACCCAAATAGGATTCGATGGTAAATCTCCCTGAACATCCTTAGCTGTGCCTTTTCTCCATGGACTGAGAGGCTGAGCTATGGAGTCTGGAGGCTCTGCAGAGGTGAGTCCCATGCCTGTTGCTTCTTTCCTGCTTGTTTGTAATAGGCCAGGTCATTCAGGTCAAAAGAGTTGGTATATAGATGTGATTTTTAAGAACTCTGGACTCCTTGGTTTTTCTAGTGGAGGATAGCTTTTAGAATTAAGCATTTTCTCTCAGAAGCCACCCCCTGATTTCTGATGCCCCCACAATCTGGGCAGGGACCCAGGGTGTTGCCTCTCTTCCCTGTTCAACTCCGCACTGCTCCACCCACAAGCTCAGTTCTGCTATTTGCATCGCTGGTGCAGCTCCTGGAACACAGCGTTCTTCAGGGCTGGACCAATGACTAGTACGGTGGGAAGTTTGACCAGCACTTCTAAAATGACCTGCTGTGCAGCAGAAGCCTCACCTTAAAGGTGCTGGGCTCTTTCCTCCACATTTTCTCTTCCTTTACTATCTTCTCTCTTCAGAATCTCCTTTTATTGGCCTCTTCCTAGAGGGTCCCCCAGGAATCTTTCATTTGTTGTTTATTATTCAAGGCCCGCAAGCGTGGAAAAGGAACCTAATGATCACATGCTGTGTGCTCAGCAGTGTGCTAGATGCTTCATGCCTGTTATTTCATTTCATAATGATCTCGTAGGTAGGAACCTGTGAGACAGGCCAGTAAGCCAGGACAAGCAGAATAGGAAATCTGAGACAGAGAGCTGAGCAAACTGGCCAAGCAATTTACAGCCAGATACAGAAGGTCACCTCCCTAGAGATAACATCTAGGCCTTAGCTGTGTTTCAGCTCCAGGCCCAGGAAAGCAGCAAAGCCAGGTGGGCGACACCAGGAACAGCTGCAACAACTAATCCCGGAGACCGTGTAGAGACCACGCCCCTGAAAGGGCTCACCTGGAAAACGGACAAATATTCTGCTGAAACCCTCCCCTGAGACCTGCACTGAAATTCCCACTGGCAAGAGAGAGATAAAAGCCTCAAGACAAAGGACCCAGAGCACTCCCTCCCTCTGGGGAGCAGTGGTGCCATTACCTTGCCCTTCTTTCTCTCTCCTTCCCCACAGGCACACATCTCCTGGACTCCTAGAGTCCCCACGAGGCTTACAACCAGGACAGCAATGGGCAGCAGCGGTTCAACCCAGGCGAATCCCCTAAACCTGTCCTCAAGACCCCCTTTTCTCTGACTTCCCAGTGAGCTACAGCAGCACAGCCTAGGCCCTCCTGTTGCTTCTATGCTGAGCCTTTCCTTGTTTCACTGTCCCCAGCTTTAATAAACATACCCTCATAGTCACCTGGACTTGTGTTGTGAAATCTTTCCTGCTCAAAGTCAAGAACCCATACACTGCCATGTGGCCCTAGGCAGACCCAGTCAGGGCCAGGTCCCCTCTCCAGTAACACTTGCAGATGAAAAACCAAGACTTCTGTTTAGGTAACTCGTCCCCATTACAGAGCTCTGATCTAACTCCGAGGTCCATCCCGGTACACTTCTCACCTAGAATAAACCCTGCTGCTCTAGTCTTTGCATTTCTCTTGTCTTTTTGCTACTCAGAAGCTTTTTCTTATGCAATTGCCCGTGTCCCTGGGGCTTGGGCATGTCAAATACTGTTTCAGCACACTCTTGTGATTTCCATGTGGATTTGCTGAACATCTGATTCCGTCCAGAGTCCGCGTACCCTCCTTCAGTCTTTTGTTGATGATGTCCCCTCCATCAGGAAGGCCATTTTACCTATTTCTGAATGGGTACATCCAACCCATTCTCTTTCTCTCTCTCTCTCGGTCTCTGTCTCTGTCTCTGTCTCTTATCCTCATCTAAGGAGAGAGGGGAAGTAAGGGAGAGAGAGGGAGAGAAACATCAGTGTGCTAGAGATACATCCATAGGTTGCCTCTCATATGCACCCACAGCCCAGCCATGTGCCCTGACTAGGAATTGAACTGGTGAACTCTCCGTTCGCAGGCCGGCACTCAATCCACTGACCCACGCCAGCCAGGGCATACTGCAATAGTATTTGTATTTCTTCAGTTCCTAACAGAGGACATTACACACTATAAGCCACCAGTGAATGAATGCATCAGGGGAGTTTTTTGTGGTGAAAAGAGTTTGTAAAGTGAAGATTTATCCCTCCACAGTTTGAGTTTGCTTAAAACAAGATTCAGCTGTGAGATAAATGTCCTGGTTAAGTCTGGGGGATGGGTGGTGGAGGGCATCTTGTGGTTTTCTTGAGGTGCTTTGAATCTGAAGAAATGAAGAGACACCAATGAGGGCAGGCAGTGGAGAACAGTCTGCTTAGGTGGCATACCCTACACGTCTGTCTGTCCACATGGAGAGCAAACAGTGGTGGGCTGTGTCCCTTGACCTTTATCACGGGCTACAGCTTTTTTGAGGCCATCTCCTGTGCTCCCTTAATGTTTGCTCCAATAAACAAAGGCCATCATTCCTGCTTTCACCACCAGTGGCAGGGGAGACTTTGGCCACAATGGCAGCCTTTCCTCCCTGGGACCTCAGTGGGCTAAGGGCACATATTTCCTATATCACCCAAAACAGACAGATGCTGGGGCCCTTCGGCAGAGAACCAGAGAACCAGAGAACGGGTGTGGGTTGGGATGATGACTCACCTGCTTTGTCGCTGCTTAAGCTTGCTTCACAGCCCTTCAGAATCAAAACACTTCCCTAGGAGAGGCACAGAAGATGGTCCTTGCAGAGAGCAGCTTGGGTTCCTGCTTCTGCAAAAGTCTGTCACTGCCGCAATATTTCAAAGTCTAGGTTAGTGAGGAGCCATCTAATTGCATGGTCATGGAAAACAGGTAGAAGAAGCAACTCAGAAAGAAATACCCTGATCTGGGCATCAGACAACCCAGGCTTTACCTGGGCTCTGCCAGGAGCTCCCTGTGTGTCTGTAAAGGAAAGGGGTTCTTTAAGTCATCCTGCTCTTACTAAGATCGAGGAGGGCTATGAGAAGTCCAAACCTATTCCTACCCGGGATGGTCTCTCTGTCTCTGTAAACGAATGCAGGTCACGGTAATAAATGCTATACAAAGGTGTTTATGGATCATGGAAGAGAAATTATCTTTCCTAGGGAAATGAGTGAGCAAGGGGAGCTTTATCTGAAGAGGTGACACTTGAGCTGGACCTTGAAATTGAAATTATCCTGTTAGATGAGAGTAAGTCTGTTGCACCTTTGAAGAATATTGTGCTGTATATTGTCAGTGGAGTAAAGTTAATGGAATGTAGAGAGGAGTGAAGATAGGGGATTAGGCACGAAGGTTTATCTGGGTCTAGCATGAGGGGCCATGCCACTTTGAACCTTACCCTGAAGGCAGAGGGGAGAGTTTGAACCAATCTCTGTTGTAGAAAGATCACTCTGGTAGCAATGTAGAGGATGAATGGGAAGGGTTAAAGATGAAGAGACACTGGGTAGAAAAGGGTTGGATTATCACAGGCAAGGATGTTTGATGACTTCAACTATAGGGTTAGAGAAGGTTAGGCTAGATAATCCCTCAAAGTAAAGTTATCTGCCCTTGAACCTACCTGTGCCTTTGGTTCTTTTTGTACCTGTCCCTTACCATCTTACTCTCAGTTTATTACCTTTATTGCTTGCTCATGCTCCCTCCATCTGTGGGGGATGAGACCTGTTTGGGTTTTGTCCCTATTCATTTTCCCTGTTTGTCAGTTATGTCCATCCACCACTTCAGATGAGACCTCAGCTACTTGGAGACCAGAACTGATAGGAAGCTATACTGTGCCTCAGGGATCCTTTCCATTCAACACTCTGGCCCTGGCTTTGCTCTCTCCTCTGGCATCAGACCTTAGGTCTCCAAGTTGACAATGGCATCCTTCCTGTTACTCTTTCCAAGAGAAAGGATGAGACACCATGTTTATTGGAAGATGTTGACAAGGGGGAACTAGAAAAATGGATTAAAGGGAAATTGGAATCTCAGTGTAAGAGAGCCAAAGATGCAATACAGAGCAGTCCCACAGAGTGACGCGACAAGTCCCAGCCTCAATTTAAATTTAGATCACTTCTGTCCTGGCTGGTGTGGCTCAGCGGATTGAGTGCTGGCCTGCAAACCAAAGGGTCACCAGTTTGATTCCCAGTCTAGGCAACATACCTGAGTTGCAGGCCAGGTCCCCAGAGCCCCATGAGAGATGTGCATGAGTCAACCACACATTGATGTTTCTCTCTGTCTCTTTCTACCTCCCTTTCCTTCTCTAGAAATTACCAATAAATAAAATCTTTAAAAATAATTCAGATCACTTCTATAAAATGTAATCCTGAAACCAGAAGTATCCTATTTTGCCATGTGTAATATGTTCCTGTGTATAATGTGCACCCATGTTTTTGGCCCAAACTTTCAGGAAAAAAGCTTTCATTTTAATTTTTTTAATGTATTTTATTGATTATGCTATTACAGTTGTCCCATTTCCCCCCCTTTATTCCCCTCCACCCTGCGCACCCCCTCTTTAGTTCATGTCCATGGGTCATATATATAAGTTCTTTGGCTTCTCCATTTCCTATACTATTCTTAACCTCCCCCTGTCTATCTTCTACCTACCATTTATGCTTCTTATTCCCTGTATCTTTTCCCCCCCTCTCCCCACCCACTCCCCTGATGATAACCCTCCATGTGATCTCCATTTCTGTGATTCTGTTTCTGTTCT
>VMDR010000451.1:206888-229719 GCA_007922815.1 Macrotus californicus | reverse complement strand
ACTCCTGGGAAGAAATAGAGGGGGCTGGAGGCAGAGGGACCCTGAGGAAAGAAAGGATGGGCCCAGAACCTAGGGCCCAGCTGACCTTGCATGGAGGGCAGGCTAGGTGTGGAGGGAGGGTCTGCAGGCTTGGTGCCAGGAGGTTCCACAGCTGGCCCAGAGCCTTGGTTTTTACTGTGAAGCAGGAGGCTTGCCAGTTAGGAGAAAGGAGCTGGGTGGCGGGTGGCAAAGATTTTAAATAGTTGTACAAGATAGGAGCAAGCTGACCAGGGAGACAGGCCTGCTTGAGGGGTGGGAGGCCTTCCCCGGCTCTCCAGAGGTTCATGTTCACCTTGAAATGGCCCATCCATTTGACGCCTGTGCCCTGGGCTTCACGGACCCTCCGTGTTTTCAAACGCTCGACTTGAGATGAGTTTATTAGTCATTTCACAGTGTCGTTTCACAGGCTGACAAGTCGAAAACCGAACCCGAACCTCGCTCATCCCCTCAGCAGCCCCGTGGGGGCAGGGCGGACAGGACAGCCTGCCGTTTTTCTTCCTCCATCCAGGCTTAAAAACCGCAGGCATGACAAGCCTTGACAAAGTCTTGGCACGTGTGACTGTAAGCCATCCTGTCTGCACAGACACCTCGGGGGTGTCCAGGAGACCTCTGGCACAGTCCTCGAAACCGAAACCTTGAGAGGAAGGTTTTCGAGCAGGAACCAAACAAATTCACCTAAAACTCACCCCTACACCCCTCTGTTATAGAAGAGTTCTGTTTCTTCCGTGGCAGACTGGATTTCCTCTTCAAGCTTACTACACTGTATCTGAAAAACACAGTGAAATTCTTAATATTTATAGTAAGAACTCTTTCTTGCCTTTGAAGCCAAGGTTTTTTTGTTTTTTTAATTTCAGAAAGTATTTGTTTTACAGTCCAACTTTTTTTCAGTGATGTCTAATCCAGAGCAAAAAAAACATAACATCTTAAAAACATTCTTCTGGAAAATTTCAAACATAAGCAACTGCAGAAAGAATATAATGAGCCCTCGCGTACTCATCACTCAGCTTTGACTATTAACAATCTGCCAATCCCATGAGATTTAAAACCTTCTGTAAATGACCTGACCTGCTGATAAGCCAATGCTCTATCTACTCTCAAGTGTCAATGCAATTAGAAGTGACTACTTGCAAAGAATTCATTTTTATTGCAATCTTACTGTAACAAACTGTTCTAAAAGGGACTGTGAGAATTGAAAATATTTTTTTATATTTTATCTATTTTAATGAGAAGCTACTCCTCTCTCTACCCCTGTCCTTCACTACCCTCTTTTTTATAATATATCTTAATTACTTATTTTTAGAGAGAGGGGAAGGGAGGGAGAAAGAGAGAGAAACAACCATCAGTTGCCTCCTGCGTACCCTCCAACTGGGGATCTGGCCTGCAACCCAGGCACGTGCCCTGACTGGGAATGAACTGCCAGCGTTTCACTTTGCAGGACGGCACCCAGCCCACTGAGCCGGGTACAACTATCTTAGAGCGTTCAAAACTTCTGTTACATGCTGGCAAGGTTGCCTGAATTCACGATTCTGTACACCTAAACTTAGGAGAATTTGGGTTTGGAACAAAAGCATTCCATAAAAACACAGGGTGGAGCAGAAGTAGGTTTACAGTTGTTTGTATAGAAAATAACACAATGATTACTAAATAATAATACAAGAACAGACTCTGTTTTGTACACTCATGACTGTAAACCTACTTTTGCCCCACCCTGTAAGTGCTTTGAGAGCATGACTGATTTTTAACTTCCGTGGCAGAAACAAGTATTTGAGGTCCTCAGACAAATGCCAGAAATTGCTAAGATCTACTAGCACTGACAGTGTCCTTGGCATTGTCCTAGCAACAACCCTTTGCAGAGATGCCATTATGGGCCTCTCTCTCTAACAGACACAGAGACTGCGTCTCAAAGAGTGTGAGCAAGCCGACCAAAGCCGCGGAGGAGCTGGGTTTCAGCCCCGGCAGGCTCGCTCACCACAGATGGCAACAAACCCCAGTCTATAGAACTGTGCAGCCCCAGAGTGTAGCCACTAGCTGCGTGTGAGTGCTTAAGTTAAAATTACATTAAACTTGCCTTGGCTGGTGTGGCTCAGTGGGCTGGGCATCGTCCTACAACCTGAAAGGTCACTGGTTTGATTCCCAGTCAGGGAACATGCCTGGGTTGCCTGCCAGGTCTCTGGTTGGGGCGTGCAAAAGGCAGCCAATCCATGTTTTCCCTCTCTTCCTCCCTCCCTTCCCTTCTCTTTAAAAATAAATATATAAAATCTTTTTAAAAGTTAAATTTAAAATTCAGTTCCTCAGTCATAGTAGCCATATTTCAAGTGCCCGACAACCACATGGGGCTACTGGTCACCGTATAGGACACCACAGATACAGGGCATTTCCATCACTGCAGAAACTTCCACTGGATGAGGCGTTGCTATAGAGTATAACAGATTAAAATATCTCAAAGTTTTTTTTAACACCCCATAAAATGTTTGTGATATACGGTTAAAAACCTAGAATCCAAAACTGCACAAGGGATTAGGGAGATGGGATTATGTGTAAATAATGTTATTTTCTTTTAGGCTTTGGTAAACTTGGCAAATTTTCTAGAAGGAGAATCATTTATTTCACTCTTATAACGAGAAGAGAAAGGTACTTTTTAGGAGAAAGTCAAACGCGGGCACTTACCCGTTCGATGTTGGGAAATACACTAAAAGAAACCGGCACCATCAGCACCATGACCAAGATGGTACAAGACAGCTTCAAGGTCCACAGGGACTGCGGGTACCGCACGAATAACTGGGTCCTGTAAGAGACGAGGTTACAGGCCTTCTTTCAGGGGTCGGCCCTCTGCTCTCCTGGCAGCCAGCAGCCTTGCTCACTAGTGTCAGGCCCGGTAGTGAGGACTTCATATGCGTTTGCTCACTGGATTGCCCCACCACCCTGTGAGGTTTGTGTTGCTGTCACCTCCTTCACGTAAACCAGAGAAGGCAGCCAGCACCCAGTCACCGTATTTTGCCATGTGTAATGCACACAAAAATGTATGGGTGCATTTTACACAGGAGTGTGCAATATACACAGCAAAACATGGTAAGTTATTTGTCCAAAATCCCATAGCTCAAAAGTCTGAGGTCGGATCCTAGAGTCTGTGTTCTCCACCCAGGGCTACGCTGACACAGACGTGACGTTCTGACCTCGACCTCTGAGAGTGTGAGAGGCAGTGTGGAAAGATGCAAAGCACCCCAGCCCAGGAGTCAGAGCCCAGGGTCCTGGGGTGCAGGCAGGGTTCTACTATGGACTGACCAGGTGCTCTCAGGCAAGTCACTTTCCCTTCTAAGCTTTGGGTTTCTTCAGATGCGAAAAGAAAGGGTTGAGTCGGCCCTCTAGTTTCGATACTATCATGGATGTGGGATGGCATGTGGTCCTTCTGGGTGCTCCAAGGCCCCTGGGAAACGAGGACCCTCTCTCTGCTCTAAGCAGCCAGTGCCATTACACAGGCATCCAGGGACTGAATGGAGGGCCCCAGTGTTCCCAGGAGCCAGCTCTGAGGCCAGCTGGAGTGGTCTAGGAAGACCCTGACCAAGCATAAGTCCCCACACCCATCCAACTGGACCAATCGTGGGAAGTACCAGTTGGCACTGCCCAGGACGGTGCTGCTTCATGGAAAAAATGCTCCTTACGTGGTTCTAGCAGGGGCTTCCTAGCTGACCACGCTGAACAGGGTGGATTGGTTCAGCAACAGGCAGGTGACCCCATATGGGCCAATAGAACCCTTCCCTGGGAGTTTGTGAACTGAGTGGAAGACATTCCTGCCTCCTCTGGGGTTTTCTGTGTTTTTCTCTCTCCTTAGGATGTGGTGAGGATATAGCGACGACAGTCACTTCCCTCGTCAACATGAAGAAGCCAGTGCACAGCAGGAGAGGAAAGGACTGTCCCCACACTACAGCTTATGTTCAGCTGCTGTAGGCTCCACTCTCTGCCTGTACCCGGTATCTAAACCAACACAGCCCCCTTCTGGCCTAAGTTACTGCAAGCTGGGCTTCTCAGACCAGGGATCCCCAGGCCCCCCTCCCAACAGGCCATTTCTTGCTTCTCAAAAAAGATGACAGTCTACCGAATCTGGGGCCACTTAAGCTAATTGAATACATGCTTGGAATGAAGGCGGGGAAAGAGGCTCAGGCAATGTTCACAGCACATCAGAGCGGGGAAAACCTGCAGATCACCCGAAGCCATCATTCTAGAAGTGAGGAAGCACGCCTCAGCAGGTGCTGGGACACGCCCAAGAACACAGAGCTGACTGAGGACAGGGCCTGGGCCCCGCGCCAGGTGTGCTGGCACAGGCACATCGGGGTGTGCACGCCTGCCCCACATTAATCCGACCGCCTTAACTGTCATGAGAGGGTTTCGTAGGAAGACCATGGAAGTACCATCTTCCCATCCCACCCACCGGGTTCAGATTGCACAGGTTTTCGTAAGGATTTTGACTGTGTCTTACCGTTTATAAAAGTGTGAGAAGACTTCAGGAATCAAAGCTGAGGTGCCAAACAGCATGGCTCTGGATGTTGCTGTATCTTTAACGGCCTGGTAGGAAGGGAAAGAAGGCAGCTCAGGACACGGAGTGAGATGATTTCCAGGCATCCTGTAATTCATGACAGAGACAAGCAAAGAGCAACTCTCCGTCCCCACTTAAAAAAACCAATGCGCATGGAAAGAGGTGGGGGCAGCACCTGATGTGCACATGTATGTAGGGTGGCTGGGGGCAGCACCTGATGTGCACATGTATGTAGGGCGGCTGGGGGCAGCACCTGACATGCACATGTATGTAGGGCGGCTGGGGCCAGTGCCAAGAGTGACTGAAGACAGGATTCACGGCACCCCCCACTCCATAATGGGCTCCATCAGTCCGCCGACCACTCCAAATAAAATACTAAGGATAAGCAAAGGCAGCTTACAGACAAATCCTCTCCTAGAACCAGACAGCAGGCCTCTTGGCAGAAATGCTGGTATTTGCCGACGAGGACCAATCTACATTCTCCTTTAAGTCCAGGACTCTGCTACTGGCCTCCCTATCTGGAATGGCTCCCCAGTTATCCCCACCCCTTCCAGCGGAGGAATGCTCCAAAAGACAGGTCAGAGTGTGGCAGTACGGGGTCACACCCACTGGGAACACGCAAGAGTCTGCCTACATGCACCCATCTTCTGTTTGTGCAATTAAAAGTGTGTTGTGATGCCCTGGTTGGTGTGGCTGAATGGACTAAGCACTGGACTGTGAAGCAAAAGGGTCACCAGTTCGATTCCCAGTCAGGGCACACGCCTGGGTTGTGGGCCAGGTCGCCAGTAGGGGGTGCGTGAGACACAACCACACATTGATGTTTCTCTCCCTCTCTTCCTCCCTTCCCTTCTCTCTAAAAATAAATAAATAAATTTTTTAAAAAAAAGTGTGCTATACAATTTTATTTTGCACAAACATGTATGTAAAGTGTATGACATTTTGTCACCTTTTCTATTACATTATGTAGTGAACATTTAAATATATAATTTACTGTACGGGTCATATGCACAAAATCCTGTGTACTCAAGGACAATGTAAGAGACTTTCATGGGGAATTATGAGCATGGATGACACTGTGTTAACTGCAGAACCCAGACCCCAACCGAGTAAGACACAGCTCCACATACAGCGCTGCTCTGTGCAAGATGAACAGGCACACACGCCCCCACTCCCTTCCCTCACCTCCCTCCCTCCCATTTCCACTTCCCATGCCCGCACCTGCTGTCTGCCTGTTACAGGAACGCTGGGCTCGTCTGACCCTTCTACAGGGAACGCCTTTCCCCACAAGGACAGAGGGAGCCAGGGAGGATGGCTCTTAAAATAAACTTTCAGAAACATTGCATAAAATTGCTTCAGCTCAGGAAGAGAAAAACGACAGTGAGCACGGTGTGCTTCGACGTCTGTGGGGTGAGGCCGGCCCGTCTCTGTGTGTCCCCTGTGCGCAGGGAAGACGCTCCAAACAAGATAGCCGTCATTCAGAAGCACTGGGAGACCAGTTACAGTTTGCAACTGAGTGGCTTCCAAGGCCAGTCAAGGGGAAACAACATGGACTAGGCTCCTGAAATCTGATCAAAGGTGCCCTATTACAATCAGATATTGCTGGTTACGCAGTTTCTGAAATTTTAGCCAAAGAAAATAAACCTTTCGGTGACAGGGAAATGATAAAAGAAGGCTTATGCTTACGCACAGTTGCAGACACTTTATTCTTAAGAGAAAGATAAACTTATTTTTTTAAAGCAGACCATCAAACTCTTCTTTTACCCTAAGTTGGCATTCATGCAAAAAAAATGAGGTTCCTCCCAGTGAGATGGACTAGATACCTAGATAGCTAGCAGGGCCTGCGGTGCCTCCCCACTGGGAGGCCCAGCGCTCCCGGCCCCCAGAGAGAAGGGATTCGGACTGGTGAGGGTGTCCCGACCCTAGCACGGTGCCTGGTGTGCCAGAGGTGCCGAGGAACAACTATGGATTAAACATTTGCTCTCTCTTCAGCTGTAGGAATAGTTCCCAACACCACCGACACCCTGCAGTAAAAACTGAGTTGAAGAGCCCTGGCCAATGTGGCTCAGTTGGTTGGAGCATCGTCCCGTCCACCCAACAATGGCAGGTTCCATTCCTGGTCAGGGCACGTATTGAGACTGTGGGTTCGATGTCCAGTTGGGAACCCTAGGAGAGGCAACCAACTGATGTTTCTCACATCGATACTTCTTTTCTGTATCTCTCTCTCCCCCACTTTCCTCTCTTTCTAAAAGCAATGAAAAAATGTGCTCAGGTAAGGATAAAAAGGGAAAAAAAAAAACTGAGTTAAAGAGAAATGCAAACATACAAGGTCCGTCTGGAAAAAGTCCAGCCATTGTTAATATAATGAGTGGTTTGCAGGACGTCGATGTGACTTGGCAGCAAGGAGAGTGGGCCCAACGGCCCATCTGTGAACAGTGACAGCTTCACTGCACTAGTCAGTGCGGCTGTTACACACCGTTGAGTGAGCATGTGTACTGTGTGGCCGTCACATTCAAAATGACCGAGCAGAGCAACAAATCTGCATCAGATTTTGCGTTAAGTTTGAACATTCCTCCCCAGAAACTACCGGGATGACTCAGAAGGCTGCAGCTCTGGACAACTGGTGATTGGCAGCTTCATCACGACAACGCACCCACTCATGCATCACGTCTCGTGCAGAGTTTTTTGGTGACACATCAAATCGCCCAAGTGACTCAGACCCCCTACAACCCAGATTTGGTGCCCTGTGACTTCTGGCTTTTTTCTAAAATCATCTTTGAAAGGGAAGAGGTTTCAGATCATCAATGAGATTCAGGGAAACACAACAGGGCAGCTGACGGTGATTGGGAGAACTGTGTGAGGTCTCCAGGTGCCTCCTTTGAAGGGGACATAGGGGTCATTGTCCTATGTACAATGTTCCTTGCATCTTGTACCTTCTTCAATAAATGTCTCTATTTTTCACAGTACGTGGCTGGGTGCTTTCTGGACAGAACTCTTATGTCCAGAGAGTTGCGCATGAATGTTCAAAGCAGCACTGTTTATAACAGCTCCAAACTAGACACAACCCAGGATCCGTCGCCTGGAGAATGGAAAAGCAAAGGTGTGGTACATGTGTGCCGTGGAATACTGCTCAGCAACAGAAAGCTGGATGAACCTCAAGAGCCAAAGATGCTGGACACAGAAAACTGATGTACAATTCATTTCTGTGAAATTTCTGGAAAAGGCCCTACTATGAAGACATCACGCAGATCAGTGTTTCCTTGGCGTTGGGGGTAGGAGGGGGGGGAGTGCCTATCACAAGGGAAATTTTTAGGGTCATGAAAATGTCCTAAAATTGGACTAGGGTGATGGCTGCATGACTGCTTAAATTTATTAAAATTCATCAAACTATAGTTTCTTTTTAAAAGAGAAAGAAAGAGAGAAACATCAGTCGGTTGCCTCTCGCACACCCCCCAACTGGGAACCTGGCCTGCAACCTGGGCATGTGCCCTGACCGGGAATCAAACTGGCGACCTTTCAGTTTGCAGGCTGGCGTTCAGCCCATTGAGCCACACCAGCCAGGGCCCAACTACAGTCATACAATGAATTTTATAGTATGTAAACTACACCTCAATAAAGCTGTTAAAAACATCTTTGGGGTGGTTTCTCAGGCACAGAATCTTCATTTCGAAAATGAAGTATTTTATTTCTGGCAGAAGTCTCCCTCCTTGATACTGGCAATTACCACGTCCCTGCTGTAATTCGTGCAGAGAGGTGGCCATTATTCTGAGACATGCTAATTTGATGGACTGGTAGAGACGCCACAGCACATTACTGATGGTTCACAACTCAGCTCAGCTCAACTGCTGGAATTCAGAGCAACGTGTTTTGTGAGCCGAACAATGACGCATCTCCTGACTGAACGAGCACCCTCTTTCTGAGCTCTGCTGCCACCCACATGCTGGGCAAAAGGCTGTCCAGCTGGCCCTTCTCTTGCTTCCTACCAGGGGCTGCTTCATGTCGCTGTTCATGCCGTCTGCTAACAACTGCTTCACATTACCATTCTTCAGCTGAAGGCGCTTCCCAGGGACCCCAAAAAGATCTCGCTTGTTAAAAAAATCTTTCTTACAAAGTCCATACCCCAAATAAAACTACCATAGGCTTCTGGAAGTCCTTAGAGCTGAATGCACACAAAAGTCACTGTGTTGAAATGAGCAAAAGAATAAGCTACTTAATAATGAAAATTATTAAAAACTGAGGCCTTTTTAAAGAGTTTTGGGCCACAGCATTGGATATTCTTAGGCCATCCTTGACAGCCAGTCAGGCCCTAAAGATGAAGAAAATCTGCCGTGAGTGGGAGAAGGAGGTTCTTGGAAATACAGAGGGATGTCCCCTGACATCCAGGAGCACAGGGCAGGCTGCGAAGGCGGACGCTCAGCTTGAAGAACACGATCTCACATTCGCTCTGACTGCTGTGGGTTGGTCGGTGGGGCGTTGTCCCACAAAGTGATTCCCAATCAGGGCACATTCCTGGGTTGCGGGCTCAGTCCCCAGCTGGGGTACAAGAGGCACCTGATCGATGTTTCTCTCCCTTTCCCCTCTCTCTAAAAATAAATTTTTAAAAAATCTCACAGAGGCCTAGCATTTGGCAGACTTCCATCTGGAACAGTCATTCTTACGAGTCCACTCGGGGAGTCCACAGCTCCCACTTAATTGAACATGAATTGAGCTGTTGCTGTGGGCATGTTCTACAGTCAGTTGACTTTAAGTAAAGCAGTTCACCCCCTGTAGTATGGATGGGCCTCACCCAATCAGTTGAAGGCTTTAAGAGCAAAACCTGAGGTTGCCCAAAGAATAACTTCTGCTTCAAGACTGGAGCACCAGCTTCTGAGTTTCCAGCCGGTAGACGTACCCTACATATTCCCAGCAGTACAATGGCACCGCCAATTATTTAAGATAAATCTCTTCTTGTACATGTATGTAGATATATAGACAGGCAGACAGACATCCTACTGGCTCTGTTTCTCTGGAGAACCCATACTAATACATGATCTTTTTTTTTTTTTTTCGAGAGAGAGGGAATAGGGAGGGAGAAAGAGAGGGAGAGAAACATCAATGTGTGAGAGAGACATGGATCAGTTGCTTCTCACATAACCCCAAGTGGGGACCTGGCCTGCAACCCAGACATGTGCCCTGACTGGGAATCGAACCCGTGACCTTTGGGTTTACAGGACAATGCTCCAACCAACTGAGCCACATGGGCCAGGGCTACTGCACAATCTTCTGAACACCAGAGTGCACAACATAAGATCTCTCCCAGCACGAGGGAAGACAGGGTAAGAAAAGTCAGATGGGAAATGTAAATTGGTTACCAGCTCTCAAAGAGAAAACAATTCTTTGCCTAAAAAGCAAGCACCACCGTGTCCCCCTACCTTTGCCCCGGCTTTTCTGGAATAGCCTATGACGTGGCCTTCCCTGTCCATGACCTCAATCCCTCGAGTGGTCTCCAAACTTCGGGACGTAAGAACATTCAATGCGCTGACGTGGGCTGTGGATTAAAGAAGAGAACACAACAGAGATGAGTTTCGGTCCAGCAAGAAGACATCTTTTCTGGGTCAAGTGTCTTTCTCCAATGGCTACGCTTCCCCGCAGTGGTCACCTGACCTGTGCTGGGCCAACCAGGCTCTGTCCTCGGCTGTGGAGCTGGGTCAGAACTGCTGGACTGTCAGTCTTGGATCGACTACAACCCAGCTCCGGGTTCCAGCACCCCAGAAAGTCTAGCCCGGCTCCCTGACAGGACTCCAGGAGAAACCCCGGGACCCCTGAAATATATCCCCCTTTTTGATTAAGCTGCTTTAACCAGGTTTCTGTAACAATTTCCCAAATTTTACCACTAACTTTCTGCCAACTCTTCAAAATGCTGATTCCCAAACCCAAATCTGGAGCATGAACGAGCGAACTTGCAGGCTAGCAAACTTAAAATAGTTGGTTAGTATCTCTGCCACTCCCTCGGGGTTAGATCTCTGCAGCTTCCCCATGACCCTAGGAAAGTTACTTCATCTCCCCCTGCCTCAGTTTCCTCATCTGTAAATGCAAATAATATCGCCCGCCCATAAACTGCTGTCAGGGTTAACTGAGATAATATGTTGTAGGTGGCTTGTACAGACCGTCTTTAAAATGTAATTTGTGTTTCCAGGTTCGTGTTCATCCTTTGACAACTAAAGGCGTATCTATGGAGAAAATGTCGTCTCTCCACTCAAAGACCTCATCTGGGCCTGGGGGCACCCACCAGCTGCAAACGGTGGCTATCCTCAGCCGCAGTGTAGCCAAAGGACCTGAGGATCCCTGAAGATGGGGAAAGGCTCAAAGACCACAAAGACTTCACGCTTCCTGCTTACCGAGGATGACGCCAGGCAAGGTCTCTCTTAGCAAAGTGTTTTTCAGCGCGTACTTTATTAGGAGTAAATGCGGGAATAACTAGAAAGTAAGAGAGAAAAGTCATTGTGGCGTGGGACCAAAAATCAGTTGAACTTGCGTGAGAGCAGGGAACCAGCACCAGCCTCATTCCTACCACGGGTCAGACCACGGCCAGGGCGCTCCACGTACTTTTATTTATTTTTGAAGATTTTGTTTATTTATTTTTAGAGTGAGGGGGAGGGAGGGAGAAAGAGAGGAAGAGAAACATTGATGTGTGAGAGATACATCAATCAGTTGCCTCTTGCACACCCCCAACCGGGGACCTGGCCCGTAACCCAAGCATGTGCCTCGATTGGGAACAGAACCGGCGACCTTTCGGTTCCCAGGCTGGCACTCGATCCACTGAGCCATGCCAGCCAGGGCTCGCTGTGTATGTTTGAATCCATGCAGCACTGAGCTGTTCTCCTGATCATCAGAGGGATGCGCAGAGGTTTCAAGAAATGACGTTAACTTGTCCAGAGTTCCTGCGCTATTCAGGAATTAAACCAGGATATAAACCTAGGCTTACCTGACTCTGAAGTCTATATTTTTAACCATTGCCATGTCCTGACACCTGACACAATATACGATGTGTACACCATGTTTATGGAGCATAAACTAACTTTTCAAAAAGATAGCCAATGCCTAGAAGCTCGGAATACTCACATAATTACATGGGGGTGATAGGATTGCAAGTGGCTTTATTTTCTTCTTTATGTCTTAGTCATACTTTATGAATTGTTTAAAATGGAATATAGATTTGTAATCAGAATAAAGTTTTTATCTTATTCTGAGGAACAAAAACAAGTTGAAAGCATTTTAAAATACCTACCGCAAAAAAGGTTGAAGAAGCAATCGCTCCTGCCCCGAGTAATATGCTCTCATAGGGGTGACGAGTCTAGGGAGAAACAACAGTATACATTTAGCCAACGGCAGTTCTACCCAGAACAGATAATGAAAACAGAAACCAACTGCAAAAGACACAATGTAAAACCGCAACCCTGTGGCCTCTGGGCCTCTGGAATACTCACGTAACTTGCGTTTCCATTGATGATGTTGAATGCTGTGCTGTAGGTGAAGAAAGACAGCTGCAGGAAACAGAGGCAACCAGATCACATACTGGTCTCAAGGGCAGAATCTAGTGATCACAAAATCTAAATGATTGCTACCTGAGGTAAAATCATGGACTTTAGGCTTTTCCCCGGCACCAGGGACAAAAATACCTTTAAAGAAAAAAAAAAAAAGCAGAGTTACAGTGTTTTGAGGGAATGAGAGCTTGTAAGAGCACAAAAGTCCCAGGGGAAGATGCAGGACTGGGACCTCCAAGAGCAGGGACAAGGACAGGGAGGTGTGATGCAGGGGCCACCGGTCCGTGGACCAGTGAAGTTGAATGGGCACCACCTGGACACTGAGGTCCCATGGAGGTCCCTGTCTGAGACCTGCAACTGAGCAGGGCAGCCGAGAAGCACTTCAAGGAGACCCAGACACAGGGCAGGTGTGGAAGAACTGGCAGGGGAGTGCTGCCACTTCGTGAGAGCGCCCTGGGAGAGCCAAGGTGGGCCGGGGCCTGTTGTGGGCAATTCCAGGTCCCAGTGAGGGCCTGTGTCAGGGTGAAGCACTTGGGGAGAGAAGGTAAAGGGCCATTGTGTGGGCTTGTGGCATCTTAACTTGTGGCTCTCCTTCCAGAGTGCTCTGGGCTTAGCAGGCAGTCAAAGGATCACCCTGTGATGCTCTGGCTGCTTGACTGGCTAAGTGGGGCGAGGCGTGGGTGGGGGTATGTGAAGAGCAGACAAGGGTCGGAGGTAAGGAATCCATTAGTGTCTGTCAGGTAGTCACAGGACAGGGGTTGGAGCTGGAACTAAGGAGATGGGTGGACATCTCCTAATGCCCCAGGCTGCCTCCCCCGCTGACACAATGGCAAAGAGGGGCTTACTCACCATGGGCGCCGTGAAAGGCAGGAGAGCTGGGGGAGAGGAGAGGGTCAGCGGCTGCAGAGAAGCCAGAGGGGTTACCCCGCCCCCCCAAATCTCTTCTGCAGCCCCCCTGAATGCATGGATATCAAAGGACATTTTTTCATCATTCTTTTAATTTTCCTAATAAAAACAACTATATGAATGTGGCAAAAACTTAAATCAGTGCAGTATAGAAAGACCTAATGAGGCTCCCACCCACCAGCCTTCCAAGTCCCCATCACTGAAGGTAAGCAGCATTAACAGGCACCTGCTCACCCTGCCCTGACTTTAATACATCTGGGACACTGTGATGTGTAATACAAAACGTGAAGTCCCTGTCCTTCCCTACTCCTAGCACAAAAGATCCTACAATGCTTAGAATTTCCAGAGTGAGAAGGCAGTCTGGTGAACATGCCCCTTCCACCGCACCGGAACTTGTGGTAATGAGGTGACTTTAGGAAAGCCCCTAGGGCTGAGCGCTGGTTGCCAGAGGAACCAACCAACCGATGAGAGGGTTGGACCTTTCCACCCCACTCCCCCAACCTCCAACTCAAGGGAGGAGAGAGGAGCTGGAAGTTTAGCTAATCACCAATGGCCAATGATTTCACCAGCCAGGACAAATAATAAAGCCTCTGTTTAAAAAGGCTAACAGACCCTAGCTGGTGTGGCTCAGTGGACTGAGCGCCAGCCTGTGAACCAAGGGGTTGCCAGTTCAACTCCCAGTCAGGGCACATGCCTGGGTTGCGGGCCAGGTCCCCAGTGGGGGGGTGTGTGAGAAGCAACCACACATTGATGTTTCCCTCTCTTTCTCCCTCCCTTCCCCTCTGTCTAAAATAAATAAATAAAATCTTAAAAAAAAAAAATAGAAAGGCTAACAGAGGCAGCCTGGAGAGCTTCTGGGTTGGTGAACATGGGGAGGTGCTGGGAGGGTGGTGGCCTGATAAGGGCATGGAAGCTTCTGGCACCAGGCCAGTGCCCTCACTTCCAAAGCCCAGATCTTTCCACAGCTCTGGACCCTGCTCTCCCCACACCCTTCAAACATTCTTTCTAAGCTGTGGTTTCCGGACTCATTGTCAGAAATCCTTCCCGGGAAAGAACAGTTAAAATAAGGCAGGTAGAGTTTTGTAGCTCTTCACATCACGCCTGCCCAACCCACTTGTGAAAATCAGCATCAGCTCACCTGCAGGTCGGAAAGGAACGGGGATCAGTCGGCTGTTGTCAGGATGCACTGCTGACTGCGAACAGGTAAGCACACGGGTTAGTCCGACGTTTGGTTTTGTTATTTTAGGAGGCTAAAAATTAAGAAGGACTGAAATTTACCAGACTTCTCTTCCAAGCTTCGCGTGTCTAAAAAGAAAAAAAACAAGCAATAGCTTTTAAAGGTGGCTTGGCCACAAACCAATCTCTCCAGGCTCATATCTGATGCTGCCTTTGCTCTACCTTTCAGGGAGCAAAGGGCAAACCTGCCAAGTACCAGATGGACAGACAAATCAGAATAGACAAATCAAACAAAGAAATGAACTAACAACCACCAAAGAGATGGTCCACACTGTGGGGAACCTGTTCAAGCGTATACAGTCTGTGACTCAGCTCTGGTCTGAATGCAGTCCGGATTGCGTGTGGTGTGCAAATTGTATTCGTGGATAGGTTTCCCGTGGGGAATCAGGCCTGCACTGTACCTAGGCCGCTTTGAAACTTGCTCTTGCAAAAATTCCCTCACCTGGGATGGAGACAGCAGAAGTTTACCTTGACTTGGGCCAGACTCCCAAAGTATATGTGTAACTAGCTAATCCTCCTCTCCACTTTGTATCCTATCTTGGAAGTGATCAGCAACCTTCTTTTCTTTGCTATCTGTAATAGTTAACCACCTAAAACAAACCTATGCGTAGTAAATGAGGACTACCCTGAATGTAACGGACCTGGAGTTTCAATAAAAGCCTGTCGAGGCAAGGGTCGGGGCCCTCTCTCTGTCTGTGAGAGATCGGCCACGCGTCCCTTTTCTCCACCGGATTTCTTTAGTCCGTGTGAATTTGTTTGTCACTTGTCCGGGGATATAGGACAAGCATTCCACAACAACACGGGGTCCTGCTGGACGGGACCGCGACACCACACAAAGAAAATGGCCAAAACATTACAAAGCCCTAAGTCTCTGACCTTAGAGAACTCAAGGCCGATACCTAACCTATCCCTTGGCAGGCTGTGTGTAGACAACACGCCACTACCCAAGTCACTTGCAACAGAGCCAGCCTGCGAGCCCAGAGGCCCCAACAGGTTCTTAGAAAAACCCAGTTAAATCTATGAGCTTTCCACAGGCTGCCTCACGGGACTGATGTTTGTGGGCTCTGGGAAGCCCCAAACACTCACTGCAAGGTAGGTAGCAGATACTGTGTCTGAGTCTTTAGGTGGGAATGAAGTCCCGTCCCAGAACACTACCTCTAACAGGAAATAGATTCAGATTTCTGAGGCCTGCCCAAATCCTGGAATTCGTCATAGGGCCACAGGAATTGGCTATCGAGCATCCCCACTAATACCCATTGCACAGGAGAAACCCTATGCTTTTTCTCCTTATTACTAGTTTCTATTCCTGGTACCCAATACTAACCTGGTTTATGGGAAGGAATTCTAACTACAATGAAAAAATGGACCCACTTTTGAAAAGCAGGTCCCTTGTCTTCAATGGCAAAGTTCCACCAGATTCCAGACCATATGAGGCAGAATCACCTAAAGACCAGTCTTGAACCAGGTGCAGCAGGGCACTCGATACATACTTACCCTTTGGTCCTCCGAGTCGTGAACAGATGTATCTTTATTTGTTAACAACAGTTGCCTCGATTTCTCTATCTTCCCCTAAAATCAAATATAAGGTAACAAGCCATCAGCTCAACGTCGCTCAGGTTTATCCAGTTTAAAAATAACATGCTTGACACACCTGATTTCAGTGGGACATGGAGTCAAGGCTTTCTACCTCCTGAGGATAGTGCCCTCCATCAGGATAGTGCCATGTGTCATTCAGATCTCCCAGCCAGCTCCAGCAGCCGCCCCCACTGGCGCTGCCATCTCCCCGTTCTTCGCTGGTGTCAACCTTCTAAGTAACGACACCACCGTCTGCTTGGCTGTGCCAGTCAGAAACCTGGAGGTCCCTTCTCTCTCGTTCACCCCCACATCTGACCAGTTCAGTCTTATTTCCTCTCTTTTTTACTTAATTTAAGGGGGAAAATTAAATGCAGAAAATACAAAGGAGCCCTGACTGGTGTGGCTCAGTTGGTAGGGGATCATCCCGCAAAGCAAAAGGTTGCCGGTTCGATTCCTGGTCAGGGCACCTCCCTGGGTTGTGGGTTCAGTGTCCTGTCAGGGTGCATATGAGAGACAATTCATCGATGTTTCTCTCTCACATGGATGTTTTTCTCCCTCTCTTTCTCCCTCCCTTCTCCTCTGTCTAAAAATAAGTACATAAATCTTTAAAAAAATTTAAAAAAGCCCTGGCTGGTGTGGCTCAGTGAATTGAGCACTGGCCTGCAAACCAAAAGGTCACCGGTTCGATTCCCAGTCAGGGCACATGCCTGGGTTACAGACCAAGACTCTGGCTGGGGGCATGTGAGAGGCAACTGTTTCTCTCTCAAACAAAGATGTTTCTCTCCCTCTCTGTCTCTTTCCCTTCCAGTCTCTCTAAAATAAATAAATAAAATCTTAAAAAATAAAATAAAATAAAAATAAAAAAATTAAAAAAACACAAATGATTATATACTTATAATCCCCTCCCCCAGAATCAACAACTGTAAACATTCAGTTATATTGGCTTCTAATTTTCTTTTTCCAAAAAGAACCATCACCCCAGTCTCATTTCCCTCCCCATTCTATCAGAGGTAACCACTATTATGAGTTCAAGGTATAAATTTCCAGTCCTTTTTTTTTTTTACTCATTCACACACAAATACATGTATCTGTAAGTAAATATGAAGTGTTGGACTTTGTTGTAATTTGCATAAATACGGTATTTATGCATCTTGCTTTTCTACCAAACATCACAGATGCCATGTTTTCCCATTTAACATCATATATTGTATGTTTCTACTTCACATGTGTTGATTACTAGAGCCTCACTTTTAACAGCTAATCAGTGTTCCGTTGTATGAATATACATTGTATTTTCCTGCTGACAGGCATTCAAGTTGTTTCCTGCTTTTCTCTATTGTGAACAAGGCTACATGGGCCATCTTGAGCACAAGGGTAAGCATGTCCCCTCGGATCTGGCCCTAAAGGGTCATTACTGGCGTCAGGACCTCTCCTCCACATCTCTCAGCCATACCTGGTTCAAACCCTTGTCTTTCATTTGGAAGCTCTGCTGTGCCATGAACTGATCACCATACTTACAGTCTGGACCCCTCTGGTCACTCACTGCACAGTGACCAAAGGAAACCTCTGTGACAGAAACACTGCCCTGTAGGCCAAGTGCAAACTCATCTTGTCTGAATGACACACAAGGACCTTCAAGAACTGCCTGGACCCCCTCATAAAAAGCCCCAGCGACTGGGTGACCTGCTCTCCTCCCCTGGGCTTTGCTTACAGTCCCCCCTCTCTTTCAGCCTTCCTTCAACACCCTCCCCCAATTCCCTGTGACACCCTGCCCTTCCATCCCTAGGCCAGGGTCTGTGACTAGTGCTACGCGTCTGTCTTCCATTCCCAGGGAGGTTTGTCCGAGCCTCCAGCACCTGGCCCAGGGCTCAGCAGGACCCGTTAGTTGGCTGTCCACTTTCACTCACTGCCCTTCCCATCTCACAAGCTCACTGGAAGGAATAAAAGCATGCTAATGCATATATGTGGGTTCTGGTATTTCGCCTGCTTTCAAAACAGACACACAGGCTTCTCATTTCAGAACAAAACATAAAATTCATGATTTCTAAAAACAAACAAAAAAATACTTACAACTGAAATGACCAAATTTGTAGGATCCAATAACTCTGTCCACTGAAGACATCTCTGAATAAAAGACTTAGGAGGGGGAAAGCACCCAAGAGGTTAATAGAGCAGAACAACGAAGATATATGGTAATATGAACTGCTGACATTATCTTCGAGAGCCTAATGGGGATGTCTGCCTGCAGCATCTCCTAAAAACCGTACCCTCCAGGTGATGAAACAGGCTCAGAAGGGCTCCTGAAAGTGCTGGAGGGAACCCAGCCAGGAAGACACTCTGCGTGCTGGGATCTGAACCATTCCACTACCAAACTGCTCTGGAGGAATAAGCGGGTGACCAGTCGGGGAAGGAGGCGTGTT
This sequence comes from Macrotus californicus, assembly GCA_007922815.1. Classification (NCBI taxonomy): domain Eukaryota; kingdom Metazoa; phylum Chordata; class Mammalia; order Chiroptera; family Phyllostomidae; genus Macrotus; species Macrotus californicus. Next base: position 211,492 of record VMDR010000451.1, on the reverse strand, counting down.
TGCTCCATAGAGCCCCAAGACTTCACGGTGGCTCCGGCCTTGAGTCCTGGCTCTGCAGGGACAACTTGGGCTCCCTGTCCCTTCTCTATTTCCCCACCTAAAAAAAAACCCAGCAAGCTGGGCCCTACTTTAGGTAAATAAGGGCTGAAGAGAACACCCTAGAGCTGTGTCGTCCAATGAGCCCCATGTGGCTTTGGAATCCCTGATATATGGCCAGGTCAAATCGAGATGCACTGTATGTATAAAATATACACTGGATTTCCAAGACTTAATCATAATTCGAAAAGAGGACGTAAAATATCTCACTAATAATTTCATATAGATTACAAGTTGAAAAGTTAATGTTTTGTATCTACTGGAATAAATACAACATATTAAGATGAACTTCGGATGGTTTTTTTTTTCCCCCTTTTGTAACGTGGCTACCAGAAAACTTGAAATTATCTACATGGCTCCCATGACGTTGCTATTAGACAGCGTCGTCCAGGACACTACCTGGGGGCGGGGCCTGTGGTACAAGTCTCACAGCGGAAGGGGCCCAGCCTACAGAGGTCGGGAGGCTGGGGGCTCCGGAGAGGACCTGTTCCTCTCCAACCTGAGACAACCTGACGCTCAGCAACAGCTTAGGCAGCAGACGGCAGACACTTGCGAAAGGAGACTGACTCCAATCATTTAGGGAGATCTGCAAGGTGACTTTGTGGCGACCCTTCCTAGCCAGGCCTGAGGTAGAGGTGGCACTTGGGTAACAGCTGTGGATGTTGGCCTCCAGCAAGCCAGGGTTTCCCTTACGTCCCCTCCCGGGGTCTGAGGTGGGGAGGCGGGTAATGCGACCACGTGGCCTGCCCAAGGTCACGCGGGCCAGCCGGCAACTCCACGCATCGCGCCCCACCCCCAGCCGCGGGTTCCGGCCGTACTTGGCGTTCCGTAATCCAGAAGCGCACGTTGGGCTCCATGCGGCCGGCGGTGCTGCTGCGCCCCTGGAGCCGTGTGCCCCTGGAGCCGTGTACTCCCGGGATTCCTCCTCCTCCTGCTTCTCTTCCTGGGAACCTACGTGATGGCTGGAGAGGCCGCCCCACTGGCCAGGCGCGGAGGAGGAGCCGGGCTGCGTGCCCCGCCCTGGGTGCGCGCGCGCCCCGTTCCAATCGCCGGGCCGCGCACTCATGCCTCGGTGTCCCAGGCGCCAGCGCCGAGGGCTCTGTAGGGCCGCTCCTCTGTGTCAGTCTCCGAGCTCCCGTGGCCCTGCACACCTGCTGCTCGGTGTCACTGCCTTCTAGCGACCCGGGTCCCATTGCCTCTACTCCCTAGTCCCCGCGCACCCACTATTCTGATGAGCCCACCTCTCCCACAGACCAAGTCATCTCGACCCTGCTATATCCCTTAAGAGTAGCCTGGCCGCTTTTGGGGCGGGATGGGTCACCTCCCAGAAAACCCCCATATCACAGCACCAACGTAAGCTTTTGGACATACTCTGAAGCCCAATGTACAGATATCGGGGATAGTCAAAACTGGCTACATGTGAAAATTGGCCCGGTGAAAATTGAACATGTAAAAAGATGGAGAAGAGTCGACATCTGAGTGTTAAACCCAGCCGGGGCCTCGAAGCTGGCCCTGGGCAAGTTTTTTCCTCCAGCTCTGGGGCAAAACCAGGTCTTTCTGTTGATACCAGATCAAGCAGGGACATTTGGTAGAGAAGAAATGCACCTCCCTTCTTGCTGTGGCCCCCTTCCCCCTCACTGAGATGGCAGGGGTTGTGTGTGTTGGTGGAAGCCAGAGTGGATGTTTAGGGTGATGGCTGGGGTGAGGGGTCCTCAGGAGTGCTGGCTGGGGACCCAGCAGCACCCATTTCTTAGTTGTGTGACCCTAGTCAATTCAGTCTCCCAGACTGTTTACTCACCTGTAACACGAGGGTAACAATCATACCTGCCTCAGGGTTTGGGCCACCAACACCCAGCCAGCCTATTCCTTGCCTTGCCTTCCCCTCCTGGAACCTGAAAACAGACCATGGTTTTCTTCAGGCCCATGTGACTGTAGCCCCTTTTGCTCAGCTGACCTGGCTCACTTTTCAATAACCTTCAAGTTCGTGTCCTCTTTCAGGAAGTCGTCCCTGATGCCCAGACCTGGGCAAGGAGCCCTTCTTCGCCTCACTGTTCCCCTGTGACCCAGGAATGTATTTATTGTACCCCAGTAGTTAGCACACCTGTATTATTCCGTTGGCTCTTCCCTCAGGTGTCACAAACCCAGCCCAGCTGAACTCTCTGCTCCCCTCTTTGGACCCTTCCAGTCTAGTCTTAGCAAAGGAACTAGCGAGCCTATTAGAACAAGTTGACGTATCTCTTCTAAAAACCTTCCTGGTGTTTCTCACCTCGGAATAGGACCCAACGTTCTTGGTGGGCCCCGAGGGCTGGTGACCATTCTCTTCCTCCATTGCTCTGTGAGGTCACATGGTCCTCCAAGTCTACATCCAAAACTCCTGCCTTGGGGCCTTTGCCTAGAACCTTCTTATCCCCTACTGCCCTCATTTTATACGCGCGACTTCAGTTGATCCTCACCAAAACCCTGGGACAGGCACAATTACCGCCCTCACTTTACAGATGAGAAAACAGATCTAGAGAGACTGTCTCTCCCCTAAGACCTTCCCTGACAACCCTGCCTGGAACACCTGCACCTCGCTCCTTTATTTTCCTTCCAAGCTCCCTATGCACTGTTATGTCTATTGTGTTTTCCCCTCTAGAATGAAGGAAAAGGTCTGTCACTGTTTGGTCACTCTTGTGCCACCACAGCAGCACCTGGCACATGGCAGGTACTGAAGGGTTTACTGAAAAATGAATAAATGCTTCCATTTCTCTTGCCCCTCACCTGAGTTCCCCGGGTGTGGACCCCGAGTTAGGTTAAATGCTCAGTAGAAGTTTGTGGACAAAGTCAGGAGGAGAGCTAGAGCCCCACAACATAAGGTGAACCAACAGTTAATGGTGTTAAAAATGCAAATATTTTTAAATGTTTATTTTTTATTATAGACTTTGCATTGAGTGCTTCAGAAAATATAATTACATTGATTTCAAACTGCAATCCATGGATTCAATAAATATCCTCTATAATTACCCTCAATTGATCTTTAGAAATGTATGTAGATACCAAGTCAGCTAACAAATAATGATATGAACTACAAATCTCAGGGATGAGGAACATGTACGACCAATGAAATCACTTTGCCACTGTGATTTTCTGAAAACCACGATTCACATTTGTTACATCACAGGTATCTCCCCTCCAAGAGCTGGATTTAAACTACACTACTGACGCTAACAACTCAAAACTATGATCTTCGTTACCTGAAAAGAAAATTCAGTCTAATATAAAGTTCAAGAGGAGAATTTCAGGACCCTTGATCAGAGGCTTTCGGTACCTGTCTGACACTGGCGCACACGAAGGTTCCAGTAAGGCTAAGGAGAGTGTTTCCCATCGAAGACATGATCAAAGCAACAGGTGGACTAGGCGCTCTATGCAGAGCTGGCCAGAGCTGGCCATCAAGAAGTTACCAATAAAGGACTCTTGTTAGTAACTATGTTTAAAAAGCCTTAGTCAATGTTACAAAAACAAAACATTTAGAGTCATATTTATGAATGCAAGCATAACTGCTTTCTTGCCTTCTACACATAATCATCTTTGAAATGCTAAGAATTCCAACTGTGATTCTTTCACGAAGCTGCAGGTACCCCTGGGATGATCTACTGATTCACCTTCTCAAAGTATTCTTTGGAAGCAGTCGGATGTGGCTTGATCTGAAAATACAAACATTTAATTAGGTAACTGACTTTAAAATAGTAGTTTCAAAAGTGAGTTCTTTAACTTTTTAAAGGCTAGTCTGTTTCCTTTTAAACACATGGATACAAGTTACATTAACAGTCTGCCTAACTCCTGGCCCTGCCTCTCAGCAGCTTCGCCCATTCATCCACCATCTGCAGCCTCCCTCCAAGGGTGGATTCTTTTTGTTGATATTCCAGACCAGCAGCCCTGGAGGCAGTGGGGGTCCCGGGGCTTTTGGAAAGGAAACCTACCGTAGGGGAATCCGGGGTCCAATTTGCAGGGCAGACTTCCCCATGGGCTTCCACGAACTGGAATGCCTTCACCAGGCGGAGGGTCTCTTCCACGCTTCGGCCCACTGGGAGATCATTGACACTCAGATGCTTGATGACTCCATTGGGGTCAATGATGAAGAGACCTCTGCATCACAAGTTGTCCCCATTAGTGCCTCAGCAGTACCAGGACTAGGAAGACTCTAACTTCTGCCCTCTTCTGTCTTTAATGCTCCCTAATTAAGCATTTACTAAGTGCTATCATATGCTGACAAACAAAGTTTTCATTGTTAGGCAGGGCTGGACCAGGCCACCATGGAGAACAGGCAAATGTGACCTGAATATCACACAGTATCTAAAAGTCACGGAGAGCAGAGACTTCTTTCCTTGTTAGTGATTTAGGAAGCATTCTTTGGGCTGCTGTATCAGCTCTTGGCAAGAAACCACAGGCAAATGGGAAGGGACAGAGATGTATTTTATCTGTATTCAGTAAATACTTATGAAATGAGTGAATTCTTGGGCAAAGGGCGG
>VMDR010000451.1:0-206788 GCA_007922815.1 Macrotus californicus | reverse complement strand
TGACCTGCCCCGAGGTCTGTGTTCCTCTTCAGTGTTGGCGTCACTATGACATGGGCAGATATATTTAAGGCACAGGTTTTAACCATCTGTCTTCAAAGGGTGTGGCACTCCAAGTGTCAATCACTCTGGGAAAAGGTGAGTTGAAGAAAACTCACAAGGGAGAAAGGTGCTTCTCCCTCCCTGGGCCTGGCCCCTGGAGGTCTAGGCTTTGAGGTTCCACAGGTCCTTCAGCGTGCTCCTGGAGGTGAGCCACGCTGGAGTCCACGGGGCAGGTGCAGACAAGGAGCTAGGATGGAGCAGGGCCCATAGACTTCAGAAAGCAAGCCTTATCTTACAAGCCAGGCTCAGCTCCTCTCCCTCGTCAGTCCTAACTGAAACCAGGAGGGAGGTAACTGCAAAATGAGCAAGACCCAACAGGGAAGGACCCAGGGAGGGAAACGCCAGCACTCTGTTTCTCCTTCCCTTGCCAACTCTGTCAGAGCTGGGTTTCTCTCTAGTAAAGGAAGACAGTGATCTCCCCGGAGCAGGAAAGGCCTACGCCCCAAGGTGGCTCCCAGAGCTAAAATTCCAGGTGTAACGCAAAAGGAAAGCAGGCCAGAGGTTAACTACCAGACAGGGCAGGTAAGCGGGTTCAAGCCAAACTGTGAGCCACAGTTTGAGGTCCTCGCCTGCTTCCTGGAGGTCAAGTTCCACCCAATCCCTCCTTCACTCAGCAAATCACCAAGGTGCTTTTCTAAGGAAAGCTCTCACCCCTCCCAGGAAGGCTGCGTTTGCACGTGGGACTGCTAAAGATGGAGGGCAGGCTTCCACACGCAAAGGAATGAAAAGCTAACCACAGAATGAACCAGGACAGCAATGACCTTCTGACACAGGGGCCATGAAGTGCTAACAACTTTAGCCACCTCATCTCGCTTGGTCTTCACAACCAGCCTGGGAGGTGCATCTTCCTTTTGGTTATGAGAAAATTGGGACTCAAAGAGGTTAAATAACTTGCCCCAAGTTATACTATTCAGCTATTAAGGAGCTGAGTTTAAAAAGAAAAACAAAGAAACACAAACATACTCGGCTGGTTTGATTCCAGGGCCTTATGAGGGCTCACCCATTCCAGGGTGCCGACTACTGCCCTGCCGGTCCCCCTTCTCTGGAAACGCTGGGTACGTGCCCCATGAAGGCAGCTCTCAGATAGGAAGAACGCAGCAGTGGGCCATCAAGACACAATGTCCTTCTTCAGACAGAGAGACGGGATGGTGCGGGGGCAAACAAGCCTAGGCCATTTCTGAAAGACTGCCATGGCTCGCCAGGGGCATTCCTGGGTGCTTATTAAAAAGCTAAAGTTAAGGAGTTTTGGTTTGCAGAATGCTTTGCCAAGGTCTCTACGAATGTCTCTATAAATTCCCGAGGAAGCGGGATGATGCTAAACACGATGAGCAGTTTTAAGTCCCTACACATAGGATCTCACCTCAGCGCAAGACCAGGGCCTTCCAGCAGCACGCCGTAGTCTCGGGAAACCTGTTTGGTCAGGTCTGACAACAGGGTGATGTTCATGTGGCCCAGACCGCCGCTCTAATGGAAACGCAGACGGGACGGGCTGTTACTCGGGCGCTCTCACAACATTCTTGGCTGGGTCACGTGACATCTGAGACCACCAATAATGGCAATGGGCAGCAGAAACCGGGCGCCAACGATGGGCCACGCACTGTTCTCAGTTCTAGTCCCTCGCTTCCTCTTCCCAACGACCCTGGAGTAGCAACTATTGTCACCACCGTTTCAAAGATCAGGAAACTGAGACAGACAAAGGCTAAGTAACCTGCTTTAGGTCACAGCTAGAAAGGGACAGAAGCAGGATTTAAACGCAGCTAATACTACAGACCTTTCTTTTTCTAATTCTTAACGTATTTACAATCGTTGAAGATTAATTTCTGAAGCGTAAAAGTGGAAGAGTAGTCCAAAAAAACCTGAATAATTTGTTATTGATAGTCCAGCATCTTAGCTAGAAATTTTGGTTCTCCCAAGCAAGTTTTTAGGCAAAAATACTGATCATGCAGAACACTGAAGTCAGAGAACCAACGCCCCCCCCCCGCCCCGCCCAAGCCACGCGGGGTGCATGGGATCTGCAGGGTACCAGCGACAGACAGACCCAGCTGTCCCCCCGCCCTGCTGAGCCAGCTCTCTGTTACTGTCTGTACCTTGGAAAATAAAAGTGCGGCAGAGAGTAAATAAGCATGCAACGCCAAGGGAGATGCAGACACAGGTAACAGAATTTGCCAGTAGGTGAGGACCTACAAACAGCCCATTTCAGACGAGGCACGCTTTAACAACTTCCGGGTTAGTCTTTGGCGGGGTCTTTGCTGTTTTAAGATTCTAAGAGCAAAGGCAAGACTGACGACGTTCAGACCTTCCTCGGCGTGTTGATCCAGGCGAGGTGGGTGAAGTGGGAATCCACGGAAACGGCCACAACTTCGCAGTTCACGTCATGGAACTCGTTGGCTTTGTCACTAAAAGCGATAATTTCCGTAGGACACACAAAGGTGCTAGAGAAAGGGGGCAGAAATTCTCATCAGAGAGTTTAAAAACAAGAACTTAAAATATGAACAATACACAGTCTAAAAACTACTTTAATTTGCCTAAAGGTAAAAAAGGCAAAATGGCTGACCACCCTTACTGGACACACCTTTCTATTTAAGACCATGTCCAAAATGGGGGAAGGGGTGGGAAGGCATATTTTAAGAAGGAAGAACAATTTTGTTTCAATTAAGTAGTTTTATGAGGAAACTCCTTTTATTATCTGTGCTTTCCTCCTTTTCTTCCAGACCAGCGAAAACTTCCCTGCAGACTAGCCTGCGGGAGCTGCTGCTCCTGAACACCTAGAGTGGCCTTACGGAAACCCTATCACGTTACGGAGAACGCCACGCCACCCTCTAAATCTGTCATTTGAAAGTTAACTACAGATGCAAGCTGTCCCCACAAGGCCATCAGTGAGAAAGACTCAGAAAGAACGCTTCTCGACCAAGAGTCCACCTAGAGACAGAAAATGTCAGCATGCGAGCAGGGCTCTTTGCTTGCCCTCAGAATGACATTGAAGTATCACAGAAATGACACTCACAAATCCAAAGGATAGAAGAAAAGCACCAAATATTTCCCCTTGAAGTCATCCAGACTTATTTCTTTGAACTCTCCCTTGACAACGGCTGTGCCCTTAAAATAGGGTGCGTGCTGGGTGACGGCCGGAGCATGGGATGAGGAACCTGGAAAAAACCCACAGGCACAGAGAGTTCATCATTTGCCATTGCAAGCACCTAGGTGGTTTTATTTAGGGCTCTCACAATAACTAATTAGTCGTACGAATTAACTAGAAGATTCAGTTCAACTGTGTGTCCTATGGAAATTACCCCCCCCTCCCCCGTATCACACAAATTCAATTGAAAAGTGCTACAGAGCACTGAAAAGATGACTGGAGATGGTAGGGATGGAATCAAGGAACACACGAGACTGGATATGGATCCTACATACGGTTCAGACATTGCCAAGTCCAGACGGGACAAGGCCAATGGCATGGAGGAAGGAGGAGGGCAAGTGGGAGGCCTGGCCCAGGGCACAGTGTGATGGGAACAGAGAGCAGGGAGTGTGGGAGGACGAAGACAAAGCAAGAATGGCTGAAGGCCATGCTCTTACAGCCCCGGAATATCAGGGTGAGGAGTGCTCTTAAAAGAAGAGATAAAGGAGTTACTGGAGGTTTTCTGGTAGGAGATGGAAGCTGGCGGTTCTTAGGAACGTGAGTCTGGCGGGGGAGGGTGAGAGGTGGGGTGACTGAAGTTGGGAGGAGACTTCCTTATCTGAGTGAGAAGCGTGGAGGGGAAGGGTGTGGCAGGAAGGCCAGGAAGAATGAAAAGAATTCAAGAGCTGTGTCAGAACTAGAGAGGACTTGCTTCTATATAAGAATAAGGGACAAAGGAGATCAAGAGACTAGACAGATCACGTGTCAAAATGCCCGGGCCGCAGAAACTGCAGGAGCTGTTGGAAGTGGGAATTTGGAATAGGAAACAAAGTTTTAAACGTGCGGCATGAAATCAGTACTTGGAAGTTTTTAATATTCCACAGTGGTAAAACTGTAAAACTTTTTAGAACTGTGGTCCCAAACTTTTCGGCACCAGGGAAGATAATTTTCCTATGGACCCAGGTGAGGGGGTGGTTTCGGGATGATTCAAAAGCATTACATTCAAGCTCACCTCCGGCTGTGCGGCCCGGTTCCTAACAAGCCCAGACCAGTACCAGTCCACGGCCTGGAGGTGGGGGACCCCTGTTTTAGAACATTTCATCCGTAAACAAAGGCTTTGCTAAAGTATATCCCCCAAACCATCATAAGCTTTTTCAAACGTGAGATAGATCTAAAGGAGGCATTTTCAAATACCACTCATTATCTGAGGCTGATCTCAGAAAGTTCACATTCTAGAAAATGGAGTATGAATCTCAAGAAATAGCTATGCTTCACTCAGATCACGGAGGAGTCCAGAGACCACCACGGCCAACTGGAGCCCGCACACAGGTGCGAACCCAAAAGCCTCATCCCTGACAGGCTGCCTGCCCCTCCCGCAAAAGCATCATAGTCACCTCCCCCACACCCCCACCATTGTTCCTCAACCAGGATTCAAACCTGTGGTAACCAACAAGGAAATGGACACAAGGACAGTTTGATTCTCAACCCTGGCTGCACATTAGCATCACTTGGTGAGATTTTGCTTTATTTAAAGGTTTTACTTATTTTTATTTTTAGACAGAGGGAGGGAGGGAGAAAGAGAGGGAGAGAAATATCAATCGGTTGCTTCTCATGCAGCCCCAATTGTGGACATGGCCTGCAACCCAGGCCTGTGCCGACTGAGAATTGAACCGGTGACCTTGCGGCTCGCAGGCCAGCACTCAATTCACTGAGCTGCACCAGCCAGAGCAAAATCACTTGGTGAGATTTAAAAAACATTGATATCCTGGCCTCACCCAAGAAAGTGAGTTAATTTGTCCAGGGTGGGCCCGGGGCAGGATGTGTTTCTAAAAGCTCCCCAGGTGAGTCTAATGTACACAGAGTCAGGGTTCAGAGCCCCTGTCCAGAGATGGCTCCTGTTGCCATCGCCTGGGTGAACACAAGGCATAATAACACTTACTGGTACTAAAGGCAAATTTTGCCTGACTGGAAGCAGACCACAACACATTTGTCAAGCCCGTTCTTCGAGAAGCAGCAGGCCTAAGGGCTGCAGAGGCAGAGATGCCCCAAGGAAGGGCGCTCACGTGTCGGGCGGCCTGGTAAGAGAAACACTTTATATTAGGAGGTTGTCCTGGAATAGTGGCTGAAGGTTGGCCCTGCTGAAAGTGCACAAGCCAATGGGGGCCTCAGCTTGTTCCTATGAACCACACACTGAACCAAAAGTCTAAGAGCATGGACTGGGCCTCCAGGTTCTTAACATTCCCTTCTACTGCCTCCTCCTTCAAGGATGCAAGAGATACTGGTCATGGGCACACAGCTGCGGTTAGGTAGGATGAATAAGCCCAGACAGCTGAGGTACAGCATGATGACTATACTGAGTAACACTACACTGAACACTGGGAATATGCCAGGAGGGCAGATTTCAGGGGCACTCATCACATACACGCAAAGGCAACTATGTGAAGAGAGGTGTTCATCAGTTTGACTGTAGTAATCAGTTAAGTGTATGTATACCAAATCATCATGTTGTACATCTTAAACATATATAATTTTTATTTAAATATATAAATTGGAAAAAAAAAAAAAAAAACATTGCAAGGGAGGGGGCATAAAGAAAGACTCCATGCTCTTAAAAGCAACATGGAGGGTTCAAAAACCAAGGGGACTTGGCCAGGCCCTGTGTCTTTAGGCCTTTTTGCCAGGACAAAAATGCTGAGACATTCTACCATGTCAAGGTTTTCCTTAGAAAAGACAAGGCCTTTCCAGCCCCACAGACAAGCAAACAAGTAGAGCAAAGTTCAGCCTCTAGGAAAGTTTGGATGGGGCTCAAGGGAAATGTTTGCTCAATTTTAGTGCCCAGCATGACTCAGGAAGAACCTGCGTTGAACCCCGACATGAGAAAGGGGGTGGGTGGGTAGCACGAGGGTCCTGCACTTTGCCAGGAGAAAAGCTGAGGGCAGACCTGGGGGGTGCGAGAAGAAAAGCGCCTTTTGCGTTTTAGCACTTTGGTTACATTAGCACTTTGGTTTCCATCCAGCAGTCAGTGGATGCTCCCAGCCACACCTTGATGGGATGCATCATTCTTTCCATCTGCAGGTAAGGAAAGTGAACTGAGATTCGGAAAGGCCAAGTCACTTTCATAGAGTCTGTTACAGAACCAGAACCCGCCTCCAGGACCACGACCGTGTGCTCAGGCAGAGAGAGAGGACTGGGGACCTGCGACTCCAGGCGAGAATGCATTAGGTAAGGGAGGGGACAACGCGGAGAGGGCCGGGGAAGGGAAGTTCTGCGCAGGCGCGAGGAGCTTTCCCTAGAAGAGGAGGCTGCCGGGTCCGTTACCCGCTGACACCTTCCAAGAAGATCGAAAAACCCCCGGACCGCGAAGGAGTGGGGCTTAGTCTGGCAGCCACGTTCTTGCAGCCATCAAAGTGCCTCCGCACTTGTTCCCAGCTGGCAGCCACTCACCGTAGCCCGCAGCAACCTTCCCACCGTGGCCGCCATCTTCAGTGCACACCGGAGCCGCAAGGAGGACCGACGAACAGAGGCGGCGGGGCCGGAAGGGGCGTACCCTCACCGAGGGGGCGGGGCCAGTGCTGGAGCCCGGGCGGGAAGAGCACCATCCTTGCCGCCTTTAGGTTGGGTCCCTCACCCCCTATTGTGAGGGGGAAGATTACTGTTATGGCTTCAGAGTAGCCGAATACCTGGGAAAGTAAGAATTTGTCTTTAATTTTTGCCCCAGCCTAAAAAGGACTGATTCAGGTGGGGGAGCTAGATACTTATTTCTACATTTGCTACTTGTTAACCTGATTTACTGTTGATAGCTGTTTCTTAAGAGGATCTCTTTCATGTTTTGGCTTCTGCATGAAATGGAAGTAATTTCCATGCAATTTTAGTCTGTTAACAAGCAACGTGCGTCAGCCACATCAAGGTTTTGCTGTCCTGAAAACCTTTGGGATGGCGCGTGGTCTTCCATTTTGTCCTCTCTTCCCAAAATTGGGAGAATTGGGACAAATTTAAAATTTATTTTCTGTCGATTTAGTGAAGCTAAGTCCTCTGGCGAGCATGGTACTTCAGAGCAAATCCACTAAACAGATAAAAAAAATGTCACAGAGGACTCAAATGTGACGGTTGCAGACTGTCCGTGGGTATTTTCCAAACCCCAGTCACTGCGTTCCCAAGTCAGTCCGTGGAGTCTGCACGTGACCTGCATATTATTCACTGTTGACGTTGCATAAATTCCGTACGTTCGTACCTTCTGCTCTTTGGCCTGAACAGTCCTGGTGGGTTCTGGCCCTGCAGTTGAGGCTCACCATCTTGGGGACCTGCCTGGTGTCGCCCACTCTATTCTCTCTTTTTCTCCCTGCTCCTGTCTTCCTGCCAAGCTTGTGGGAAGAGGGCACCCACTTAGATGTGACAACCAGAAATGTCTCCAGACATTGCCAAACGTCCCCTGGGTGACAAAATTACCCCTGGTTGGAAACAAAGCAAAGCACTGCTCTAATGGTTAGTGGCATGTCTCTGAAGCCACCAGGACATGGGACCAAATTCCTGGTCTGTCACTTGTAGTTTTGAACAGTAGGGCGAGTGTCCTGGGCATCATGAATCCCTGATGGCTAGACCATTGCTTTTCTATACCTCAGTTTCCACGTCTGTCAGTAAAATGAGAATAACCTCAAAGCATTCGCTGTGAGAAGGCAGATAACATGCAAAAGACTTACAGGGGTACTTGGCCCACAGTAGGGTTAGATAGATATTTGTTACAATTTTGCACCCAAGCAGACATGCTACATTTTCAAACAGCCGACTCAGACTTTGAATACATTTTGTTTTTCTCCAAGTGATGAAGTTCTCCCTCCTTTCATTCAGGAGTGAAGCACGAGGCTTTTGCACAAGCACTGATCTCCAAACAGGCTCAAATTATGCTCTTCCGGAAGCTAGAGGGACATGAAGTCAAGGAAAGGGAAGATGCCAGGTACCTACCTACCTGTTCTCTGCAGCTCAGTCTTCTCTGCCTTAAAGCTCCTGCGCTAGGCTCTTACTTAGGAAACCTTTTTTCTTTTCTTTTAAAGCTGACTTTGAGTAATGAGGGTGACCACAACAGTAAGACACTTGTCAGAGCCCCATCCACCTGAAACGACCTTTAGCTATGATTAGAAAGAAATCTTGACCCTTTCTAAAATGGATACAAATTTCAGTTTTTTAATCGCTGGGTGTCCAATCGCTTGGTACAATTTTGAGAAAAAAAAAAGTTATCTTCTACCGCATTAACTTCTGTCTACATTTTAGAAGGTTTTCTTTTAATGCGTGGTTTAATTCTCATCTTAAGAACGCAGTGTCTTATAGGTATCTTTTTGCCTTTTCCGTCAATATAAATCACACTAGGACATTTTGTAATTTTTATCTCCATAAGTCTCTCTTCTTGTCAGCACTTCCGGCATGCTCAAAAAGCATTACTGTGTCCCTCCCACCAGCCAGGGGCCCAACGCAGCAGCCCAATTCCCAGGTCTTTTGGCCACTGGAGAGGAAGTCTCACTGCTTATCGCTTCTTTTCAAAACCAGATGGTTAAAGAGCTTTCCTCAAGGCACACAGGGATTCATTGGCTCAGGGACATTAGAATCAGGAGAATGGACGTGTTGGTCTCCTGGCCTGCTGATCTCTGTCTAAAGGTTGATCTCCCTTGCCCTAACAAGAATGAAATACCTTAGAATCTCAGGCCGAGAGGCCCAGGAGAAATTTCATGTGCGAGCCTTCCTATGACCTGTTCAGAATTACAAAGTGAGTGGCCTTCAGCCAAGTGAGTGAGCTACAGCCAAAACTTCTGGAAGGATACCCAGACCCTCCATTTGTGCATTCTGAGACAGATAAACCGCGACTGGTACCTGATCACCAATATCAGTTCTGTTCTGCCAAACCGTCGCTGACCACCTCCTCTATCCATCCAGGTTGTAGAACCCTCCCAGGGGCCTAGAAAGCATTGAGCACGTGCCTTTCACATTCTCGTCATTCTTGTCACGTCATGGTGGAATTTTCTTTTGCCTTGTCTGGGCCTTGAGCGTACTGTGGACTCCTTGAGGGTAGAGCTCATGTCTTCTTCATCTCTGTGGCCCCCATGCCCAGGCTGGTGCCTGGCTCATAGTGACTTGCTCAGAAATAATTTGGCAAAAGAACGAGTAAACAGTGGTTGACATGATAGCCAATGTTCTCTGTGCACTCATTCTGGAAAAAAATATCTTTCTATTCCGTTTTCTCTAGCTGTCACAACAAGGACACAAAGTGTTCCCCTAAAGAAAAAAAAAAAAAACAACTGACCTTGTCCTCATTACCAAAAGAGTAGAAAATAACTGAAATTCTCCCTTTTGAGTTTGGGAGAATTTCTGGGCCTGGTTGAAGAAAAGGCAAATGAAAAGATGGATGCTACTTTTTATGATGATTAGGAAAATACCTCCCTGGAACCACAAGCGAACATTCTGGTAGCGGGGGCTACAATTAGAGATGGCAAACATCACTCTGGGTTTTGCTGGGTTCTTCCTCTTTCCAGGGCGAGAATCATGGGGACACGAAGAGCAGCTTCTTCTTGCACATGATGTGGGGCCCCTCGCTGAGGGAAATGGAGCCCATAAAAATGCCTCAAAAATGGTAAGGTTTCAGGGGTGTCCAGTGTTTTGGCATCTCTGGGCCACACTGGAAGTAGAAGAGTTGTCTCAGGCCACACATTAAATATACAAACACTAATAAAAACTGATGAGCCAAAAACAAGGTTTTTAAAAAAATTTCATAGCTACATCCTTTTTAAAAAAAAAAGATTTTATTTATTTTTAGAGAGAGGGGAAGGGTGGGAGAAAAAGAGGGAGAGAAACATCAATGTGTGGTTGCCTCTTGTGCATCCCCCACCTGGGGCCTGGCCCGCAAGCCAGGCATGTGCCCTGACTGGGAATCAAACCGATGACCCTTTGGTTTGCAGGCCGGCACTCAATCCACTGAGCTACACTAGGCGGGGCAAAAAAAAAAAAAAAGGTTTTAAGTAAATTTATGTTTTCATGTTGGGCCACATTCACAGCCATCCTGAGCCACATGCGGGCCACGAGCTGCCTGCTGGACACCCCTGGGTGTGCTTTGTGACCTGGCACCAATGTCTCTAAAATTTGGTGATGAAAAGGAGATGCAGGCTGTTTACGCAAGCAGTGTTTTTGTTGTGCTGGCAGCAGGGATGGAGGAAAAATTCATCTGAAGGGGCTTTTATTTTGGGAAAACACTTGGAGGAGCTTTTAGTGATCTGAAATCAAGCCAAATTCCTACTCTGGAGTGGAGAAGCTGGGAACAAAGAGGAGTTAAAGTGCTCTGCATAATACTTGAATGTGTCCATCAGGGCAGGCTGATTGCTGGGGATTAATCTCTTTCAGGGAAAAGCCAGGGCTGGAGATTGGTTGGAGGAGGAGGGCTGGATGGGGACAAGAAAGGCAAGATCAAGGGTGCTCCATACGGTGTTCTCCTGTCACTTGTTGGGTTACCACAGAGAGAGATGCAGGGAGCCAGAGGGAGAGATGCTTGGGACCACAGGGACAGATGTGGGGGGCCAGAGGGAGAGATGTGGGTGCTAGGATAGATGCTGGGAGCCAGAGGGAAAGATGCTGGGGGCCAGAGGGAGAGATGTGGGGGGTTAGAAGGAGAGATGCTGGGAACTACAGGGAGACATGCGGGGGGGCCAAAGGGAGAGATGCTGGGGGTCAGGGGGAGAGAGGTTGAGTAGAGGTCGGGTGAGAGGTTGTGCTGAAAATAACGACACTGTTCAGTTTTTGTTTTGTCTTTGGTCCCTTCCAAGTGGGAAAAATGACGTCAGAGAGAAGGGAGGGTGAGAGGGCTGCGGGAAGGGAGCCTTCGGAGCAGTCCCTCAGGTCAGTGCAGTGTCGAAGCTCCTAATTTAGAATTACCTAATGAGAGTATTTGTTATGGCTCAACGCCTCTTTCCTTCAGAGTCCCACTCCATCCCCATGCCTGTTTGCCCGTTGTCCCCCACTGTCCTGATTTCCTTCATCACGCTAATGCTGGGGTCCTCTCTTGTTGATCTCTTCTTCCTCTTCTCCTCTGCCTTTCCTTCTGTCCATTCATCTTGTTCCCCTGGACTCTGGGCCTCCTGCCAATATTCTCTCTTTCTGCAAGATTGGTGCCATTTGGCAAAAGTACTACAACGTTTCTATCATGCTGGAAGGCCATGCACTAGAGTGGAATCAGAGACTCATCTTAAAGTCCCAACTCTGCAATTCTGGTCATGCCCTCTTTTATTTCTCTGACCTATAATTTCCTTATCTATAAAATTGAAATAATAATACCTTCCTATGAGCCCTGGCTGGGTAGCTTGGTTGGTTACAGCGTCGTCCTGATATACCATGTTTGCAAGTTTGATCTCCAGTCAGAACATATACAAGGAGCAACCAGTTAATGCATAAATAAGTGAGACAACAAATTGATGTTTCTCTCTCTCTCCCTATTCCTCTGTCGCAGTCTCTAAAATCAATCAATAAAAAATTTAAAAATAAAAAGGAAGCAAAAAATAATAACTACCTACTGATTATGTAGGTGAGTGCAATTTGAAAATTGTAAATTGTTAGCACATTAATAATTATTCATCACTTGGTTTAATTGAAGTATTTCTTAACTGTTACTTGGATTAAAATTTTAATTTTTATTGAGGTGAAATTCACACAGCATAAAATGGGCCATTTTAAAGTGAGCAGGTCAGGAACATTTAGTACATTCACAATGTTGGGGAACCAACCACCCCATTTGTCTGGTTCTGAAACATTTTCATCACCCAAAATCAACCCTACACCCATTAAGCAGTTCCCCCCAATTCACCCAACACCAGCCCCTGAACAATCACCAATCTGTGTTTCCATCTCAGTGAATTTTCTGTATATTTCATGGGAGTGGAATCATACATTTGTCCTTTGGTCTCTGGCCTCTTTCACGTAGAAAAATGTTTCTGAGGTTCATCCACCCTGTAGCATGGATCAGCACTTCATTCCTTTTTATGGCTGAATAATTTTCCATGGTGTGGATAGAGCACAGTTTGCCCATCCATTAATCGACCGATGGACGTTAGAATCGTTTCCACCTTTTGATTCTTCTGAAAGTGCTGCTATGAATGCCTGTGTCCACGTTCTTGTGTGGACACATGTTTTTAATTCTTTTGGGCATATACCCAAGAGTGGAATTGCTGAAGTTATATGTCAGTTCTGTTTAACGTTTTCGGGAAACTCAGATTTTTCTTTTTTAGGAAAAGAAAAATCTGAAAACAAATCAGAAGTTGATGAAACTGTTCTATATTTTGGTTGTGTTGGTGGTTGTCCAAGTGTATACATTTGTTTAAATTCATACAACTAAACACTAAAAAGTGAATTTTATTTTACTGTATATAAAATTAAAAGGTAGAAGACAAAAAGAAAAAAAATATGCTTATTAACTCTTAAAAAATCCTTGTCTTGCCCTGGCCAGGTAGGTAGTTTGGTTGGTTAGAGCATCATCCTGATCCACTAAGGTTGTGAGTTCAATCCTTGGTCAGGGCACATACAGGAAGCAACCAATGAATGCATAAATAACTGGAACAACAAATCAATGTCTCTCTCTATCTATCTCTCAAATCAATAAAAAAAGTTAAACTAAATTAAAAAATCATTGTCTTATTGTTCTGGTAAAAGATTGATAATAATAAAAATGTTCATTGATGGACGGATGACTAGTGAAATGAGATATGGTCCAGCTCTTCAGTGGAACGAATATCCTGTATCCTTAATAAGAACATGCCAACCTTTGCCCTACCTTCCCCACAACACAGAGAGGACAAATTCAGCCCAGGGGGAGAGTGAGATTCATTGGAATTCCATTTGGCTCCTGGAGCACAAAAGGGTTGTGGAGCTTGAGATGTAAGTAATGGAAATGTTCTATAGCCCAATAACCACTTCATAAGCAGAACCGACTTTGTCGCATGTGGGAAATGTTTGCACTGTAAATGAACTGGCCTAGCACACTCAATGGACTCATTTTAGACCACAAAATGTGGAGTCTGAGGTTTGCTTTTGTCATTTGGGGGCTGCCTGCAGCTCTCCAGAGTCCGTGCTAGATGGCATCCTCTCTCTATGGAGGAGACTTTGACAGCCATGTGGGTTCTTGCACAAAACTTATTTCAATAGCACGGTAACACCCACCTTTGCTTCTATAGGAGGAAATTAAGCTACTCCAAATCAATTGGGTGAATTAGATGCCATATTCTATGTATAATTGTCAAAGAGCAATCTGTATGAAACATTACATTTTTAAAACTCTAAGCATTTGTTAGATTCTATTTAGCATATAAGTGGGTAGGCTAGATGAGACTTCCAGAGGGAGCAAGTATGCCCTCCTTTTATTGGATCAATGAAATTTTCACATACCAGCAATGGCCTGTCTTCAGACAGCAAAAGCTTTGTACCATGGTCTGAAGGATAATCAGAGTCTCTGGAACAACAGAAAGTTTATGCTGTTGCAGCAGTAAGGTGCAAACTGTCGGAGCCTGTCTCATCTATGAGTCACGAGTCCTCTGGTTTCAAGGGCTTTTCACGTTTCGTTCAGTCCATCTCACCTCCTCTTTAAGAAGCAATTCTACCTTTGTTGTCAAGACTGTATCCACATTTCTTTTTTTTTAAGATTTTCTTTTTTATTTTTAGACAGAGGGGAAGGGAGGGAGAAAGAGAGGTAGAGAAACATCAATGTGTGGTTGCCTCTCATGCACCCCCTACTGGGGACCTGGCCCACAACCCAGGCATGTGTCCTGACTGGGAATTGAACCAGCAACCCTTTGGTTCACAGGCCTCTTGCACTCAATCCAGGCTGTATCCACATTTCTTTTTTTTTTTTTCTTTTTAGAGAGAGGGAGGGAGAGTGAAAGAAAGGGAGAGAAACATCGATGTGCAAGAGATACATTGATCAGTTGCCTCTTGCACAGCCCCAACCGGGGACCCGGCCCACAACCCAGGCATGTGCCCTGACTGGGAATCGAACTCGTGACCTTTCAGTTCACAAGGTGGCTTTTAATCCACTGAGCCACACCAGCCAGGGCTGTATCCACATTTCTATTGCAGGCTACCATGCTCAAACAAATGAACCTGTCTTTGGTCAGGTTATCACCTGACAGATGCTCGTAAAAAGACCGTAAGTGATGGTTTGGAGTCTTTGCTTATCCGTATTAACTGAAAATCATTGGCTTTTAAGAAGATAATGTGAAAAGAGCCACTTTTTCTTCTTTGCACTCTGAATAATTGTTATACTTTTGCTATGTAATTTTCTTACCAATTTGAACACTTTTCCTCCATCTAAATCTATATGATTGCTCAGCACTGAACCAAACAAAAAATGGTGCTTCCTGTGCACCATTTTGGGGGTAAATATTTTGTTTCACTCCGTCTGAAAAGTGAATTGAAATTGGTCTGCCCAGTTGCCTTTAAGACTATCTGATCAGTTTAACTGCTGGGCTGATCACTGGAGACAGCTGCGTTTGAGGATGGACATACAGTCAGAAAGCGGGAAGTCCCAGGCACTGGGTGATTGCCCATGGCTTTCTAGGGTGTTGACCTACAATACCAGGAAGCCAATCTCCCTGACTTTTCCCTTTTCATCTCTGATCTGGCAGGGATGTAGGAATTTCGATAGTTAACTAATATGGAATAACCAGCATCCCAGAGACGTAGGTGGGGTTGAATGATGCCATATTTGCTCCGAGGTAGCAAATATTTCCAAATGCTCACTACATGTAAGACTCAGTCTATGTTCAGGCCTTTGAGTAGGACACTTACCCAAATAAGCAGCCTGATCACACACTTAGCAGTTGACCTTCGGCAACAGACCTCCTCTAAACATAATGGAGGCAACAACTTTTACACAACTCAGTGCCCCAGTAACTCTACTCTGGGGACTCTCCTAACTGAACATGGCACCAGGGAAGGAGGCCTCGTATTCTCACTGAAGACCAGAAGCACAGAAACCACATGTGGTTGGGACCATCAGCAAACATGTGTGTTTCACCAGGAATCTCTTCTCTAAACTTGCATTTGAGAACCCAGCAGAGCCCTGACTGGCATGGCTAGTTGGCTGAGCGTTGTCCTGCAAAGTGAAGGGTTGCCGGTTCAATTCCCGGTCAGGGCACATATCTGGGCTGTGGGCCAGTCCCTGGTTGGGGCACATATGAGAGGCAACTGATTGATGTTTCTGTCTCATATTGATGTTTCTCTCTCTCTCTTTCTCCCTCCTTTCCCCTCTCTCTAAAAGTAAATAAATAAAATTAAAAAAAAAAAAAAGAAACCTAGCAGATGAGCCTGGAAAGTCGTGTTATGAAGATGGGTTTCGGATGTCCGTAGGTCATAATCATCCAGCAACACCAGGGTGAAGCCTCCCAACAGGCTTGATAAGGTCAGCTGGTTCATCTTGAACCACAGTGTGCTCAGACCCATTGTTTGGAAGTGTTTTTTCCAGTGTGCTGCTTGGGGAGTCAGTTTTTTCCAAAGTGTGGTATTTCTACTACTACTTACTTCACCAATATGATTGGTTAGGATGAGTAAAAAGTTTAAAGCAACCCAACTTTAAAGGATGATAGGTGGTCTACAGTACGGCAACATTTTTAATACTAAATTTGGTAACTACTGGGGGCCATCGATGAAGGGACTTCTCAGAGAGGAGGGAACGCCACTGGAAACCTTATGACTCTGATTCCACTTTCAGCTCTCATTCCTCTGCCTCGGAATCTTCCCAGCTGCCTGCAATCACTTCTTTCTCTGTTTCCAAGTCCTTTGTATATGTGTCCATGATGGCTCTTATTCCATTTTAGCTTGGTGGGCTGCCTCCCAGTTTGCCTTCCTTTCTGGTGCCAAGCTCTTCTGGAAAATCACCTTTGTATTCCCTACAGTGCTTGGCATATAAAGGTAAACTTTGAAGAGTGAGAGAATAAGTAGGAGAATGAAAGCACTATCTCCAGCTGTTTCCTGATGATTAGAAAGCTGCGAGGCCAGGCAAGGCATGAAAACTCCGGCTCTGGCACTATTCAAAGAGCCAGTTGGATTATTCAGGCCAAAGCAATCCATACTTTAGGACGGGGATAGATTCGTGATTATTCAGAATAGTCAATTTCTATTTACAAGAACTCTGATGGAGCAGCTATATCCATGCAATACAGGAGGTGACAGGATGAGAAGATTCCCTGTTTCCTTTGCCTTTCCAGCGCAGCTGATCCTGAGTGGACTGGAAGTCTGTATTTGTCTTCAGCGTATTCCCATCCCTTTCAAACCCACCCAGTCCTCCATTTGGATTTCCATTCTTGCTGTCAGCCAGCAAGGTTCCTTACTTACTTATTAATATTTAATGGGCGACTCCTCCTTGAATCAAACCTATCTTTCAAGAGGACTGTGAATACTTGATGCAGTTCATTGGAAGGAAAGAAGCTGTAAGGGTGGAGTTATGGAAGGGGGTGAAAAACCCCAAACCCCTTTAAGTCTTAATCATTTAGCCAACTGCCTCCTTTGCCTTCTTACAGTACAACTTAAGTTCACTCTGGCCAAACGGAACAATTGCAACCAAGTTCTGCCTGCCAGCCTGAGCCAGCCAGAAATTAAGTGCATAGACTCTTGAGTCAGACTGCTAGGTTCAAATCCCGGGTCGTTTACTTAGTATTAGAGTTATAAAACTCCTCCCAACGAGGTGGCTTTCTCTATAAAATGGGGCTACGCTTTCTGCTTTATCCAGATATTGTGGTCAGTGAGATAATCCTCGTGAAGCACCTACTTAGCACAGGACCTGAGCTACAGTTGGTATCCAGTAAATCTAGCCATTATTATTTCATTCTTGCATCGGAATGTCCTGATTTCTTTATAGAGGCACAGATACTTGAAGTACAGCCATTTGTTTTGTAGGCAGGATGTATAACCATGTGGCAGAGAGAGAGAGATAGGCTTCTGTTTGCTAAGTGGTCCTGAAGAACCTACTTACTCCACCTGGTCTGTTTCGCAGCTGTAAAAGAGGGCTGGGTAGGCAGTGTTACAAACTCAAATGCCCAGAGAGGTGAGATAGGTAAAACCACTGGTGACCTGGGCTGGGTATTAGACATTGGGGGTGGGGTGGGGGGGGATTATGGTTAGTTGTAGAGCTTTGCTACTCAAAATGTGGTGCACTGACCAGCACGATTGACAAAGCCTTGGCATTTGTTAGAAACAACAGAATCTCAGACCTAGTGAAATGGAAACAACATTTTAACAAGATCCTTAAATGATCTATATGCACATAAAAGCTTGAGAAGGCTGCTGTGGAGCACAAGCCAAATCAAAGCATTCACATTTAGCTTTGGCTGGTGTGGCTCAGGGTTGGGCCAACTGAAGGATCAGCAGGTTGGATCCCGGTCAGGGCACATGCCTGGGTGGCGGGCCAGGTCCCAGGCAGCAGCCCACATTGATGTTTCTCTCCCTCTCTTACCCTCTTTCTAAAAAATAAATTAAAAATCTTTTTAAAAAGGGGCATTTAAATTTAGGTTTTTTTTGTTTTGTTTTGTTTTTTTATGTCAGCCAAAATAACAAAGTTAGGGCTGCATCAGCTTAGGCTGCCAGCAAGTGATCATTGTAGTTGGTGGCTCTGAGATGCTGCCAGCCCTGGGTTTCTCTCTCTCAGACCTTTCCATGATAAGTTAGGACTCTGAGCATGTGGATGTGCAGCCAAGACCAAGCCTGGGTTGCTTAGGCCAATAATTCCAGGAGTGGAAGATGCCTAAGAAGTTATCTGCTCAACTCCCTACCTTCTAACAGGTAAACTGTTACTGCTCCTACTTTGTAGACAAGACAAAGGAGGCCCAGGGAGACCCACTGACCCAAATCCAGACGCTAGGAAGTGGCAGTGTTGGTGGGTATACGCCATTAGGAAACAAACAGTCCTGTGTTGTCAGAATCAGCAACCATTCTGGTTTCCAAGGCCTGGGAAGTCTATTAATTTCTTTATATTCTCTAATGCCTAATAATTGTTCTCAGTTTCTCTTGGCACCTCCCTGTCACTTCCTGGCAGCCGGGGGGACAGAAGGTTTCCTCCTTTTGCACAGAGAAGGCCCATAGCCGGCTTCTGAACGGATATCCGGCCCGCAGGATGCAGAGGAGGCAAAAGCCTCATTGTTCTTGGGGCCAGTCCGCCCCTCCCCCAGTCCAGAGGACACTCGTCGCAGACCCCTGGTGTGATCCAGGGCCCATTTCCCAGGAGTGGGGCCTTTAGAGGAAGCGATGCTGAATGTTCTGAGTCTGACGTTCTGAGCATACAGTGGAAAGGCGCTAGAGCCCCAATATAAATAAGCCGGGAGTTTGAAAACGCATTTCCAACAACTCCAGCTAGGCGTTGTTACTCATTAACGCGCCCCACTGCCTACTCAGATGATCCTGTCTGCGTTTTATTAATGTGAGTGAATTTGGTTGTAATGGGGTTCGTTGATTTGCGGACTCCAAGTGCTAGAAAGCAGTTTATTAGCTAAATGGGCCACTTCCCACGCAGGGACCCCTAGAGTTCGGTTCGTGAGGGCGCAGGCGGTCCCCAGCTCCGGGAAACGCCGTTCGCTTGGACCCGCCGCCGGACGCCCCACCCCGCGACCGCCGGGGGGCGCTCGGGCTGCGCGGCCGCCCGTGCGGCCGCCGGTGGCGGGTCGCCACTGAGTCGCAGACCCCTTCGCGCTCTTGGAGGAAACAAAGTACACCTTTGTCAGCGAATGGGCGCGTGTGCGACGGCGCCCAGTTACTGGCCTCCGGGTGCGAGGCCCGCGGGCGCGCCTCGCTGCCTCTGGGCTGCAGTCCACGCATGGGCCCAGCGTGGCCCAGAGGAAGGGGGTGCGGCTCACGGCCGGGCCAGGCAAACCTTCCTCCCATACCGAGTACGTCCCAAGGGTCAGTCTGACCCGCACTGGCGCCTGCCGGGCCGCGACGCTTCTCCCACCACCGCCGTGGCCTGTGGACTTCGTTTTCTCGGCACTCTGCAGGGCGGGAAGCGTACGAGCCGGAGCCCGGGGCGTGGGCGTGCGAGTCCGAGCCCCGGGATTGAGAGCTCCGGCTCAGCCGGGCTGCCTCTGACTCCCCACCGTTCCTCGCAGCGCCGCGCCCGCCTTCACACTGCGTGCGGGTCCCGGGGCGGGTCTTGGACTCCTGCAGCCGCGTCCCCGCTAGACCCAGCGTGGAACGCAGGAAAGACTACAAGTCCCAGCAGGCCCCGCGCCGCGAGCGCCGAGACAGTAGGCGAGGCCCAGTCTGACGCTTGCGCAGTGCGGCCGCCCAAGCCTGCTAGTACCACACCCCCGGGAGGGACGGAGGGGAGGCAGAAGCATCCGAGGCATTAAAGCATCCGAGGGAGCCGGAGGGGAGGAGAATGGAGTGACAGAGAAACGCGGAGGGTGGGGGGTGGGGGGGAGAGTGTTGAGGGAGGGGGGAGGGGGGACACAGAGGGAGGAAGAAGCGGCGGCGGCGGCTCCTCTTTGCAGAGGGGGAAAACTCTGAAGGATAGGAGCAGGAATAATGCGGTAGGAAAGGCGGGCTCCCGGCTCCCGGCTCCAGCAGCAGCGGCGTTAGCCCGAGCAGCGGCAGCAGCAGCGGCAGCACCCCCAGGCGCTGACAGCCCCGCCGGCCGGCTCCCTCGCTGACCGCCGACTGTCAATGGAGCTGGAAAACATCGTGGCCAACACGGTCTTGTTGAAAGCCAGGGAAGGTAAGAGGCAGGGCTGGTGCGTGCCGGGCTCATTAGCCGCGGGCCAGGGTGCGGGTGTCTGGCGGCGTGTGGGCTGGGGCGTGAGTGTGCAGGATGCCCGCAGTGAGTTGGTCGCGTGCAGGACACCTCTGAGAGCTACTCTGCAAACGCTTCAGGGTTCCTGCCCTTGGGCTAGATAATCCGGACTTGGGTAGAGAAGGAGAAACGTCGAGGTCGTAGGGGTTAGGATGCTAAAATATCCCCTAATTTCCTGCTCTAATCTTACAGACATCGCGGCAGCTGTTGAGAAGGGCAGTTGGAAAAGCATTCATTCAGGAAGAGAGGGGCACACATGAAACATGCAAATAACATAGCTTTTCGAGTCTGCCCGGGATGTTTCTATGAGTGTGAATTTGTGTGTGTGTGTTGGGGGGGGTTGGAATTGGCAGAAGCCAAGTCTTTGCTTGCGCAGGCTGAGTTGATACAGGCTCTTGCTGGAAACCATCCGCTGGGAATGTTTCTTAGGGAAATCCCGTCGTGTGGAAGGAAGCCTTTTAAAGGCAAAGTAAGATGTTGAGGAATTAGCCTGTTCCTAGAATAACGAGAGGATGGCTGTACAAATCACCTAGAAAATAATTCAGGATTTCAGAGGTGGTTTTCTTTCCTTTTTTTTTTTTTTTTGCGGGAGGGGGCCTGGGGAGCGGTAACTGAATTGTTTGATTTTTGGCTCAGTTAAGAAAAGAAAGGTAAGTGTGCCGGTACTTAAATGCGTTTTGGGTGCAAATCAGTACATTTCCTACATTTAGCTGGCAGGAAGTGTCTAAATGGAGTGGGTAAGACCCTAAAGTCAAAGCTATAAACACACGTTTTGTAGCTTCCTAGAGATGAAGGGGAAAGTGGCCCAGAAACTCAGGTGGCTCCTGAAATAATTGTGTGCCTGTAAACATACATATTTAGGAACACCTGGAATTTATGTAACATCTCTTTTGCCAAGATTTGAGCTCTTGCGTGCAGCCTTTTCATTAAACGGGGAAGTGGTTTTTCCTTTTCATGGGAGGAGGCTTCATTTGACACCCAAGGTAGAAGTAGAAGACAGCCAAAGTAAGGTCTTGACTTCAGGAGGGTACTCGGGGAGCAGCCCACGAAAATGCCGTACTTACTTCTTAATATTTTCATTCACCCACTTTGATGAATGAAGGAAGAATTTTTGGCCAGCAATAAAACGACTTATGTTTATCCAGCCGGTTCCATCACCTTGTGGCTCTGTACTCGCTGTGCGGGTTGGGGTGATGCACGGCCCAGCAATTCCTCCACCCAGCGTTCACATCGTAATTTGGTCGTCACTTGTCGCTCTAAAGCAGCCTAAAGCAGCTGCCTGGAAGACTTGCTTTGAAAACCCCAGCAGAGTTTAAAATATGCAGGTCTGTCCCCCCGCCCTCCGCCCTCCGCATTGCTCAGCTTTGGTGTGAGATCAGATTTGGAGGAGAGGCTGCTACTTGACAACTTCAGATTCTTAAGGCCTGACTTTTTTACTTTTGCCTAATCGAAATTATAGTGAGAGGGACAAAGGTGGGGGCCAGTGGGCTGTCCTCTGTACTGGGCAGTTCGTCCTGAAGGGGAAGAAGCCGGGCGGGGGGTGGGGGTGGGGGGCGGACAACCGGCCCGCCCCCCCTCGCGCCCCCCACCCCGCCCCCTGCTCTCAGCCTTTGCAGCCGCCACCTAGTGCTGGGATTTGGTTGTACATCTCAAGGCTCGGGGCCGGGAAAGTTTGTCTCCCTCCCTGCATTCTGGAATTCTTGGGAAATCATTGAAGAGGATGGTGCTGGAGGTTTTGTAAGTTTCCCTGGTTTCTCTAGTTGTCCGGGGAATTCTGCTCCCGAGATTTGCTGCTCCACACGTTCCTTTGCCTGGGGCACGCTTTTTCCTTTCCTTCGCATTTGGTTGCTTTTAAAATGTTTTGCTTGGAGTGGGCAAAGTGTTACCAATTTTCTCCCTCAAATTGGTCTCCCTAGGTTTTTTTTATTTTTCACCGAAATGAATTCACCACCTGATATTTTGATTTGTTGGGTTAACAATAATAATAATAATAATAATAATAATTTCAGAACCTTAGGGAAGGAAGAGCCTGCAGGCAGGAGGTTTATGTGGAATGACGGAATTACAGTGATTAAAAGCACTCAGTAATGTGCCTTACACTTCCTTGTCCTTTTAGAGCCTTTTCAATTTCTCTTTGAGAGTTTGGCCGGTCATCTCACGGTGAGAAAGTAGCTCTTGACGATGCCTTTGAAATGGAAAGTGTCTTGCCTGGAAGGAAATGGAGAGACTGACACATGAATGAGAAAAATTAATTACTTACATAGAAACTTCATTTTTAAATTTACGTTTCTCCCCTTCTTTCTTTCTCTTGTATAAGCAGAACCCATGATTTTTAGTGCTCCCATTCTCTTCTTGCTGTATCTTCATTAAAAATTTGAGCACATATTCTAGTCAGTGTGGAAGTTAATAGAAATAAAAGCAATTTATTTTTTCTTCTCAGTTCTCATATACTTGAAGTCATTCTTTTAAATTAAGTAATTCCGCAAATAATTATATTATCCAGGAATGAGAGTTCTAATCAGTTTAGTGAAATATCTAATGTATTTATAATATCTTTTAAAAAATCTGTGTTGTTTGGAATATTTAAAAACACTTCTTGAAGATTCTTGTGAATGGTTATAGACGAGAAATATAGTTGGTGAATGTGAAATTTAATTGAGATCACTTAACAAAATATATTGTAAACAACCTGAAATGTTGCTTTCAAGTAAAAGTCACATTTATTCCAAACAATAGAGAAACAGACCTTGAAGAAAGACAGACACACTTTGCAAATGCTATAAAGGAATTCGTAGTTGTATCCATGTTGATGGATAATTTGGGGGCTTATCTTTTGTTTTTATTATGCATTCTGAAAGGCAGATGACTTTTAAATTCATTATAAATTCAGATTCTTAGCATAATAAAACATGTATGAAGTGGAAAACATGAATACAGCAATGAAATAGAAAAATCTGTAAGCATATTAGAGTAAAAATAATTCATTGTTAGTAATTAGAAAACATAGCAAGCAAATTGCACCTTTTTGACAGTTGTTTTGAAATAAGAAAATTTTAAACTACCCAAATGTATTCTGTTTATTTATGTTGGTCTCATGAGAAAACATCAGTGTGGTCACTCTTAGGAACTTTAGATACTCTCCTAAAAAGTGGTTAAGGAAGAAAAGCAAGAAGTTGAGACTGAATTCATGCCGGTTTGTGGAGATGAGCTAAGTGATTAAGCTCAGACTAGCTCAATATACCAACTTACTCTATTCACATTTCAGAATCTCAGAAAACTGGCAAGCAAGCTGGTGTGGAAATAATAGTAGCGAGAGCATATTTGCAGAGTGCCTTCTCTGTGTTCCTTTTGTTGTTGCCATGAAAGTTTTCGTGTGTTTCTCATATTTTAGATCGGTTGCCTCACTCTGGAGTGAACGGGGGTGGGAAGAAATTTTGCAGGGGCCCACCTTTCCTTTCTCCACAGGCCTGCAGTAGTCACATCTGATCAATAAAGATGACTGAGGGAACATTGATCCCAGTTTCCTGAGCATGGTTCCAGCAGACGCAGAGTACAGGAATGGAGCCGTCAGAAACATAATGACTTTGCCATTGATCACAATTGCTGAAAACCAGAATATGCGAGAACCATTTCCTCAGATAACTGGATGACTGGTTGGCTTGGCTCTTCCTGATGATTAAGATTGAGGGCCCAGAACAGAAGTGAAGCTGGGGGCTGGCAGAGGCTGGAGGGCAGGGGTCTGGAGGAGAGAGGCAACCCACATCTAGCTGGTGAGGGGCAGGCCTTACTTGGACAGAATTAGCATTCCACAGCAGGGCTGAAAGCCCAGGTCTCCCCCCCACTTTCCCTTGCACCCCAAAGTTCACAGTGAGGAACACAGCCCAGTAACAGCGTTCATCCTGGCGTAGGCAGCTCAGGGCGTGCAGGGCTGCCTGGCCTGTGAAGTGCAACGCCGTTAAATGAAACTGCCTTGTGTTTGTTCTAAGTGTCTTTTCAGTGCTGACAAGTTGGAGGTAAAGGAACCAAAAGCGACGTTTTCAGAAGGCCTCGCTCTCTTACAGAAAGATTTCAAGTGATGATTTTAATTAATCTAGCAGCCTGTTTTTGCAATCACCAGTTAAATGCCCACAAGACTCTCATCTTTCAAGAGCTTAGCTGCTTCTTGTCAGATTTTTAACTCCAAAAAAGCTTGATTCTTGCAGGGCCCAAGCTGATTCTTGTTGAAATTATATCTTCAGAAGCTGTCACTATTGTCGTGGCTTGCTAAGTGATACCTTTAGGGTCTAGGCTGTATACTTTCATAGTGTCCAAGTGAATTTCAGGAAAGAGTTCAACATAACGACCAAATTCACCTTCACCAAGGGCTGTTCAGCCCATGCCTGGGGACTTGCAGTGTTCTCAGGAAGCCATCCAGGACTGCAGGCAGTATTTAAAGTTAATATTTGTTGCCAATACATTTGTAGCTTAAGGTAAAGTACTATCATATCTAGACATTTTTGAAATAAAAAAAGTCTTGTGGCTACAAAAAGATATCACTGCCACAGCGCTTGCAACTCAGAGGTGAAACCTGAGGAAAGAATAGAAAGTGACTACGAACAGGTGACACATAGAAAAGGAAACTAGGAATCCCTTCAGTCTTACTGCCCTAAGCCCTGACACCTGACATCAGAATAGAACAGTGGAGATGAAGGTTTTAAGATGTGATTTTTAAATGATTAACACAGATTATGTGGGCTTAAATAATAGGAGTGGTTTCTACTTTAAAACACATACATTTCAGTGAAATATTTTAGTTAAGAACATCACAAATATTGAAAAGATTTTAATCCATAAATCAAGCTTGTTTAAATTTTATCTTTTGGGGGTGAAAACATATTGTTCCATTTAGTACAGTCTAAACACTGGGGGAAGCACTCCATTTTGCTAAGTCATGCCACCTTTTAAAGAGAAAGCAGCTACTTCCTGACTAGACCCTGTGTCCCCACGCCCCCTCAGTTTCTCATTTTGAGAAAACTGTTCTTACATTATCTTCTGAATTTCTTGCAAGGGTAAAAATCTTCATTCATTCATTCAACACTGATTATTGAAGGACCCTGTGGGGAGTGATATTTTAGATGTCGGCCTTGGGATGATGCAGGTAGAGGTGGGTGAAGAGATGGAATTGGGCATCATTATATTCTTAGGCTTTTAACCGGTAAATCTGATATGAGTAAAACCAGATTCCCCCCACCCCCACCCCACCCCCTGGAAGAGCTGAAGCTGACTATAGTTTGACCTGCTCAGCTGGGGACACAGTAGTGGCTCTGCTATACCAAGGACTTGGACAGTAACCTGCAGGACCAAAATATGATTTAAGGATAATTCAAGGGTCATACTTGAGGGACAGGCCAGAACCTGGAAGACAATTGCTAATCTTCCAAGACATTGTGTTTTTACAAAAGTCATTTCCTACAAATGGAAACTATGAAAAACAGTGCCAAGAAGACCCTTTGGTTGGAGCAACAAGATCCTAGAGGAAGCTGGGTTGCAGTGATGCCTTCGAGGCAGAGCTCTGGTGCTTTTTGGGGGTTAGTGTCCTGGATGGGGTTGATGGGCCACAGTTCTGAAGTAAAGGTGGTGGAGGCCACCTTTCTCTCTGGCTTTTTGTTGGGATTGGTTTGGGCATGTCCTCTGATGTAGCCAGTTACTGGCAGTGTCCTGAAAAGGTTAAAGGCCTTTAGTTCTCTAAAGGTGTGCCATCTGTCCAACACGGTAGCTTGTAGCTGCATGTGGCTATTTACATGTAAGTTAATTAGAATTACAAATTCAGTTCCTTAAGCACTCGAACCACATTTCATGGGCTCAGTAGTCCCATGAGGCCAGTGACTGCCCTGTTGGACGAGCCAGATATAGAACGTTCTCAGCACTGCAGAAAGTTCCTTTGGACAGAGCTGCTCTGGAGTTCTACACATTGAATTAAAGGAACCCCATAACTTCTGACATGATAATTGGGGGAAGGTTAAGAAGGAGTGAGGTAGATGTTGGGGGTGGGGAGAGATAGCAAGGGCTTTGGCCAAGCCTGGGGGTCGGGAATTAGGACTGACTCCAGAGAAAAATTCAGCTCGGGGACAACCATAGATGTTGGTGGTGGTGGTCAGCCACCCCTATTTCCTTTTCTTTTTTTCATATCTTGTTGGGAAATTTGCCTAGATTGAGCAACTGACTTTCCTGATTCAAATTAAGTGCATATTACAGATACATACAGAGTCCCATGTTCCTTCTTGAAACTCCTGATAATGAGGATATTCTATATCAATCATCATTAAGAAAAAAATTAAGTTGTGTATACAGTAAATATACAGAAAAAATGAAAAATAATTACCTCTTTCCATGGACTTCAAAAAGGCACTCCAAAATGAGGGTGGCCCCGGCTGGTGTGGCTTAGTGGATAGGGTGCTGGCCTGCGAACCAAAGGGTCACTGGTTTGATTCCCAGACAGGGCACATGCATGGGTTGTGGGCCAGGTCCCCAGTGGGGGATGCACGAGAGGCAACCACACGTTGATGTTTCTCTCTTTCTCTTTCTCCCTTACCTTCCCCTCTCTCTAAAAATAAATAAATAAAATCTTTAAAAAAACCCTCCACCAGTCAATATCTACCCCATTATCAACGTGTTTAAAAAAAAAAACCAAAAAAAACAAAATGAGGGTGAAAACAGGTAAAACAATTATAAGGGGTTGCATTTTTTTGAACATGACAGACTGAAATAAGATCACAAGAAAGATGTCAAAAACACACTGTTCTTGTACTCACTTTAAAAACTGTTTCCTGTGAGATTTGCAACATTTTAACACAACCCATTTAGAGCACTCTTAGAAAGCAACATTCGTATTTGAAACAATAAAACAAGCTAGTTGCTTTTTCTTTGGGGTCTAAAGCAGGACTCTATTTGAAATTGTGCCAAAGAGTCAACTGGTAGCATCCTTCTGACAGAAGGTCAGTAACAAATTAGTCTAATTTTCACAGGGCCTGCCTTGTGTCTAGGAACTTGTAATCTGTGGATTTTCAATATATATATTTTAAAGGCAGCAATTAAATGAACCTCAAAGGACAACTTTGGGGATCTCTGCAGAAAGCAGAAGAAGCTGAGATAAACAGATGAGAACACGCCTGCGTCATGAAGAAGCAGGGGCCCACAGGACTGCCAGCGCCTCGACGCCCCAAGCCTTCTCCGCCGGGCTACCCATCTGTCCTCCACTTTCCAAGACAGAGGTTTCCCTGCTTTTGCAGGTGGGGAAACTGAGACGGAAGAGAATCACTTGTCTAAGGTCACTTGAGTTGTGGGCTTCTGTGGAGTACCCTCTGGAGTCGTTTAAATGTTCAAAAATAAGTCTTTCCTCTCCCTTGTAATATTGGAGGCCAAGAACCGAACCCCTGTCTCAGGACGGTATGGTTTCTAAATGTAAACCCCCTTGAGATTGCAACTGTGTAAGATAAAGGTGGTCTCTGTCAGATTTCCTGGAGAAAGGGGCCAGGCGGGAATATAATTTTCCTTCCAGACCCTGCTTTTAGCTAAGTGCCAATTTGAGAGCAGTTGGATGAAATATTCCTGGTAGGTTGTGACTGACTGACAGGTGAATCCTCCCAGTAGGTGTTCCCACTTTGAAAGTAGCCCTGCTAATCAGCTCCAATGAATCTGTGATTGAGGGGAGGGGATATATGTATACTGTACATCCATGCCTGCATGTGTGTGCATGTGCATAGAGGGCTATGATCCTTCCTGGAGCCCCGTTTGCCCTCTACCCACATTGCCCCTGCCCCTCCCAGCACACACCAACATGTCAAAAGAGGGAGGACGGCCTCTTGGCATTCTTCCTGATAGCATGGCCTACAGAGAATCTTGAGAAGCCAAAGAATTGCCCCTGAGGGACAGGTGTTAAACCAGATGGCTGGTAGTGGGGACATGTCACTGGCTGTGGCCTAACTACCTTTCCGTGTGAGAGCCAACATGTGGACACTGGGCAGGCCAGATCCTGCTGGCATGGGTTTACCTGTGCAGGTCACCTCTGCCCCAAGGCCTCCTTCCCTGGGGGCTTGCTACCCCTTGGGAAATTCTTGTCCTCGAACACCTCTGCCTGAGGGTGACACCTTAGGTGTATGCTAATGTCTCTGCAGGCAGCTTTCTTTACCTGAAAATGTAGGGGGCTGGGGTGGGAGAGGTGGGGAGAGGCCCACCAGAGCCACGGCTCTGCCAGATTGCAGGGCGTCCCCTCTGTCTCCTAAAGAGAATGTGCGAAGTGGCCCTTTCCCCCCAGAAAGGCGCTCCCGGTGTTAACCCTAACCCTGCCTTTTTTCCAGTGGTAACATTATGGGTGTTTGCATTTAGAAACTGTATCAGTGTGTGCGTGTGTGTGCGTGTGTGTGTGTGTGTGTGTGTGAGAGAGAGAGAGAGAGAGGGAGAGGGAGAGGGAGAGGGAGAGGGAGAGGGAGAGAGGTGAGGCAAGAGAGTTTTAAGGACCATGGACTTCCTTGGGGGTTGCTGTCAAACTTGAGGGGCTGGAGAGGAGGCTGTGTGATATTACTGCCTGTCATGAGGGGACAGGAAGTCAAGTCTTTGATCTCCTGCAGAGAAGGTGAAGCTCTGAACTTAACCACTTCTGGAAGGAGAGGGGGGAGGCTGGCGAAGGATAGAATTAGCCCAACTGCAGGCTAGAGAGGCACCAGCCAGTGAAACTGGTCTGCATATCTGATAAAGGTCTTGTGAAACCTCATTGGAAAACGGAATTCCACCGTGGTGTGGGTCTCAGGCCTTGTGAAATGGAGACCAGCTGGAGGAGGGTCGGCAAATGGCCCAGGAAAAACAGCGTTATAATGGCTGGTGCAGACATGTGCTCCGCCTTAATGCGGTGTCTGTTCACGCACTCAGGAAGAGCTCCCCGGGATGCCCAGATAACCCCCCACGAGAAGGAGCCCTGGCTCCAGGAGAAACAGCATGTGGGTGTGTGGGCAAAGAGTTGGGCTGCTGATTTGAATGGCAAAGGACGTCTCAAGACCCAGCTTTTCTTAAGTCCCACTGAGTCACAGATGAGGAAGGGTATCTGTCAGATGGATGGAACATAGATGTTCAACAAGCATTTTCAGAAATGATTGACTGGTCCTGCCTCTGAGTTACATGGGGGGGGCAGAGAAAGTATGATTCTCAAGAAATGGTCTTGATGTCACAGTAGATGGTAAATTAGGAGATGACTCAACATGGCTAAGAAAAATTAACTAAGGCTATAGGGCAAATTGGAAAATGTTTTCCAAATGTTTATCTTAACTGCGAAAAATGTCTGGCAACCTCCCCCACCTCCATCCCCAATTTGGAAGTGGTTTGTTTTAGTTGTTTTGGAAGAAGTAAATATTTGCATTAGACCAAACATTTGGGGTAAACAGTGCTCCCCAATTCCGAGGCTCTGTGTGGGTCAGAGGAGATGTTTGATGCCGTAACACTCATACCTTTTTTGGCTAAACTGAAGGTACCTTAGGCCACAGTTTCACGTGCTGTTCACAGCGCTACTAGGGCAAGGCTGAGGAAATGGAAAGAAAATTGGAAGCCAAACCAAGGATCCTTCCAGACCTAGGAAGGGCTGGTGATGACCTGGCCTTTGAAGGATGCAATCGTTACAGAAAAATTGCCTTTCTTTCATGGGCAAGAAGGCTGGATCCAATTAAGACAAAGAAAATGTATGTTAACTCGGAGAAGAAATTTCTAAACAGTCAATTCTGTAATCCTCTCTGAAGAGGAAGAGGCCGACATGACTGGGCTTTATGGATGCTGCCAAACCCTGTGATATATAATAATTAGTAACCACTGGTTATTTCGCCGCACACTCATTTTCCAAACCACTAACCATCGCTTGGGATGGAATGCACTGGGCCTAGATATTTGCCCCAGATGTGTTCCCATCAGTAGTGTCCAATTAGAGGGATTTTAAAAATTAAAGCCTAATTCTCTGTAACATATAGCGGAATAAGAATTTAAGAAGGACCAACCTGATTTCCTCTATGGTCCATGGGTTACCAAGGTGAGGGTTAGTCTTTGGGTACACTTCAAGTACACTTCTCAGTTTACATTTTTGTAACTATTGGGTGGCTAATTGTTTTATATCATGGTGCCTGGTATTCTCGCTAGTGTCTTTGGCAGCTGACAAACATTTCAGGAATGACTGTGAGGGGGTTGAGGATTTGAGAGGCCTATTCAGAGTCAAGTTCTTCCTGGGCAAGCACTAGAAGTGAGCCTGTGTCTGCTTATAATTTTATGCACCCAGGGTGGGCCTTTGCGTTCTAAATATCTGCCTTCAATACGAGAACTCGGGGGTTTCATGGAAGCAACATTCTGATGGGAATAGCCCTGCATTGGCTCTGCGTCTTCCCCAGTGTCATCAACCCAGCATTTAGTTAATGCTTACTGTATACTTGGCACCACACGAGGTTCTGAAAGGAGGATTGAGTAGGCAGTGGAGTCTCCCATCCTTTTTCTAGAAGAATCATTCGAAAAGTATATGTCCTTTGTGTCCATTATCTCATTTGATCTTGACACTCCTGTGAGGCATGTTTGATGCTTCCCTATTCTTAGAGATGAGGAAACGGACAGTCAGAGGTTAATGGCTCGCCCTAATGCACCCTGCAGACCCAGGGCCAGGCTCTGCATGTGACACTTTCTCCTCTGTCACAGCAGCTTCTCTCAGTCATCTTACCAGCTATTGGGGATGTCAGTACTAGCATAGACGAGACGTTGGAAAAAGAATCAAGTGTGCAGCTGTAACTCACAATTCAATGGGAGTCATTCTCATTTTTCAGACATAAAGAAATCTGCACAGACAATGCTTGCTAAAGAGAATTCAAACAACAATGTAAAACATCAAGAAGAAAGTCGAAAATCTCTCTCTCCTCCCTTGTGCTCTGCAACAGGCTTCAGCCCTCAGAGATCGTTGCTGGCAGCCTTTGGGTGGGCGTTTTTCCCGATTTCTATGTATATGCACGTGTGAACGTGCAGAGCACTCTGCACACGTGGGACTGTAGTCCTCACGCTGTTCTGTGGCTGTTTTCAGTCAACAGTATGTTGTAGAGCCTTCCTGTATCTGTGTTTATAGTTTCCCATGAAATGGATGGACGTCAGGAAAAATTGTGAAAGACTTTGGAAACGCAGCGTCGGTTCAATGGAATGCTGGGTGCTTTCCAGCAGACCCTGAGGGGTTGTTCTGAAGGGGTCTGTGCCTTCCATGGTCTTACACTAGTTTAATAATATACTTAACCCAACCCTATATAGCGAGCCACTTAGGGTTTCCAATTTTTAAATGTAAACAATGTAGGAATATGCTAGCCATTGTGTAACATCTTTATACATTTATTTAAAGACTTTTTGTTTGTTTGTTCTTTTTCCCAATGGTGGTAACTGTTTAATAGCATTCTCCCCTTTCTTTCCCCCACCCCCTGCCTCCCTTTGGGAAGATTAGTGATAATTTCTGAAATGGAGTTGTGACCCTAGAGATGTATAAAGTATATTATCTTATGAGAAAGGCACATGAGCCCTGGCTGGTGTGGCTCAGTGGATTGAGTGCCGGCCTGTGAATCAAAGGGTCGCTGGTTCAGTTTCCAGTCTGGGCACATGCCTGGGTTGTGGGCCAGGTCCCCAATAGGGGACGCACAAGAGACAACCACACATTGATGTTTCTCTCCCTCTCCTTCTCCTTCCCTTCCCCTGTCTCTAAAAATAAATAAGCAAATAAAATCTTTAAAAAAAGAGAGAGAAAGGCACATGGTACACATGAGGACATGTGATGTGACATTTTTGAAACCTTTGGGATTTGACACCCCCCCTCCCTCCACTTTTGAGTGCTCAGTCATCTTTTGTATAATATTCAAAGCTTAGGTTAGGGAAATCAAGTTCAGTCAAAGATTTTATTTGGCAATGACATTGTGATTGCCCCTGGGTTTTGAATATGTACGTAGGCAGTGAACACAAGCCCAGAGAGCAAGCCCACGGCTCTGTAAAGGTGGGCCCATATTCTCGCTTTTGATTAGCACCACAGCCCAGACTTGGCAGTTATGTTTATTATTCAGCTTCAGAAAGAAAGAAGTCAGGCTCGGAGAGGTGAAGTGCTTCTCCGAGGACACACAGCAAGAAACTGCTTCTCCCCCATCCTCTTGGAGCACTGACCGGCTGTGTCTTTTCTCATGTGTGAGGACTTCCGTGTTTGGTTGTGCTTTGCACGGCTCTGGGGAGGCCCCATTCACCTCATGGAAATGGTAGATTTGTAAATGCATCTTGGGGAAGTGATGCCCATTCCTAAATCTCTCAGAGGTGCTGCATGTGCTGCTGCTGGTTTTATGTCATGTCTTTTGCTCCTGTCATTTTTTTTTTTTAAATATTGACTTAAAACAATTTAAAAAAAATTGCTTTGAGAGAGAGATAGAGAAACATAGATTGAGAGAGGAACATCAATCGGTTGCCCCCTGTACACGCCCTGATCAGAACTCAAAGCTGTAACCTAGGTATATGCCCTGACTGGGAATCAAGCCTGAAACCTTTTGGTTTATGGGCTGATACTCCAACCAACTGAGCCACCTGGGCAGAGCTCACTCCCATCTTTTATCTGGTACATTTTCCTCTGGAATTCTGTGGGCTCTTCCTTTGGTGACTGCTTTTTAAAAAAAAAAAAATTACTGATTATAGAGAGAGGGACAGGGATGGAGGGAGAGAGAGAAAGAGAGAGAGAGTTATTCCACTTATTGATGCATTCATTGGTTGATTATTGCATGTGCCTTGACCAGGAATTGAACCCGCAACCTTGGTGTGTCGGCTCGATGCTCTAACCTGAGCTACCCGGCCAGGGTGGTAACTGCTTTGACTGAAGGTTTGCATTCTGTTTACCTATGTGAGGGTTCTCCAGGTCCCACCTTGAGAATCAATCGTGCGAATAAAAACAGTACAGCACGAAGCCAGTCACTGGCCTGGCTGCCTCTGAGAGACGCTGGGCAGGAGGAGGGCACAGGTCAGAGGCTGGGGTCTTCCCTGCTTTTGTAAGCTTGGAAGAGGGCGTGGCATTTTTTTCCTGGAAGCATTCGTAGCTTTGTTGGCTTGCACTCCGGTGGCTCACAGCTGCCTGGAAGCAGCAGAGAGACCAGACAGGGAAAGGCTGCCCGTTAATTGGATGATTAGTCTAAACATGGCTGTGGGCTCCCTGTCATCTCAGCACGCAGGAAGGAGCTCCGCCACCCCAAAGCCAGCTCCTTCCTTCTCCAGAGAAGGGGTCCGAGGACCACAGGAAGCCCACGTGGGTGGCAGGGTTCAGGGCTGGAGCAGAAGCAGTCCTTAAAGCAGGACCTGTCCCAGGCCTGGATTTTCCTCTGGGCACTTCAGCAGCTCTCTCACTGGTTCCCAGGCTGCATTTGTTTCCTAGGGTACCGAGGGCTGCAAAGTGCCACCAGATGGGCAGCTTAGAACCACAGAATTTATCGTCTCCCAGTTCTGGGGGCCAGAACTCCGAAATCAAGTGTGGGCAGGCCACGCTCCCTCTGAAGGTGCTGGGAAGTATCTGTCCCAGGCCCCTCTCCTGGCTTCTGGTGGCATTAGGTGTTCTCTGGCTCATAGATGGCTGTCTCCTCCCTACGTCTCTTCACACAGCCTTCTCTCTCTACGTGTCTGTCTCTGTGTCCAAATTTCCCTCTTTTAGGACACAGTTGTATTGGATTAGGGTGCACCCTAGGGACCTCATTTTAACTGAATCACCTCTGTGAAGACCCTACTTCCAAATAATGTCCCATTCCGAGGCGCAGGGAGTTAGAGCTTCAATGTAATCATATTTCGGAGGATGCAGTTTAACTCAGTGCAAAGCCCTGGCCATGATGTTCTGAATCAGAAGCTCATGGGTAGCATCCAGAACTCTATTTTATTGTAAAAATGCCTCAGGATTGGCCGGCCAGGTTTGGGCACCACTGCTCTGAAGGTTTTCTGTCTTCTGAGGATCTTGGAGACTCGGCTCCAACCTGACTCCCCAAACAGAACCCTCTGCAGCCTCCCTGGTGGTGGGTTTCTGCCGTCTGCTCAAAGCTTTCTAGTGTTGGGAACTCATGCCCTGTCTCAAGCAGCCCATCCCATTTTGAACTGCTGGATTAAAAAAAGAAATTATTAGGCTCCCTGCCTCACCCATGAAATCACAAACTCCTCAAGGACTGGGACTAGGATTTTTTTCTTTCTTTCTGTCTGTCTCCCAGGGTCTCACCAAATAGTAATGGTAAACCCAGGTCTGCAGGTCAAGCCCAGGTAGGCCTGGTGCTGTACTCACCCATCAGTCAGGTGCTGGCTCTGCTCTTTGGAGGCCCCCAGAATGCATGTACCACCCTTTGCTGAGGGGGTCCTCCTAATATTAGAATCCTGACGATGGTGACACCCACTGTAGAATTGAAGCCAGAACCCTGGCCTCCAGATCCCCAGGTCAGGCCAGCGCTTACATTGCCCATCATATTCGAGAAACAGACACGTTCAGCCTAGGGCTAGCATCTGCCAGCAGAGGAGACCGTGGTGTTGCTAACATCTGGCACAGCTCAAGGGCGTAGTTGTTTAATAACTTCACAGAGATGGAGTCAAAAGACACCCATTTTTTTCTGTTCAAGGTAACACATCTTATCTAGCTGTTAAATGCACCAAGCCAAGATGTTTGGATTCCCGATGAAAGCTTTACTAATGCCTCTAGTGGAAAGGTTGCAGGGGGCAGGAGAATGTGCCACCAACATGCTGTGTGAGCTTAGGTACATTGCTTGACCTCTCTGAACCAAAAATTTTCTTAGCTCTATTAATATGTACCTTGGCCCAGGTGATTTCTTGAGCTCTTTCAACCTTTTAGATCTTGCGAGTTTGCTAGTGCATTTTCCACTGATAGTAATTCAACTGTGGGTACTTCATAATAAGATCTGATGTTAATTTGAAGAGCAGGCATTACGTATTAAAATGAAAATTACCCCAAGGAAAGAATTAGAGCTGGGAGGGGTTACAAGTGTAACAGAAACAAACAGGAAAGAACCTCGCTGCTGCTAATGTAACTTGATGTCTGCAATCTAAGAAAGGCAAATGCATGATTCTAGTATTTTCTTTAGTGGATTATAGAAAGGAAAATTAAATCAAAAGTCAAAAATAAACAGTTTGATTGTTCTGTACTGTATTATCTTAATAAACAGCCTTCCTGGAAAGTTTAAAAATACACAGTGCTCTGTCTGGCCAAAGAAAACAATATCAATATTGTTGAGAAAATAAAAGAATTTTCCATCTAGACATGAGTGAAGAGAAACATGGTCATGTGGACCCGGAGACATCCCTCAAGGAGTTAGAGATTGACGAGCATCCCCTACTTTTTAAAGCTTGTGGCCGGGGATGGTGTTACCCACAGAGAGGAGTTTGGAGATGGGATGGGCAGTGCCAGCCTTCTTGTGGGTTCCTGGCACATCCTGACCCACTTCTTCATTCGCCTGGCACTTCATTTGTTTGGTCTAGAGGTCCACCTTATCTCGACTGGTGACACAGACTTCATAGTCAAGGATGATGCTAAGAGGACTGGTGAGTCTGTCCTGCTTAAGTTTTCTGCATCTGGAAGTGGTGCAAGTGCAGACTGGTGACTTGGATTCTGTCCTTGCTTTGCTGCTAACTTGTCTGAGGTCCCAAAGCCAATAACTTAGTCTCTTTGTATCTTTATCATCACATAGGGACAATACCCTAATGATTATGGAGACCAAATAAAGAATATGAATGAAATAGAAAGTCTAGATACAGATACCCAAGTGTATTAAAAAATTAGTATGTAATTAAGGAAGCATTTCAAATCAATGGGAATAGATTTGAATGGTGCTGAGGTAACTGGCTACCTAATCCTTGGGAAAGACACAGTGTTGGATTTGTTACACTAACTACACAAATTGTAGAGTCATTGAAGATTTAGAGTTTTAAAAAATTAAAGTATAAACATTCTAGAAGAAAATGTCAGTGACTATTCCTTACAATTTGGGGGTGCAGTCGTAAGAAAAAGATTGATGTATTTGACAGTGCAAAATAAAAAGCTTCTCTGAGAAAAGAGATTGCCACAAAAGTAAAAAGTCAGGGACAAGCTGGGGAGTAGCCTCAGTCTGTAAGAGACCCTCATGAAAACCGCTCAGGAGGAAGACGCACCAGTGAAGTGAGCAAAGGATGTGCAGAGGTAATTCACAGAGGAAGAAAGACCAGTAAAGAGGCTCTATTAATTAGGCAGGAGTCTCGGTTGCAAGTGAAAGACATTCAGTCTGGACTAGTCCAGGCATGAGAACTCGTCTGGGAAGAGACCAGGGCACCTTGCAAGTCGAAGGGAAGGAGGGAAGCACAGGGACCAGGATGACCTCAGAACCCCGGTCACTTGGAACTTGAACCTACCAGCATTCTTCATCACCCTCATCTGCTTCTCTCCATCTACCAACTTCCTGTTTTCTCACCACTTTCTCCATGTGATGGGGAAATATTCGTAGTTTTCACATCTTACAGCTTCCACCAGTGGAGAGAAGACTGGTTTTTCCCTCCCCAATTCTGATTTGGAAAATCCTAGGTAGTGACCCTCCTTAGCCTGTCTGGTGTCAGTGGACCACTCTGGAATGATTACCGAAGACTGTAGACATCAGCTCTTAGATTCTCAGACTGCAGGTCATGGGGGTCAAGTTAGAAGAATAGAGTGTCTCCGGTTGCAGCCAGAGAGGCTGGGGGAGTAGGCGGGGAGGTTGTTTCTGGGGGAAAAGAGGCGTTGCTGATCAGATAGGCAGTAAATAGGGATCGTTGCTTATGAGAAGATGCTCAGTCTTACTGGTGAGCATAATCTTACATGCAAGATCTTAGACTGGCAAAAATTTAAACACTGATAATCCTTGGTTAAGGAAGTGTGGGTAAATAAGTTCTTTCCTACATTCACGTTGCTGATAGGAGTGTGAATTGATGAGTCTTCCTCAAGGACAGTTTGACAATAGATATATCAAAAGGTGTAAAATTGTGTAACCCTTGGCCTTAGGAATATAATTTCTAAGATTTTACTTTAAGGAAAAATCAGTATACTCATGATTTGCAGGAGGTTGTTTAGAGCATGTTTATAAGAGAAATTGGAAATAATTTCAGTGACCATGAGTAGAGGATTGATAAAGTGAATTTTGGCATATTCAAATAATGATCTCATGTATAGCCATTAAGGACTGTGGCAATCTATTCTCTGACACAGAGAGATGATCATAATATAGTGAACAGAGGTTAGGGAAGCTTGGATTTTATACAGTGAGCATATGTTGTACTTAGAATTAGTAAAACAAAGATATTTTTATTTGGGAGGTGGTGTGCAGATGGCAATCTGAACCATGTAAATGTAGGCCACTTGATGGGACCATAAAGAAATAAAATCCTTTGATAAATAAACATGCCAAGCCCTCTGGATCTTACCAAGGGTTTTCCCTCTTAACAGTTCACAGTGGGAAGCCATAAGATTATTCCAGCCATCCTGCCTAAATGATTCTTGACGTTTCTCCTTGGACCCCCTTGACTAACTCTAGCTTGATCTAGCCTGTGTAGTAAATACCTTGGTGTGTCTAGCACATTTTTTGGACTCTGCTAGATGGTGACCTACCTTTGTCTTTTAAGTATGGTTTTGAGTTTGGGGAAAAGCCTCAATTCCTTTCCTGTCAGGTTGGGTGCATACAGCAGGCAACCCCTCCGGGAGGTGGGGAGTGGGAGGCGAGGACCGAGAACGAGACCATGCCTAGTGCTGTGGGTGTGCAGGCACTGTGTGTTTGCTGGGACAGTGACCACCATCATTCACTTACTTCATCTTTGTCTTCCCGCGACGGTCGGTGGGAAGTGAGCGGTTTGATGCTCGTTTGACAAGCCGGGGAGTTGAGGAAGAGAGAGATACTGACTGTCTGGACTCCTGCAGCCAGGGATGTGCCCAGTGGGGACTGCATTCCTATCAGCTCTGTCTAGGGAACTTATGACCAGCTAATGGCGGGAATACTGTGGGATGCCTGCGGTCGGAGTCTGTTTCCCTGAGGATCCCGGCACTCCGGGCGTAGAACGCTAGCAGAAGTGTTTCGGGGCTGCAAAGGTGACAGGGACCACTCCTCCCTTTCCAGGAGTCCCATTCTAGTTGGGGGGAAGGACAGGGACATGGCCAACTACATTACCATGTAGTGTGTAAGTACATAGTCAGTCTTGATGCGGGGCAGGGGTTCAGCAAAGGCTTCATAGGGAGGTGTCATTTGAGCTGGGCCTCGAAGGCTGGTGACTGATAGTGTGAAGCCACTATTCACAGAGCCCTTACCGGGCTCCAGGCCCTGTGAAGAGCGCTTTCTAGAGAGGTATTTTTCATTACCATCCGATGAGCTACGTATTGTCGTTTGTACAGGACAAACCTGACAGAGAGGCTAATGCACTTGTCCAAGGTTGTGCAGCAGGTAAGCGTTGGAGCTTGGATTTGATCCAAAAGGAGGT
This sequence comes from Macrotus californicus, assembly GCA_007922815.1. Lineage (NCBI taxonomy): Eukaryota > Metazoa > Chordata > Mammalia > Chiroptera > Phyllostomidae > Macrotus > Macrotus californicus. The sequence goes on along the minus strand of VMDR010000451.1, from coordinate 168,281 downwards.
GTTGTGGGGAAGAATTCCACCGCATGCAGCTCCAGGGCTGTGGAGACAGGGTCCCTGGCAGTGGGGAGGGCAGAGCCAAACGGTGGAGACTGGGGTGGGCAGAGTGCGAGGTGGTGTTTCCCTGGAGGGCGGAGTGGGGAAACGGGGAACAGGAAGGCTGGAGAAGGGGACTGTCACATGGTGAGGTCTCTGAATGCCAGGCTGAGAAGTCGGGAGCTAAATTTTTAGGCAAAATCGGGCCACTGAGCATTTTTGAGCAGAGGAGGCTGATACTGGCTGAGTGAGAAGACGCTGGGTCTGGCAGCAGAGGCTGTGAGGCTGAATGAGCAGTCATTCTGAGAAGTATGTGGGGGCAGGCCAGGGCCCTGCCAACACAGGGGACTGGGGTGGGTGGGATCAGCCTGGGGAGGCCAAATCTATAGTTCTTGGCACCCGATGGGACACAGAGGTATGTGGAAGGACACAAGTATTAAGTTTGAACCCAGGTGACACTGCAGGGCAGCTGGGAGGTGCTGCTGACTCTGGGAAAAGATGAAGCTGTGGTTTGGGCCTCACTGAGTGGAGGAATGGCCGGCACTGAGCCTCGGAGGCTGAGAGAGCCTCCAGGTTGGAGGCGAGGACCCCGGAGGTGCCCACGCAGCAGCAGCTGTGAAGAACATGGGAGCAGATAGCTTATTTTATCCTGCCAGGCACCCATTCCCTCTTACTGTGGCAAGAGCACCCCCATTCCCTTGGGGGACCACTCTTCCCTCATATTCAGTCCACGAGGTTGGTTGGAGATGACTTCTCCTTGGCTCCATCAGTGAGCACATGACCTCACCTTGGCTAATCAGAGCACTACTTCTCTCTTCGACCTCACAGACCTGGTCAGGGATGGGGATGTGATTTATAGTCTAGAAAGGACTGTCCTGCTGCTGGTGTTGCCGGGCTGGTGGAAGGGAAGCCTGGAAATGCTGGTTGCCACCATCTGTCTGAGAATAATGGCAACGTGGGGGAAAGAGACTGAGTCCTCACCGAATTGTTTGGTTGTGGCCTCCAGCCACTCTGGGAACCAGCGGTAGATCCTCCACCTCTTCTTCCTGTTTAGGTAAAGCACAGACTTGCCACTCAGTCAAAGGGTGCTGACTCACTCAGGGTTGGAAGCCATGTCTTTAGGGGATACCTGCCTTAAAGGGCCCAAGAAGGCAGGCCTGGAGGGGTGGGTCGTGGATGAAGAGAAGGTGGTCTGAGTCAAGGAAGGCTGAGTAAGCATTTAGCCCAGGCTTTGACTGAGCACAGAGGCAGGTGCATTTGATGTTTGCCACAAACAATACAATCCCCAACCTGGCTGCCCTCATGGGACTCCAGTTGCAGCAAGAAAAAAATAAAATCAGGAAACAAGTAAACAAACATGCTGGTCACCATGGATATGTGAACCCAAGGTGTCGGAACAATAGCTGTGTGTGAGTCAGGAAGTGGATGCTGCCTGTCTACACAGACCTTAGTTATAGACCAAATCTGTTTCCCTGTGGGAGCCCGGGCATGTCTATAAGTTCATTTTATAGCCAGCTCCTCCCAGAGACGCTGACCCCTCCAATCAGCCTTGGTTTCATCATCATTAAAATAGTTATAAACTTAGCACGGTGCTCATGCATCATGGGGTACTCTGTAAGCCCCCTTGGAGGTGGATACTGAGGCAGGTTTATCCCAGTGCCACAGATGAGAAAGCGGGGGCTCAGAGAAATTCCTGAACTTGCTGGAGGTCCCAGTTACGAAAGGAAAAGGCTGGATTTGAATCCGGGCCCCAGCATCGGTGCCCTTTCAGTCCCCATGTGTCACTGCGTCACTTTGGTGTTGAAAAAATGTCAGTCAAAGTAGCTAGAACTCACTTTACATGTCTTATTTCATTGAGTCTCCACTGCAGATCAGTGAAGTTGGTATATCTGGTTACCCCCATTTTATAAATGAGAAAACTGAGGCACAGGGGATTTAGGAATTCTGCCCAAGTTTTGCAACCAGTAGGAGGCAGAAATATATTTTGAGGTTATTTTTTCAGATGGATTGAAAATGCTAATATGCCTTAAATTTAATTGGGGAGCCCAGGATGAGTGATAACTGCAATTTCCAAGTCTGGCTTTCATGGATTATGATGTTCTTCATGTGTAGATTTATGTCAAAGAAACCAATCGGGAGAGAGAACAGTGTGGACAGAGGATAATAGCAACTTTATTTGTCTGTTATCGTTGGAAAACCATATCCTGGATTTCACTAAAAGATAAGTAATTGGAAAATGTTAAAACAAGAGCGTAAGGCCTAGAAACAAAATCGCAACATTAGGGTTATGGAAATTAGCTCCTTGGTGAAGAGGAAACCCCAATGTGCTACTGTTTGTGGGCTGGCTGGACAGTTACGAGTGCTGTGGAGTGGGAGTGTGTGACAATTGTTTTAAAAAAGATTTTATTTATCTTTTTAGAGAGAGGAAAAGGGAGGCAGAAAGAGAGGGAGAGAAACATCAATGTGTGGTTGCCTTTCATGTGTCCCCCCACTGGGGACCTGGCCCGAGGCCCGGGCATGTGCCCTCACTAGGAACCGGCGATCCTTCAGTTTGCAGGCCCGGTGCTCAATCCACTGAGCCACAGCGGCCAGGGTGTGACGATTTTATTTTCATTAAGAGCCCCTTACAAGACACATTTGGGCTGCTCACCCTCCTCCAAATTCATGAATTGGTTCAATAACAAAAAGGATGATCATTTTAATGTGAAGGTGTAGGGATATCTGCTTGAGTAATTTCTGACCTTTTTTTTTTTTCTTTTTGAAAATATGTTAGCCTTAGAATTATTGTTAGGAATAAAAAGTGGATCTAGGGACTGGTAGCCTAGAAGCTTCGGAAGTTCAAGACATGTATCTGTTGCTCTTTGTTGTGTGACTGTATACATTAGGTGTTCAATAAATACTTATTGAATGATGAGTCCAGTATCCAGATTGTGGCCCATGCCAGGCCCACTCCTTTCCAGGAGGTTCCTTGAGGCTGGCAGATAACCACAGGCTCATGGAAGCCAAGTTCTAGCTCGTTGGAGGCCAAAAGTGTGGCTCTGGAGAGCTAGAGTAGGTGGCCTAGTCTGGGAGCCCCAGGGCCCCCTTCCTCCTCAGGCTCAGCCCCAGTCTCACCTCCACCACCTTGTCAGAAAGGCAGAGAGTCCCTCCCTGCTAGCACAGGGGGAGATGGAGCCAGGCAAATGCAGGCAGAAAACTCAGAAGCCTCGGGGCCCGGCTGGAAGCTGGCATGAGCCTTGGCTGGTAGTGGCCCTGGGCCTGGCTGCTCCCAGGCCTGGCTGGGCCTGTGGAGTTGGGCACTGCAATGACCTGCCTGGGAAGACCCTGCTTCCACCCTCTGGGACCTCTGGGTCGCTTCTGGCCTCAACCCTGGAGAGCTGTCTTAATTAAGAGCTGACTTTTGTGGGTTATGTAAGGTGTGCCGTATACTGTACTAAGTAGTAAATATGTTCTCACTAGTGTTTCCCTTTAGGACCTCGATTTCACTGTTTCCCTTTCTGTTACCAAAAAAGTGTTAACATCTCCAACCCCATTCCACAGCTTGGAATGCTGTACGTCTTAGCCCTTACAGGGATCCTCCTAGGAATGAGTTGTCATTATCCCCATTTTGCAGTTGAGGAAACTAAGGCTTAAGGAGGGTAAGTAACTGCCCAGCATCATGTCTCTCCTCAGTTATTTTCCCAAACTCATAGCTAGGCCCACTCCCCTGCTATGGGTTTGGAAAAGACAGTATGGGCCTTTGCTTTTTAGGATTATTTATTTGAGTTGCTGGGTTTTGCTCCATCACAGGGACCTGTGAGCTAGTTAAGGGCTTTATGCTCAGTTATCTTGTATATTTTTATTGGGAAAGGCCACCGCCCATCATATCTTTCATAGATCTTTTTCAGCCAAGCTGGCTGTGAAGTGAATTTCTGTAATGTGAACTTGAGTAAAGTGAATTACAGTAAAGTGAATTTTATTTCCTAATTGTTTCCTTCCTAAAAAATAAGATCATTCCCAGAAAGTGTCCCAGAAGGCTACAGCCTGCAGAGGAGCTGGCCTTTGAGGAGTGGGGTCTGGCCACATGCCCATCCCCAGGCCTGGTTCCTCCCCACCCCTTAGATAATGGTGCTGCTCCCCGGACTGGGCCCTTCTGTGTCCAATAGCGCTGGAGCCCTGGTGGCACCAGGGCCTGTTTGTCATCTAGAGCAGGGGTTACAAACTGTTTGACACACATGCTATTTTAAAAATCAGAAAATTCACCTGGCCCTGGCCGGGTAGCTCAGTTGGTTGGAGTGTTGTCATGATATGCCAAGGTTGTGGGTTCGATCCCCAGTCAGGACACATGTAAGAATCAGTCATAAATGCATAAATAAGTGGAGCAACAAATCGATTTTCTCTCTCTCTTTCCCTTTCTGTCTCTCTAAAAATCAATAAAAAATTCACATAATGTTCCTGACTGAAGACTTCTCAGAAAGCTGGAAGTTCTGGCCACATCAGGTAAGACGCTTCTCAGGACAGCGTGTGTCTGTAGCTGACTGTTGGTTGTCTACGGGGGGGGCAAGGTGCCAGGCGCCCTGTGTCACCACAGAGTACACTCCCTTCTCGCCTCACACCCAGTCAGTCCCCTTTACCTGACCGACCTCTCGTTGGGACTCCTGTCCTTTTCCATAGTGTATTTGCCTTACAAACTTTAAGTTATGCAATTAACAGGTTCTTCTTAAAAAAACAAAACAAAACAGTTTTGCAGGCACAGAGTTTACTTAAAACATAGTTTTAGCAGGCACTGATTTGGCTCATGTAATGCCATGAACTGGCAAGGGCCCATATGAATACTTAGCAGTAGGAATATGTTGGAACCAAGGAGACGGCAGGCATTGCCTGGGGTCTCCAGCACACTGCATGGAAGGGCTTCCTTCAAAGAAATGAGAAGTTACACACAGAGCTAAGTGATAGAAGCAGCACTCAAGGGGAAGACCCTTGAACTTCAGGGAGACTGAAGGAGGGAGGGAGAGGGGGAGAGTGCGTGGGGTGGAGGGCGGACACTCCCCATGTGAACATTCCACAACAAAAGAAAGGGGGACAAGTGAGCTGGGGAATACCTGCGTTTGAGCCTGAATGATGCTGTTTACATGTTCTTACAGGAAAGACTGCTATGGGCAAGCTCTTAATGGGCGGTCTGTCTGTCAGGGAGAGAGGCTGGGATGGGGGAGGGGCTCCAGTTGACCTGGAAATGGCTGTAAGCTTTGCTTCTTGCATTTCATGTCTTTGCAGTTACAATCTGCTTGGGGATTAAAAATTTGTGGGGAGGGTGCAGAGCTAGCTAAGAAGGAGATGTGTGTGTGTGTGTGTGTGTATTTCATGTTCTGAGTATTTTCTGGGCCCAGAGAAGGTTTAGGGTTTTCCAATCTGTGGGGGGAGAAGATACCCCTCACAGCATATGGGGGCTGACCGGATGACCGGCAGGAGGGTCTGAGAGGACTGGTGTCCTGGGTGGTGGGTGGACTGGAGGAGGGGTACCTGGCCCTGAAGATTTCAGTTAAACTTTAGACTGGCTCACCCAGGGAGGTGGCATGATCTTCTCTGGAGGTTTAAAAGAAGGGCAGATTCGATCCCATTTGGAACTATGGGTGTGGCCCTCCTTGCCTGGCTGCTGGGATGGACCCAGAGATCTCCCCAGACTTCTTTGTCCTGAGCTAGATACCCCACCCTTCACCCTCCTGAGAAGTTTCTGGATCTAGAAAGGTTTAGTCTCAGCACATTAGAATTACAGCTAGAAAATACAGATCTTTAAAGCTGGACCCTTTGGCTTTTGGGGCAGCAAGCAGGAAAATGCCCACCTTCTGTGGGACGCACGAAATCTGCTCCAGTGACTTGAGCTGTCTCGAGCTGCTGTGTCAGAGTGGAGCCAAGAGACTCTTCCCCCATGCAAAGGGGGGCGGGTGGCTGTCAACTTGTCCAAGGCCCGACATTAATGTACCCTGATTCAGTTTGCCATCTGGAGGTGTTCACCACATTCTTCTGGGCTTTGGACCCCGACCTTCCACCAAAGAGGGGTGATCGTATGGCTGGCGTCAGGGTTAATAGTGTCCCCTTTCATTCTTTAAAGGGTCCCTGTTTGGACAATAAATTATAGTCATTCTGCCATGAAAGAGCAGAACAAGCTCAGTAGAAAACTTTGTTTGGGGAGGGGGTGTTGAAACCAAAGCATTTGAAAAATGTGGTTTTCTTCATTTACACACACACACACACACACACACACACACACACACCAACACACACACACATTTACATACACACTTTTTTGTGATCTAAACAACATTGCAACCTTCCGAGCCTGATTTCCTGCTGCAAAGAGAGGAAGGAGGTTTTGTTATTGAGAAAGCGCATGAAAAAGAAAACAACAAGTAGAACTGGGGAGTTTCCCCGACAGGGACCTAACCCTGCTGGGGACCTAGGGGCTGCAAGAGGGCTTGGAGCTGCCTCTGCCAGCCTGGGGCAGGCCCGTCAGGAGCATGGCTTTGAAAGGAGAGAGGATGCAGAGAGGTCTTCAACTTGGTGCTGCACAGCTGGGATATGGGGGAATGCAGATGCCTGGGCCAAAGGGCCCCGAGGTCAGAAGAAGCAGGAGGATCCTGCTGGGGCTCTCAGTGCTTCGTTGGGACCACGTGGTCCGTCCTTGACCACGGCTGATTGCGAGAGTGGGGATTAGGGACTGAAAAAAAATCTAGTTTCTAGTCGTTTCTGTTAAAGGATGAACAGGCACATTAAAAATCTTAAGGGTTGCCCTGACCAGTGTGGCTCAGTGGGTCAGGCATCGTCCCACGAAGTGAAAAGGTCGCAGGTTCGATTCCCTGTCAGGGCACAGGCCTGAGGTGTGGGCCAGGTCCTGGCTGGGGCGTGTGTGAGAGGCAACCTATCGATGCTTTTCTTTCACATCGATGTTTCTCCCCTCTCTCTAAAAATAAATAAATAAAACCTTTAAAAAAAACACTTTAAGGGTTTTTCTGAGCAAAACATCCATTCAAATCAGGCCTTGTCAAACCAGAAGTGGTTAGGAGGGCTCCTCCAGACGGAGCCAGGGGAGAGCCTTATACAGAGAAAGTGTGGAAGCAAAGGCAGGACATCATTGGATTGGCCGTAGCTTATAGCCTAGTTGGCTGGTTGTGATTGGTCATCCTTAGTGTTTTGTTTTTGTAACCTTGAGGCCTTTACAGACTTAGGTTTTGGTTTGCTTATGTTGGCTGCCAGGGCATTACAGCCACCTCAGTCTAGTGGCCTCCTTGTTTAATTAATTTAAAACACTTCCTAGCTAGAGTGACTCATAGTAAATAGTTCTCTTGAAGCCTCAGTTTCCCCATCTGTAAAATGGGGATGGTACCATCACCTATCTCCAAGGCTTATGGTGAGAACCAAATGGAGGGCAAGGGGCATCTGTGAGCTGGGACGGTCCATGCCGACGTGAGGGGGTGGCCCTGTGGCCCCTGTGTGGTCACGAGGACTGCTGTTTCCTTTGGGCAAAAAGGAGTAGTGACCCTTGAGCTCCCTCATGTCAGAGACACATGCCAGATGGCCCTTCCTGTGTTCTCTTCCCAGCCTTGTCAGCAACAGACAGGTGCAGTAAGGCTTTGCCAAAATGTTCAAGTAGCTTTTCCTAACACAGGTTTTTCTTCAAATTTTGCACCATACTGCTCACCACAAACTTCTCTGGGAGCATCTTTTGCCAAAATGAAGCTGGCGTGGCTGTAGAAAGAGGCAGTGTTACAGGTCATTGTGAAAAGTGGCGTGCTGGCTGGCACACAGCATATACTCATTTCCCACTCATTCATTCACCCAAAAAACAGGTACTGAGACCAGCTCTGGGTCTAGACACGGGCGATTGGGGTGGCCAGGCAGATGCTGATATCTGCCTTGACCTGGAAATTGCCTCTTTGAGGGGATAACCTGCAAATAACTCAAGTAACTTACGATCCATTGAAGAAAATATAAAGACCAAGAGCCCAGAGGTGGAGCACTAAGTAGAACAGTTGTAGTGCCATCTGGGGAGCCTGATGGCCTGGAATCCTGGCTGTGAAGGATGAGGTGTCGGCAGGGGAGAAGTGATGTAGGTCTCCCAGAGCTGAATGGATGACACTGCGCCTCATCGAGACTGGGAGGGCACCTGGCTGGTGCTGTCTGGGCTTGTGAGTTGGGTGGGCACGTGGCTAGGTAGATGCGGTCTTTTATGTAACAAGGGCTGCCCACGATATCATCGTGCCCAGGAGTGTCCTCCACTCGAAAGGTTTGCTGAGTCAGGATTAAGACACCCAGTGAGGTCTGCACTGGTGTCAGTAGGCTGGGCGGCCAGGTCGGGGTTTGTCCCGTCTGATGGGTTAGGTACCCGTTAAAGATGAAAATCATTCAGATAATGTAGAAACATGAACTCTCACATGCAAGGAGTAGACCATGGAAAGATCACGAGTGCAGCACTCAAAGCCTTTGGTAGTAACAGAAACGTAAATCTAGCTGGATTAAACAAAATGAGGACTTATGGCCTCATGTGCCCAAAGAGTCAAACAATGTTCCTGGGGTCCTTTCTGTCCCTATCTCTCAGCTCTGCTTGTCTCCCTCATTTCATTCTTGGCTGAATGGAGGTCCCACGGCAGCTCTTAGCAGTCCCAATGCAAAGAGAGCATCTCTTCCAAAAAGGCCTAGAAGGGACTATTTGGCATCGCAGTATCACTTGCCTATTCCAGGGCCAGATTTGGAGGGAGGAAAGGGTGGTGGGGGTCATGTGGACTGGCCCTTAGAGAAGAAGGGGAGGGAGAAGTGCCAGGCACGTGTATACCACGACTGCCCGCCCCAACCACACTAAGAGTAAGGCATCTCCTGGTTGGACCAGATGTTCAGCAGTAACGGATATGCCTGGGTGGTAGAAGCATGGATTTCAAAGTTGTTTCCAGTGACAATAATCACAGTGTTTGAAAGAGAATTATCTGACCCAGAATTGCTCTTTCTCTCATATTATGATTGGGGCCAAAAAAATGGACATATGCTTTTAAGAGTTGACCCTATATGTCAGCATTTAGCAAACGTTTTCTGTAAAGGGCAGGTAGTAAGTATTTTAGGCTTCTGAGCCATGTGACCTCTGTTGTAGCTATTGAACTTACCATTGCAGCTTGAAAGCAGCCATAGCCTATACCTAAATAAATGACAAGGCTGTGTGTCAGTAAAACTTTATTTTTAATGGGCGTTGGGCCAGATTTGGCCCACAGGCATTATCTCCCCAACCCCGATATAGGTATCTGAAAATTTTATATTCAAATAGGCCATAAGGCACTGTTCTAAAATAATCTATATATTTTTAAACCACATAACTAATTAATATCCAAAATACATAAGGAATGCCTATAACTCAATAGCAGAACACCAAATAACCCAATTAAAAATGGACAATGGACTTGAATACACATGTCTCCTAAGAAGACTTACAGATGGCCAATAGGTTGGTACCTGAAAAAGATGCTCAGTATCACTAAGCATCAGGGAAATGCAAGTCAAAACTATATGAGATATCAGTTAACATCTGTTAGGATGGCCACTATTATTATTTTTTTCTTTACCATGTTGGGATGGCCATTATTAAAAAACAAAAAATAACAAGTGCTGGTGAGGATGTGGAGAAATTGGAACCCTTGTGCAGTGTTGGTGGAAATGTAAAATGTTGTAGCTGTTATGGAAAACTGTGGAGGTTCCTGAAAAAATTAAAAATAGAACTACTATAACATCCAGCAATCCCGCTTCTGGGTATTTATTCAAAAGAATTGAAATCACGTTCTCGAAGAGATACTTGAACTTTCAAGTTCACTGCAGCATTATTCACAATAGTCAAGAGATAGAAACAACCTCAATGTTCCTTGACAAATGGATTAAGAAAATGAGATATATTCAGACAGTGGAATATTATTCAGCCTTTACAAAGAAGGATATCCTGCCATATGCAATGATGTGGATGAACCTTGAGGACATTATGCTAAGTCGAATTAGCCAACGCAAAGGGGCAAGTATTGTATGATTCCTCTTATATGAGTTGTCTAGAGTAGTCAAATTCAGAGACAGGAAGTAGAATGGTGTTTGCTGGGGGGCGGGGGGAGGTGGTGGGGAAGGAGGAGTGAGAAGGGGAATGGGGAATGGCTGTTGAACTGGTATAAAGTTTCAGTTTATCACCCTGGCCAGGTAGCTCAGCTGTCTGGAATATCGTCCCTGTTTGATCCCCAGTCAGGGCACATACAATAATCAACCAATAGATGCATAAATCAGTGGAACAGCAAATCGATGTTCCTCTGTTTCTCTCTGTCTCTCCCTTTCTCTCTAAAATCATTAAGTAAAATACCTGGCTGGTGTGGCTCAGTGGATTGAGCACAGGCCTGTAAACCAAAGGGTTGCTGGTTCGATTCCCAATCAGGGCACATGCCTGGGTTGCAGGCCAGGTCTCCCCACACCCTGTAGGGGGCGTGCAAGAGGCAACCACACATTGATGTTTCTCTCCCTCTCTTTCTCCCTCCTTCCCTCTCTAAAAATAAATAAATAAAATCTTTAAAAAAATAAGTAAAATAAAATCTTTTAAAAAAGTTTCAGTTATGCAAGATGAGTAAGTTATAGAGATCTGCTGTGTAACACTGAGCCAACAGTTAACAATACAGTATTGAATACTTAAAAATTTGTTAAGGGGGCAAGTCTCATGTTACATTTTTTTAAACACACACACTTTATCTATCTGTCTGCCTGCTAAACTGTGTGAGTTTATTTTTTGTTCTTCATGTGGTGGGAGCATAAAATTGATCACATCACAAAAGCAAAGAATTAAAATTGACCTGTCCAAAGGGGTAGTAATGTTCCATCACAGATTAATCAGCTGAGGATATCAGATGTGGCACGTGGAAGAGATGACATCCAGAGGCCACAACAAGGTGTCTGGGTTCGAACACGGGCCAGGATAGCTTGGTCTTGCGTTTGGCAGCGCACACGCTTACATCATGAATTTGGGAGTAGTGTGGCATGCCTTGTTGAGAGGTTTAAAGCTCCCTCCTGTACCCTCCAAACCAGATGTTGCTTGGGATTGAAACCATTCCCGGCTCAGTCCACAGAAGGCCCTCACAGCTCTGATGGGAATGTGACCAGAGAAGGACCATCTCTCACAGATGCGCATTTTAGCACCTCCAGGCGGCTTCAGCCAGCTGCTGCTTCAGTGGGCACCGACCGAGGAGCTGGCTGAGGGCCTTCCCCAGATCTGAGAATGAGTCTGGGGTCCTGGGGCCAGAGATAGGGTCTTGGCCCCCTTGTATTTTCTGCAGATGTGTTACGCAGCACACAGAGGCAGCCAGGCCAGGGAAAGGTGGAAACTCTGAGAACATTCCATTTCAATAAGATGTGTTTAATAAGAGCCATGGAAAATGGTAAACCTGGCTTGGGGAAAGCGAATGTGCTCTTTCATGTAAAACAAACAAACAAAAAATGTGACTGTGGGAAGCATCCAAAAAAAATGAGATGACCTGGAGGCTGGATGTAAAACTTGGCATCGAGGGAGATCTCACTTCCCCCCTCAGCGACTCCCCCTTCAGCGATGCTCATGCCAGAGGAGCAAACCAAAATAACTTCATCAATTAAAGTTTGCGCGGGCCAAAAAGCTGTGCCTGGACTATCACCCTGGATGAAAGCCTTGAAGGCTTTGCTCCCAGCTGACGAGCTTTGTTGGAAGGGTGGCGGTGTCGGGAGGCCAGGCTGCACACAGGGGATTAAAAATCCCGGTTGCTGGTCCAAGCCAGACCAGCCGAGCTGACTGACTGTAGTTGATGCCGCCTTTGTTTGCTTGTTTGTTTTTCTCTCTGGAAAGAATGTCTTTGTCCTGCCGGAATGAATTGTAACCAGCTTTTGTTTAGATCAGGGTACATGGAAATTGCTCAGAGCTCAAAGTATGTTAGCAAGTGGTGCCTTGTAACTAGGACCTCAACGTTTCTTTTTCTTTTATTACACGCGTAATAGAAGGATGCATTTGGGATGTAAAAAGTTCAAATTACAGAGCAACATACATACCGGGAAAAGCTTGAAATTCCCCTGTGGCCACCACCCCACTGCCCTCCCTGGCTGCTAATGCTTCCTGTTCTCCTTTCTGGGTATTTTTCTTATGTTGACTGTCTATGTGCCCATGTATACACAGTGTGTCTGTACATGTATATACACATGTATATAATTAGTTTTCATTTTCATACATAAATAGTCATGAGGTATGTATTGATGCACAAATTGCTTTTTTTAACATTGATTTTAGAGGGGGGAGAGGAAGAGAAACATCGATTTATTGTTCCAGTTATTTATGCATTCACTGGTTGATTCTTTAAAAAAAAAAAACCAATTTATTTATTTATTTTTAGAGAGAAGGGAAGGGTGGGAGAAAGAGAGGGAGAGAAACATCAACATGTGAGAGAAACACCCATTGATTGCCTCTCACAGGTGCCCCCACCAGGGGCCGGGCCCACAGACCAGGCACGTGCCCGGACCAGGAATCGAACCGGTGACCTCACTTTGTGGCCACAGTGCCCAAGCAACTGAGCCACGCTGGCCAGTGCTCCCTGGTTGATTCTGGCATGTGCCCAGACTGGGGACGACACTCTCACCAACTGAGGTGCCCAGCCAGGGCACAACTTGCTTTTCTGTACTTAGCGTGTCAGCACACGTGTGTGTGAATTTTAATGCTGCAGAGCATCCCATGTATGAATGCGAAATCTCCCTACTCGCTCGGTTTGCTTTTAAACAAAGTAACGATCGCAGGAGGTGATGGATGTGCCAAATGCACCCTCCTCGGGTGTTTGAGTGGTCTGTGAGCCAAGAGTGATTTTCTTGTTTTTAAACGGTTGAAAAAAAGCCAAAATAGAATACTTCCTGATAAATGAAAATTACATGACGTTGAAAACCCAGTGTCTATAACTAAAGTTTGTTGGAATGTAGCCACGCACATTTGTTTACCTTTTGCTGGGGGCTGTTTTCATGCCATGGCAGCAGGGCTGAGTGGCTGTGACGCAGACCATCTGGCCCACCTGAAATATCTGCCATCTGGCCTTGGATAGAAAACGTTTGCTGACCCCTGACCCACGGCAAGTTACTAATCGCTCCATGTCTCAGCTTCCTTTTCCGTAAAATGGAGATAATAATAATAATACCTGCCTTGTAGGGTCAAGTTACTTGCTATGTATATGAAATAAATATTCCATGTAGAATATACCAGATGGACCATGTATCAAATGTACATGTATAAATTACTTGTAAAACACTTAGGACTTTTAAAATGCTCAACAAAGCTTAGCTGCTATTGTTACATCATCATCATCATCATCATCATCATCATCATCATTGTTCTTTGTGCACTTGTGTGAGGACTTCACAGACACCCGGCAGTGGACGTGATGGTGACAGGTGTGTTGATAAGTCCTATCAAACTGTCTTCAGATCAGCTGCCCCAAGTTTTGCCCCCACCAGCGGAGTCTCTGCTTTCCCACACTCTTGGCAACACTGGACGGGGACTCATGGAGTAGGTAAGAAAACTGAGTCTCAGAAGAGTTGGTTCCCAACAGACTCCATCCAGGCTCTGCAGAGGCAGGAGTGCCCTCCGAGTGCCGTGCCCAGACCTCTGGGTGGGCGCTCCCTGGAATGCTATCTCCTTGGGTCAGCCCTTGCTCACCGTTTGGTGAGTGAGGGCCTCTTCCGGGCTGAGCCCTTGACCTGCACATTCTAGTTTTTAGTTTACAGATGAGGAAATGGAGGGGCTCAGAGAAGTTGACCTGCGCAAAGTCCCGAAACTAATAATGCAGAGTGGGATTTGAATCCAGTGTGGGGACTCCACAAAACTTTCTACTCAACTTTCCTACTTCCAGGAAGGGATAAGGAGAGCTCAGATGCACTGCATCTTCTATCCTTGCTTTCCCACATCAGCATCTCAAAACTGGGGTAGGAACTCCTTGAAAAATTTGAAGTGAGTTTTGCAGGGAGTGGCTTAGTCATGGCCGACCTCGCCTCCCCCTGTTCTAAGTAGAGAGCATTTGTAAGAGTGTGGTTACTATATTTTTCCTGCTCCGACATCGCAGTCTGTGCTGCTCACTCATGCTGAGAATGATGCAGCCCTAACAGATAACCCTCCTGTGGGCGAAGTGTCTATTTTTAGGCAGCTCCCCACGCTCCTGTCAAGGGCCTTTGCAATCGCATCTCTCACGTTCCATCAGCACATGTGCAAAACATGAAGCAAATTTTCCCAGCTATCCTTCAGCTTGTGCACAAGGGGAAGTGCGAGGGGAAAAATGCTTCTGGTTCCGTGTGTGTTTTCAGTGATGAACACTGGCATTCTGTCCTGCCCTCACTTTTCCCCCCCTCACATTAAGAAACAACAATAAGTGATAATGGAAAAAAAAATACAGTAAAAAAAGAAGAACAAAACACTGCTTGCCCCCCAGGCTAACAATTGGGGTCTTGTATAGACAGCAGTTCTCTGTGAGGGATGTGAAACGTTAGACAGAATTTTGTGCAGGAACGAAGAGCTGTGGTCTCCTGATTAAGACCATGGTAAGACATAAAGTAGGCTATCTCCAAAAGACTCTGTGAGGGTGCTTCTCATTCACTCAAATTAAAAAGCCAGCTCAAGTCGCATGTTTATGCCGTCATCAAGGCCTTTCTTTGATGCTTACATTTTTTAAGGTCACGCTCAGAGCTGCTTCTTAAGCCTCTTTGCTGTGAGTTATTTTCCCAAAGGTTAGCCTTCCTTTCTACAGCCCAGTTACTAATAGTCGTTGTAATGGATAAAAAGCCGAAGCTTCAATTTTTCTCCCATTGGTTTTTAGAGAGAGAGGAAAGGACGGAGGAAAGGAGAGAAACATCAGTGTGAGAGAGGAACATCGATCAGCTGCCTCCCCTACACGTCCCAACTGGGGATCATATGTACCTGGAATGGGGCTTGAACCCACAACCCAGGCACACACCCTCACTGGGAGTCCAACCCACAACCTTTCAGTTACGGGATGATGCTCCAACCAACTGAGCAACACTGGCCAGGGCCAAAGCTTCTATTCTACCAGGCTGTGACATTTATTTGAAGTTGTAGTTAGTCATACTCCTATCTTATTTTCTTGATATCTTATAGAACGATGATGAAAGGGGTCTAGGGGAAAGAAAATAAAAGGAAAAAAATCTTCCTCCAGAAGGAATGTGCTAGCCTTAACACTGCTGACATTTGGGCTGGGTCATCCTTTGTCATGGGGACTGTCTTGTGCATTGCAGGGTGTCGGACAGCATCTCTGGCCTCTACTCTCGAGATGCTACTGATATTTCCGTAGTTATGACAACCACAAATATCTGCAGACATTGCTAGATGTCCTTTGGGGGCAGCCTCACCGCCCTAGATCTTGGTGACCTTGAACTTGCACCTTGCTCCTCTGCCCTCTCATGTCTCACGGACAGCTCTCCCATACACAGGCACTTTGTTTTCTTTTTTACCCCACCCTCACTGCCTTGGGGTGTTGCTCCTTCTGGACAGGTGTGCCAGGCTCAACCCAGGCCCAGGTAACTGAAATAAGACATGTTGCTTAGAGTGCCACAGACACTCTTCCTGGTGGTCCCTGTCGCCTCTGGTCTGCACTGGTGTGTGAATAGAAAGACCCTCCATCTGGTCCATGTGGGTGGAGCCTGGCAGCCCCACCTGCAGTGTCCTGGTGGCATGGTCAGCTAATTGTCACTACGCTCTGACCCTCGGGCAGCACACGCCTCTGATGGGCCTCTGTTTCTCCTTTTGAACCTAAAGGGCAGAGATGCTGAATTTCCTTGGAGAGTCCCAGTGAGTGGATCACAGTGAGTGGGGTCACAGTGAGCCAGGAGCGCTTTCCCAGGACCAGGGAGAGGGAGGCTGTAGGAGTATCTGTGGGGCTCATCTCCACCACCCCTAGAGCCCCAAGACCCAGTGCAATGGGCTACACTGGGGAGGTGGGGTAAGGGTGCTGGCCCTGGAGTCTGGAGGCCCCTGTCTGGTTTCAGGTCTACCCCAGGTAGCAGTGTGACCTTGGCTAAATAGTGCCCTTTTTATTCTTATGTTTCCCATAAAGCCACCTTCCAACTAGAACTTTGTACATTTCTGTTTTTTCCTGACTTACAGGCAAAGCTGGTGTTGCTAAGATTGGAACTGTGGTCTTCCGGAATTTGCTTTTAGTTGTGTTTCTGATTGGGGTTGGGTGTCAGTGAGGGGCTTAGGGTCATTCAGTGTTTTTTGCCTTATGTGTATGGGATCTTAGAAGACACCCCAATAAAGAGCATTCCTCTCCCTTGAA
Organism: Macrotus californicus; assembly: GCA_007922815.1. Lineage (NCBI taxonomy): Eukaryota > Metazoa > Chordata > Mammalia > Chiroptera > Phyllostomidae > Macrotus > Macrotus californicus. The sequence continues at coordinate 151,929 of VMDR010000451.1, read as the reverse complement.
CAAATTTAGAGATGAGGCTATAGTTGAAGGTTTGAACTTGGGAACTTGCCCAGATTTATTTATGAAGTAAGTCGTTCTCCTCCCCTGGGGCCAGTGAATCAAGTCTCCAAAAGGCCATGAGTTTTTAGGGAAAGTGACAGACACTGGAGGGCGAGGGTCATGGTCAGTGTGGACTGCCAGGCCCTGTCCCACACTGGGTAGGGGGTGTTGGTCTGGCTCTCCTTGACACCCTCTCTCATTGCTTCAGGCTTGTTTTGGGCCTCGGCTGGCCTAACCTACTGGTGAGAGGGTACAGCTGCCTGTCCTCCTGAGCCTAGAGACAGCTCAGCACTGATAGCCCAGGGGTGACACGGTGTTCACCCATCCGGTGCCCCTCTGCACTCAGGTCTGAGGGACTACTGAGAGGACAGTGGCCCTTGATGGAGCCCCCAAATTCCAAGGAAAAGCTTAAGGGATCTGAGCTGCCGTGAAGGGTCTTGGGCTTAGCTTTGCATCAGAAGACAAGTCACACTGGTACTGATGCTTGTTTCTCCCGGCCCAGTGGATTCCACAGCCCCCGCACCTGCCTGTGGAAAGGAGGGACAAGCTTTGTGTATGGCCCCCTTTTAACTAGCAGCTGAATCCCTAGGTACAGCTGCTTTGTTTGAGGTGCCCAGTTGACGGCGTCCAACCCTGCTGGGCCTGCTCCCTGACGTGGGTTGTGCGTGGAGACCACAGCCTCTCCAAGGCTGGACTAGCAGCTGGGCTCCACCTTTGCGCACACCCAGCTCGTTTGGAGGTCATAGCGCACCGTGGAGGTGGTGTGAGTGGCCAGCTCTTTCTTCACTGTGGCTCTGGGCAGCCCAACCCAGCTCTCGGGTGGATGTGAGGTCTGAGCGTGAGCTTCTTTGCGAATAATGACACAATTCTGGAAAAATGCGGCATCTCCCGGATACAGCATCTGGAGCTTTGCCTGGGGGATTGGGGCTCAGAGGGTGTTTAGTGTTTGGGCTCTTGGGCTCTTGGTGGTTCTTCGCCCCGTTGGTGTGTGTGCATCTCTGTGTGTGTGTGCACCTTTTTAGGGGCACGCTTACTTTCAGATACTCGTGTGGGGCATTTCTTGAGAGGCCCCTGGGGGGAGGAAGCTCAGAATGCCATGACACCTGATGGAAAATATTATGCCTCAGTCAGTGAGGCTGATGCGTCTCCTCTGACTCCTGCCTGTAGATCAAACGAAACCCCGACTGGGGAGCATGAGCCACACACACATGGGGCCTGCTGGGTTGCTGCTTACCCCCCTGCAGTGGCACTGTCCTAATTCTAAATGCCTTTGAAAAAGGCTTTCAGCCCAGGCTGGTGTGGCTCAGTGGAGTAAGCGCCAGCCTGCGAACCAAAGGGTCACCGGTTCAATTCCCAGTCAGGGCACATGCCTGGGGTGCAGGCCTGGTCCCCAGTGTGGGGCACAACAAGAGGCAACCACACATTGATGTTTCTCTTCCTCTCTTTCTCCCTCCCTTCTATCTCTAAAAAAAAATAAAATAAAATATTAAAAAAAAAAAAAGAAAAAGACTTTCAGAATCATGTAGTGTTTAGGATCTTCCAACTCAAGGCCTAAAAGGTCATCTTGGCCGAATGGCTGATTGTAAAGAAAGGAAACTGAAGGCCAGAGAAGACCCATGACCAGTCCAGGGTTACGCAGTTAGAACTTGAATTCTGTGTCTTGATTCCCAGAGAAGGGTTTTGTCTGTTCCGTCCTACCTCGATTGTCAGGCAGTCAGTGTATCGTGACGAGTTTTAGACAGTTCTGTTTCACCCCACCCTGGCCTTACTCATTCAACAACGCCAACCCTCCCGCACTGTTCCAGGTGCTGCGGGTTCAGTGTGAGCAAGGAGACCCGGTCCTGGTGCTCAGGGCTTGCGGTCTGATGGGGCAAACAGCTGTGAGCCAGAAACTTTGTGTAAGGTGTGAGCAGGAGCGGAGTTCTGGCTCCAGGTCACCAGTCACTCCCCCACCATCCCTCATCCTCCGACCTCCTGGCCATCCCTGCTCTTTATGGAAAGCCGCCTTGAGGGATCAGAGTTCAGGAGACTTGCCTGAGGCTGGCATGGCCAGGTTGAGGCCTGAGGGGTAGGGGGAGCCACACTGGGCCCCAGCACCCCCCACCTTCACCCCTTCCCACACCTCCGAGCAGCTTTCCTTCATCCTTGAGGCGGAGGCTGTCTCTGGTAATGAGTGTTTCGCTTTGGAGCCCCTTCTCTTTCTCTCTTTTTAATGGAGCTGTAGTTTACATACCATAAAATTTTAAAGTGTACATTTCAGTGATTTCTAGTCTACTCACAATATTGTGCAAACATCACCACTCTCTGGCAAACACTCGTGTCACACCAGAAGGAAACCCTGCACCTTTGAGCGGTCACTCCCCACTTGTCCCTGCTGCGGTGCCCGGCTGCCTCCTGTCGGCCTTGTCTCTCCAGGTTTGCTACAGGGACATTTCACCTACCTGGGGCAATCAGTGTGTGGCCTCTTGTGCCTGGTCTCTTTCACCTGGCATGGCATTTTCAAGGTTTGTCTACGTGGCAGCTGTGCCAATCAGCACTGCGTTCCTTTTTGTGGCCCGGTAAGACCTCACAGTGTGGATGGGTGTGCCACATCTTCCGGATCCATTCATCTATGGGCGCCCTTTCACTTTAGCCCCAATCACAGCCCCCCAGTGGCCCCTTGAGTTCTCCAGGGGGTGTTTGGGTGTTATTTCTGATTTTTCCAGTGGACACTTTGGTCAGCATTCTCCCCCTGGTCGACTGGCCATATTGAGCATAATTTCCCAGGGGCCTGAGGAGAAGGTTAAGCAGGGGTTCTGAAATGGGGGGGAGAATGTCCTCTCTCTCAGCTCCCCAAATCTGACATAGCTGCGCTGGGGGCGTGCCCCCAGTGAGGGTGGCGCTGTGAGTGGTGGGAGTAGGTCCTGTCTCAAGAGGGTTTCGGCCCAGTGGCCGAGCCCATCGATGAAAGGTGGCTGGCGCACTGCCTGACCGGCGTGGGTGTGGGTCTGTACCTGCAGCCTCGCCTGGGCCGCAGTGAAGATGGGCTGTGGCACAACTTGCCTAAGAGCGTGCTTGAGGCCCTGACTTTATTGCCTTTCACCTTTATTTTCTTTCATTTTCCCCACCTATTTCAGTAAGGTGTGATTCATGAGTAAAATTCACATTTGTGAAATGCACGGATCTGCACATTTGAGCAAATGTGCAGTCAGGTAACTGCTACCTCTGGCAAGACCCTGATCGTCACCCCCTGAAAAATTCCCCCAGACTCCTTTAGGGTCCCCCCTGCTCCCCCAGCCCCTGGTAACTGCTGGTGTGTTTCTGTCCCAATGTCTTGTCTTTACAAGAATGTCACATAAACGGAACCACACAGAATGTAGCCTTTTGACTCTCATTTAGCATAATGCGCTTGGATTCATTGTGCTGACGTGTATATCAGTTCCCTTTTATTTCTGAGTAGTATTCCATTGTTTGTCCATTCCCCAGTTGAAGGACATTTGGGTTGTTTCCAACTTTGGGTGATTATGAATAAAGCTACTATAAACATTCATGAACGGCTTTTTGTGTGAACATAAGTTTTCATTTCCCTTGGGTAAATATCCAGGAGTGGGATCGCTGGGTCATATGGTAAGTTTATGTTTAACTTTATAAGAAACTTCCACGCTGCTTCCCAAAGAGTGGGAGCACTCTGCATTCCCACCAGTGATGGACGAGCATTCCTTATCTTTTATTATGTACTAGCCCCTAAAATTGATCATAGCCTCTCTGCACTTGGCTTTTTTTTTTTTTTCCCAAGGAAATAAGACGCACACACTCTGTTTACCAGTTTTAGTTTGGGTCCCCCCAGAAGTAGACTTTGAGGCAGCGATTTGAGTGTAAGTGGTTTATGTGGGAGGTGGTCCTGGGACACATCAGCAGGGCAGTGGAGAAGTGCGGAAAATGAAGGAAGCCAGTAAGAGACCTTCTGTCAAGCAAGTTACCATTTGTGGCAACTTACCCTGTGTCCCACTGGGAACGCTGAGCTATACAGTACAGAGCACATGCCTGAGTCCTTTCGTTTTCGAGGGCCCGGGGGCTGGGTTCCATGAACCATCTCCTGTCAGTCATTGGCTGAGCGCTGCTGCTCAGGTCTTGTTCATATCCTGGCACTTTCGGCTGCTCTGTGTGCAAGGAGAGCTGGCTTTGGCAGACAGAGTCACAGGTGAAGGGCACTTGGAAGTCAGGCTGATGTGTGACACACTCCTCGGGTGATAGATGATTCCTTCCAGCTGCTCTCCACGCCCCCTCTTTCAACATGGCCGTGATTCATAATTTCGGTTAGTCTGTCTCTTCTTATTTCCCACTACCAACTAATTGTCGAGTTCAGACCCCCTGAAGAGAGAACTTCGTTGGTGAGTGAATCACTGCCCCTCTATTGGGCAAAGCCCTTGATTTAGACCATCCTAAACACACACTGGCCAGCCATTGACTGCCCTTGAGTCAGGTGGCCAGGGCCAGTCAGCTGTGAGCAGAGAGGTGAGTCAGAGTTTAGAGCAGCGCTTGCTGGGAGGACATTCTGTGGTGGAGGACAGGCACCATATCTGTACCGTGCATTACCATAGCCACATGTGGCTATTGAGCACTTGAAAGGTGGCTAATGCTATGGAGAAACTGAACTTTTATTTTAGCTTAATGTTAATCAATTAGAATTTAAATCTATATCATGGCTGGTAACTACTGTACTGGACAGTACACTTCTAGAACATGGGCCTAGAACGGGTCTTGGCCTCTTCCCTCTAGTATACAATAGGATAAAACATTCTCTTGAGATCAGTTTTTTAAAAAGCCAGCTATTACCTGATTTAGAATCTTTGTGATTCTGAATCTTTGAAACTCTTTAAAATCAACCTCCTTCAAAAATTGGAAATGCCATCATTTTAGGCAATGCGGTCAAAGCTGACCCAGTGACCTGTTGTCATGATTCTGTTACGAAGCTACCTTTGACGTATTGACAGCTCACTCTCAGAAGCTCACTCTAACTCTGTAACTCCCGCCGACATTTGTGTGTACCTGGTGGGTGTTGTGAAACGTGTGTGTGTGAATTATGGATCGCTGAGCCGCCAATTGGGCCCAGCAGCTAGTAGGGCTGAAGTGGTCTCTTGGAATTCAGAAGTACAGTGGTGCTCCTCACAGCAGTTTGGGCGTGAATTTCTGAAGTCAGAGACCAGTTAGGTTCTGTACCGCCTGAAGATTATATATGAATGTCTTAAACTTTTATTTTAAAATTACTTTGCCTTGGCTTAAGGAATTGACTAAGAGGCACCTCATCAAAATTCTTTTATAGTCATAATAATGAGACGGAGCCTCAAGGGACATTGGATAGGGAGTCAAAGAACCGTGACTCTTGCTCAAGCTATGCCCTGATCTGCTTGCTTTGTGACCTGTCGCAAGTGACTGTACTTTTCTGAGCGTTGCTTTCTTTATCTGTAAGTGTGGAGTGTTGATTAAATCTGCACTTTATAAATGTTTTGTAAAATGCCATTGCAGGAAATGTTAATAGGTATATCTGAGAAAAAAGACTCTGTGGTCAAATATGTTGGCAAGTATTGCTTACTATATTTCCTTTTTGGATATTCCAACACACAGGCGTATACCAAAGGCTCTGAGAAACCCAGCGGAGGAATGAAATATATCTTTTTCACTTTATAAATCAGGTTTTCCCAAATTATTTGAGCATGGCATCTCACACGTGTGTGTGTGTGTGTGTGTGTGTGTGTGTGTGTGTGTGCCATCTCTTGGAGACGGGAGAAGACATGTTCCATTGGCATGCACCGGTGTAAGCCAAGTCCAGGACAGCATTGTATGGGACCCACCAGGAAGGTTGCCAGGAGACTGGAAGTGGTTATCAGGCCTGTAGCTGGGGTCATTGAGGGGAAAGATAGAGCAGGACCATGGAGATTACAGCAGAAAAACCGTGTGTATTCAGCAGATGGTTGAGTGGAAGCTGGCATCCTGTTTGGGTTTAGGTGACCTGGGTTTGAATTTCCAGCCACCACTTAATAGCAGTCTGACTTTGAGTAGTTCCCTCAACTACTCTGTGCTCAGTTTGCTCAACTGCAGAGTGGGGAGAATATTGAGGTCCTGTTGAGGATGTGTTTGACACAGAGCATAGCACCTACCAGGCCTTTAAATACTAACTGTTGCTATTACTGACCACAGACAGTACTTTTATACAGGGTCCTAGGGTCCAAAGAGGAAGGTGCACACCTGTCCAAGGGAGCTCAGCGTCCAGCTGGGAAGAGACCCCGAGATACCGTCCATGCTTCCGTGCCGCTCCATGCTGGCTGGTGGGGGCTTGCAGAGGCCTCTGTGGGCAAGAAAAGCAGCCTCCACCCACCTTCCTGTCCCAAGAGCCTCCCCCTGGGAGTCAAAAACGGGTGTCTGGTCTCAAAGTGCTCCCCTCCAGCCCATAATTTTGGGGGCCCTGCTCATGTGCCAGACTCTGTCCTCTCTGCTTTCTGTTCCTTAGTGTTTGTTCTTTTAAATCTTGTTAACTCTCCTGAGTTAAGCATCACTAGCCTTGTTTCACAGATGGGGGACACTGGGACCCAGGTTCTGGCATGCCTTTGCTGAGGCTCCCAGGAGGTGAATGGCTGAGTGAGGATTTCGATTCAGAAATTGGTGCTGTGGACTGAATGTTGGGTCCTCCGAAACCCTTATGTGGAAGCCCCGACTTCCAATGGGATGGCGTTAGGAGCTGAGCCTTTGGGAAGAGATTAGTGTTAAATGAGATCATGAGAGTGGGGCCCCATGATGAAATTAACGCCCTTGTAAGAAGAGGAAGAGAGACCAGAGCTTTCTTATTTTGCCATATGAGGACAGCAAGAAGGCCGCCATCTGTAAGCCAGGAAGAGAACCCTCCCCAGGGAACCTAATCAGCTGGCACCTTGATCTTGAACTCCCCAGCCTGCAGAACTCTGAGAAATAAATGCCTGTTGTTTAAACCACCCGGCCTGGTACTTTTTACGGCAGCCCCAGCTGACTAAGACAGTTGGGGTTCTTCACTCCCACTGAGTGCCTGGCACCTCTGTGAACACGCTGGGTTGTGCAGGTCCTAGTCTGCAGTCAGACCTCCGAGGTTGCTGAGGCCAGGGCTGCTTAGGTCTGAAGTCTGGGCCTGGGATCCGCCGTAAGCAGTCCTGGCCCCATGGACTCAGCCACCTTGGTTCCCTCTCCAGGGCTCACAAAGGGAGAAGTTCTCTGAGGACTCCCCCCTCCCCCCCCCCAGCTGAGCCGGGGACCACCTGCAGACAGAGGGCATCCCTGGCTTCTGCCAGGGGCATGTCGTGAGCTGAAGCAGTTGTGCCCATTGTCTTGGGGAAGTTTATCTGAGGCTGCTGTGGGCCTGAGTAGTCTGCATTCTTAACCTACTTTTAGAAACAATGCTGGTTGTTTACCACAGAGAGCCCTTCCCAAATGCTCAGCCACCATCCAACGAGCTTTTCCTTCCCTTTCATAACTTGTATGTTTTTTAAAGGTAAGGAAGTTTAAATAGTAAAGCCATAGGCTGGGCCAAGGGAACGCTATCAATCCATGCAGCTGGGATAGGACGTGGGGAAGGCGACCCTATGTGGAGGCTTGGCTGCTGCTTCTCACTGGGCAGCTGGTTGAGAAACCCAGGGGCCTTTCCCGCTGCTTTCCCACAAGGCCTGGATTTGGGCAGTTTTGGGGGTTGGGGTGAGGGAGTGGGCTGGTGTGTTTTATTATCTGGCCCTGGTGTAAATGGTCCCTCCTGCCAGCTTGCAGTCTGGGGGATGGACTCATAATCACTGGATCAGCGGGCGCTGGGCTGTAGGTTTTCTCCCCTTGGCCAGACTAGGGATACCCACCTGGGGCTGGACAGCCCTGCCCACTGGAGGCTGAGCTCACTGGGCCCTGATTTAGGAATTGAGAATGGTGGTTACACTGAGAGTCAAAGTCTGAGACCAGGTCGCCTATGGGTGGCCTTTGTGCCCTCTCTCTGTAGTTGAGATATAAAGAACAAGGCTGTGCAGGGAACTTCAGGCTGGTGGGAAAGGAGGGGGTGGGGTCTGCAGACCAGAGGGGGAGCCAGGGCCCGGGTTCCTCAGTGAAGAGGCAGGGCTTTAGCACTAGGGAGCCACAGAAGGTTTTAATGCAGGAGCAGCTAGTGGTTTAGAAAGCTAACCCTGTGGCCCCAGGTAATCCCATGGACAGCAAGGGGTTGGATCCACACCCTGCAAACTCTGGGATGGTCTTTTTTTATCCTTTCTGTGGCACCTCCCCCATTTTAGCATTTCTCAGATTTTTCACCCCTCTGGAGTCCAGGTCTAGGTCAAGGAAAGTGCTGTAGGCCCTCCTATTGGCCATTACTCCAGAAGGGCTGCCCTTGGATGTGACTCTGGCCCACAGGGATCACGTGTGATCTTTTTGTCTTGCCCCTCCATTCTGCTCATCACCAGGAACTCAGCCAGGGTCTTGTGCGCCAGTGTGGAATGAGCGAGTTCCATTTTGGCCGGTTTGGTCTTAAGAAGGGAAACCCCATAAGAGTCAACTCAGTAAGGGGGGTTTATTGCACAGATACAATAGGCATCTCAAGACAGGCCCCGCGAGGATGCAAAATGGACAGGAAACATAAGGAACAAAGGTCAATTTTTGCATATTTCAGGGGCCTCTTGCTGACTGAGCACCTGACCCAACAAGGCAGCCTTCTCCCCAGGCTGTGTGATCCTGTGGCTCTCATGTCCCCATGGTGAGTGCCCTGAGCTCTCAGTGTCCCCTGGACAAAGAGCTCATCTGTGCTCTCCAGGCTACAGGGACCAGCCAGCCAAGAGGTGGGAGTCTCTTGGGTCAAGTGCCCATCCCTATCCAACCAGGTGCGTGGTTGGCCCTTCTCACTGACTATCAGGAGGGGCAGGAGTGGAGGTGAGGGGGAGGGAGGACGGCTTAGGCCCTGCCCTGCCCAGGAGAGCCTGGCTGCTCATGGTCTTTCAGCTATTTGGCAGAACCAACCTGAATTCATCCTCGTGTTCTTAGAAGGGGCCATGGTGGTGGAGGGGAAAAAGCACGTGACCAGTCCTGGGTTCTGGCAAGTAGGTCCGGCATCTCCTTGTAGGGGCCTGAGTTTTGTCCTCCACAAAGTGAAGGGGGCAGATAAGAACACCTTGGGATGTTTTTAAAGCTATGGTTTTGCCAGGAAGGCTGCTTGAGCATTGGAAAATGTGTCCTCCCCACCCCCCTGCCCAGCCAGGTCCCAAACCCCAGATGTGGCCTTACAGGAAACAGTGTCCCTGAGGATATGATATGAATAAAAGCCGACTGAATTTCTGCAGACACAGGCAGAGGAGGACAGGGTACCCTCGTCTGTGCTGATTCCCAAATGAGTGTCCTCTGTGAAGCCCGCCTGGGTTTGGGACCTGCAGGCTGTGGATTATTACCAGGTGACAGAGGACATGGTAGAGACAGCTGACACCGACTCTGTGTTCTGTGCACTGCCTCACCCACACCGCCCGTGCGCTCTGCAATGGAGAGCTTCTCTGTGTTGGTTGTTTATCCTCACCTGCTTCTGAAGCAGCAGATGGGAAAATGGAATTAGCAAAGTCAACTGTCAAACAAGCTTTGTGTTAATTAGGGTGATACAATTAGATTATTTAAAAACAAAACCCAATTTAGTGTTTTTCTGTGCAAATAAGTGAATCCACTATTGAGGGAGTCCTAACTTGGCTTTCCTCTGCCTCTGGTCAGACCTCGTGTGTGGGTTTCAGCAGACTGTCCTGACATCTAAGGACCCTCCTCAGTTAGTGCCGCCCCGTCATGAGCGAGACCTCCTTTGCCACCTTGTGCAGTGATTTTGTAGAGGGAAGGCCAGGCAGCCTTGGCTTGAATCTGGGCTCTTCTACCAAGTAGAATGTGACCTCTGGCAATTAATTTCATTTCTTTGTGCCTCCGTGTTTCCATTTGTGAAGTGGGATAGTAATAGAATTGTTGAGATTAAAACATTAACACATGGCGTGTGCTAAATGCCGACTAAGTGTGTGCCTTCATCATAGGAGTCCAGTGGTAGTAGTTGTTATTGTCCCCGTTGTCATCATCCTGTGTCTTTAGTCATTATAGAGTCTGTCCTGGCCCTGTCCCTAGGGCTGGACCCAAGGGTGGGGTCATTAACAGTCTTTGGAGGCCTGGGCTCCAGCAGACCTCACTCCTGGGGTGATTAGACAGTGGATACCAGAGGGGGTGCCTTCACCTGGCAGCCCAGTCCCCTTCAGCCTAGGGGGCCACCCTCCAGAGGGGGAGGGGATTCTGGCTCCTTCTCAGGGTAGAAGTAGGGCCTTAGTCACAGGCAGATCATAACTTACCTCATTCCACACTCTTCCGGGCCAAGTGTCTGTTTTGTTCTCTAATGGAAACATAGAAATGAGCTGGCATGGTTTCTAAACAAGGAGGGACTTTTCCCAGGAAGTTTGCAGACCTGACACCTTCTCCTTGCTTGCTGTGGCACGTGGCTTCTTCTCTGACAATTGGTGTGACTGGCTTGGGAACAATAGACAATGGTCATGGCCTGCTTCCTGTAAGAAGGAAGAATGGGCACAGGTGGGTGTCCTGAGGCCCCAGTCCCCAAGGGATTTCCTGAGAGTGTCCCATAGTCCCTGACCATGTGCTCGGGGATTCCTCTGGGTCGTGACAGCTGCGTGTTTGGCCCTATAATGAGAGCAGTAAGGCCTCACATTATCGAGGGTCCCTGTGAGCAGACCCTCTTCTGAGACCTTACACACTTCAATTAAATAATGCTGAGGACGTGTCGGGACTGACATGAGCTGCTGAATTCTGCTCTTCAGACCTTGTCCTTGGAACCATCTTGGAAGAGGCTCACCAGCACCAGGCATGGACCATTCTGCAGTTGGGAAACTGAGGCCCTGGGTAATGCAGGGACAGGCCAAGGCCATTCAAGGACAGAATAGGATGTTGACGTTTGGAAGGGGTGGGAAACCTTGCTACCCCTTCCCGCCCTGCCAGCTGCACCTCCTCCAGTTTCTCTGCCTTGTCTACTGCGGCCACCTAGCCTCCTGTAGGTCTTTGAATGTGCCTTCCTTTACGCTGTTCCCACTGCCCGTGCCCCTCTGCCCTCTCCCCTGTCTTTCACCCATTCCGTTGCTTGCTGACCTTCAGGGTTTGGAATAAATCTCACCTTCTCAGGGGGCCTTCATGGGTTGTCCTGAGTAGCTGGGCTCCTTTGCCAACCACTGCCAGGCCCTTTATTCCTAATCATAGCCCCCTGCTCATTTCTTTCTTTCCCAGCCCTCACCAGAGCTTGTAATTGTGCATTTGTTGGTTTACTGGCATGTTGTCCATCCCCCTGACTTGGTGGATGACCCAGTCCATGCTGCCCACTGCTGACTCCACAATGCAGACCCCACAACAGAGGCCTGGCTCCCAGATCTTCACTCGGTTGGGTGAAGGTGTAAATTGCCTTGGGGGGAGGGCAGAGGAGGTCTCTAGATTTTCAGAGATTTCTCCTGAGGTGTGATGTTGAGAGTTAAGTATGGTTTTGTTAAGTCAAACAACAAGTGTTTTCCTTCCAGCAGCTCAAAACTGTAGTGTGCCTGGCATGTCTCAGATAAAAAGATCATTTAGTTCTAAAGAAGGCTTTGGAAATTGCATCTGCATTCAGGCTAATTGGCCTGGTAGGCGTTGGGAGCGATACAAATGTGGAATTTGAACTCTACCCTACCTCAGGGAGCAAGGCTGCACCGATAGGACAAAATGCATTTAAATGTCAGGAGTGTTATTATTAGTCGTAATCTTATCTTTGTTAACAATAATAACAGGACGCACCCAGAAGTTGTTGAACAGTGGAGAGACGTTTCCGAAGTGAAGTTCTTGTGGTCCGACAGGATGGCAGACCCTGGGGAGGCACCCACTGACTCCATTAACACCACCGTGAGGGACAAGAGTATTGGCCGGAAGTCCCACCCTGGTCACACGTGTTTGGTCACATCCTCCGCGCCCTTTGGGGTGCTTGGTCATTCAGACAGGCGCCATGGCCTCTCCGACGCTGCCCGCCCAAGCAGAGGCCTGTGGGTTGGGGACTGCAGGGCAGCCTCTCTTCACAGAGATCTCTGCGTGGCCTTTCCCTTCCATTGTTTCCTGTGCCAGTGACTTGCCGAAACAATGTGTTTCCTACAGATTTTGTTTGCCTGCGTTGAGCTCTTTGTTTTGCTCTAGTTAAACAGACAGTTAACATATACAGATCTGCGTGCCTGACAAAGAGAAATCGGGAGGCCGGGACCGGTGGCTGCACTGAGTCACCAGCTCCGAGAGCCTGCAGACCTTGGATGGTCCAGGACTCAAGAGATGACTCATGCCACGCATGCCGCCCGCCTGTGCCGAGGTGCAGTTGCTGGAGGGGATGCTGGGCCTCCTACTAGTCAAGGGAGACCCATGTTTGAGAACCAGGTTAGTCAAGATTGAATCCCTGTCCCAAACCTTCCCTTAGCTCTGTGACTTTGAGGAAGTTGCTTACCTGATTGAGTGTGTTTTTTCTTTGGTAAACAGTACTTATAAGGCTGCTGGGCGTGAAGGAGTTAACATCTGACAGTCATCGGGCAGGAGCCTGGTGCTGATATATGCTAGCTGTTCTTGTTATGTGGCTGTTGGGCTCTGTTGTGTGGACTCCTCTCAGAGACTCTTCCTAATGGGAAAGGCTTCCCTACAGACCCACTTGACCTAGAAGTGGGATGGAGGCCATTACTGGAGGCTGATGTGACCCTTCTGGATGCAGTGGTGGCTGTCTGTTCATCAGAAATGGCTGAGATGCCCTGAGCTTCTCTGCCTCTGTGGGGTGCACGGCCGAACAGGATGGCAGCTAAGAACCCAGGTCCTGAGGGGGACAGACCGGAGCTGGTATCCCGGCTCCTGCTCGTACCAGCTATTCGAACGTGGACATGCTGGAATACTTACCGTCTCTGAGTGCTTCTCTTCCCTGACTCATAGGACCAGGGTGGGGCACGAGCAGTAGCTGTGCCTGTGCTTTGGCTTCTGTGGGCCTGGCGCTGAGCCAGCACCTGGGGTGAGGTGGGGCGGGGCCTTGACTGATGAGCTATACCTGAAAAGCTTGGGGGCAGGTGCCGAAGAGATGATCACTGGTTTTCAACTTCTCAAGACCTGACCCTGTCTGATGTACAGGATTGCCCATGTGATTTGTGGTCCTGCTCATAGAACTGGAGTGGCAGGAGGGGACTTTGATGTGGTCCCTTCCAAATGGAGCTCCATCATGGGATTCTGCTGCCTGCCCTAGTATAGTAGGTTGTGCATATCAGGAGCAGGTGCCCTCAAGAGAGTGCAGACTCCACGTGTCCCTTTAAAAAGTATTTTAAGTAAATTTGCCCATGTAAAGTCCATGGTGGGCATTAATGATGTGGGGGGCAGGGCGCCAGACCCAGAGCCCGGCCCCAGGCTTTCTCCAGCCTGCCCAAGGTGCCTGGGGCATCGGCACTTCAGACCACAGGTGCAGGTGGGCCACAGCTCTTATTTCCCCAGGCTTTGTCCCCAGTGGCCACCTACTGTTTGACTCTGGTTTTAGGGTTTATTTGATGGTGGGAAAGTGGCTGAGCCATACCAATATATTTAGTTTTCTTTTTAAGACTTTATTTTTTTAGAGTAGTTTTAGGTTCACAATAATTGAGGATCTACAGAGAGTTCCCACATATCCCCTTACCCTCAAATATGCCCAGTCTCCCCCATTTTCAAACCTCCCCCCAAGAGCGGTGCACTTCTTACAATCCAAGAACCCACATTAACACACCATCTAGGGGCCTCAGATTACCTTAGGGTTCTCTCTCGATGTTGTAAATGCTACTGGTTTGAACAAATGTCTAATGAATGACATGTGTCAACCATTATAGTATCATGCATCATCATATAGTATCATCATGGAGCAGTTTCACTGCCCCAGAAATCCTTTGTGCTCTGCCTATTTATCGCTTCCTGTCCTGGAACCCCTGGCCACCACCGGTCTTTTCATTGTCTCCATAGTTGTCCCTTCCCAGAAGGTCATGCGGTTGGAAGCATACAGCCTGCAGCCTTGTCCATCTGGCTCCGTTCACTCATTAATATGCACACGAGGTCCCTCCCTGTCTTTAGATGGCTGGATAGCTCATGTCTTTTTGTGCTAATATCCCATTGTCTGAATGTGCCACGGTTTACCCATTTGCCACAGAAGGACATCTTGGCTGCTTCCAAGCTTTGGCAATTATGAGTAATGCTGCCAGAAACATATGTCTGCAGGTTTTTGTGTGGACATAAGATTTTAACTTCTTTGAGTGGATACCAGGGGGTGCGCCTGCTGAATTGTATGGTGAGGGCACGCTGAATTTTGTAAGAAACCACTAAACTGCCTTGCGAAGAGTTCTTGCCACCACCAGTGAACGAGAGTTCCTATTGCCCCGCACCCTTGCCAGCTTTGGGTGTTGTCGGTGTTCTTGATGGTGGCTATTCTCATGGCTGTGTAGTGGTATTTTGTTTTAAATTGTTATATCCCTGATGATTTATGATGTGGAGCATCTTTTCACGTTATTATTTACCATCTCTGTGTCTTTGATAAGGTACATCTTCACAGCTTTGGCCCATTTTCTAATCAAACTGTTTTTCTTATTGAGCTTTTTTTTTTAATTTTATTTTAATTTTTTATTGATTTTTAGAGAGAGGGGAAGGGAGGGAGAAAGGCAGGGACCCTGACCAGGGACCACACCCGCCACCCAGGCATGTGCCTTGACTGGGAAGCAAACTGGTGACCTTTTGCTTTGTGGGTTGACACCCAACCCCCTGAGCCACACCAGTCGGGGCTTGGTAGTGAGTTTTAAGAGTTCTTTGTCTGTTTTGAATAACAGTTCTTTATCAGATGTGTCTTTTACAAATATTTTCTCCCAGTCTGTGGGTTGTCTTCTCATCTCCTGCATTGTCTTCCGCAGAGCACAAGTTGTTACTTTTAATCAAGTCCAGCTTGGCAATTATTTCCACCAGCGATCGTGTCTTTGGTGTCGTATCTAAAATGCCATCACCCAACCTAGGGTCACCTAGACTTTCTCCTGTGTTATCTCATCCCTCAGGTTTTCTCGGGCGTCACCATCACCCTTTGTTGACATAGTTGGCCAGCCTTCCTTTGATTATATGTGCTCTCTCTTTCTTCCGCTTGGTAGAGCTGGCTTTGTGTCGGAGGGGAGGGAGCCCCGAGGAGCCTGCTTTGGAGTGGCGCTTGGTTAAGCCATTGGTGTCCGATCCGGAGCTGGTCCAACCCAGCTGTGCCGCTGAGGAGTGGTTTCCAGGTCCTGGCCCACGTACAGATCACACCGGCCTGGCCACACGGGCACAAGAACATAAACCACACTTATCTTTCAGATGTCTGACCCTGACCAGGCTGGGGACTGTGAGCCAGCAAGTGACACGCGGTCCAGGTGGGGCCGCACACTGATATCGGAGGGAAAGCACGTGAGCAGGAGCTGTGCGGAAAGATTCCAAGTGTAATGTTGATTTCACGGCTTCATTAGGCGCTTACCTTCTGTGCTTCCTCCTGAAGGTGCTCGGCGCTTTGGTGCTGCGTGTCCCCCTGGCATTGTACAGAGGTGTCTGGGTTGTCGGAAGCCTGCGAGACTCAGGCCAGGTGGTTCCTTCGGTGGCTCTGCCGTGCCTCCTGAAGCACAGCCGAGTACTTTCCTCTCCAGACTGTTGCCTACAGCTGGAAGCAGGGGGTGTGCTTTTGCCTGCCGAAGGAAGTTGCACTTTTAAGTTTCTCTGTCCCCTTGGCTGACGGGCCTCCTGTAACTCAGCTAGTGTGTGCCCTCTGGGTGGGCTGAGGTCACACCGCAGCCCAAGAACACTGACAGCATCCCCCACTCAGTTCCAGCTCCCACTAGGTGGCCTTGGGCAGATCTCCTGGCTTCTGTGGGCTGCAGGTCCCTGTTTTTACAAGGAAGTTGCTGTGGAAATGCAAAGACCCTTTTAATGCACATTTTTTTTGGGAAAGGACAGTATTACAAAGTGGTTAAGAGCCTGGGATTTGAATTATGATTTGGCCACATGGTAGCTTCCTAAGGTTCTCAGTTTCCTGGCCTGTAAAATGGGCTAATGATGGTCCCTACTGCTGGATTTGGGGAAGCTAGAACCAGATAGGCACCAACACACAGTTCCTGGCACACGGGTAAGACTCAGTAGGTGGCATCTCTGCCCATGATCATCCTCACAGTGTGACTGCCACCCAGGGTAAGGGGGTGAGGTTCCCAGTGCCAAGGTTACAGCCCAGATAAGCATCCAGAGCGAAGTAGCAGGGCACACAGTGGATCTGCACCTTTGCTTTCTCTTCCCCAAGCCGTGACCTGGATGTTGTGTGGCTGTGACCCGCGCCTGACCTGTCAGAACGGATCAGGGCGGATGGGGCGAGGTTCCTTTCCCGGGGTGGGGCGGGCTCCGTGACCGCCGCTCGTGTTACCACTTCCTGGAGACAGCCAGTTCTTTCAGTTTTGTGTTTCATTTATTTAAACTTTCCCGTGAAGGAGACTTGATAGGGAGGAAGAAAAACATATGGTGAGCCCTTTATTTCCTGTGATAAACGATGATCTCTGGAACTGGGGTCAAGTCTGAATTCTTCAAGGCAGAATTCATTTTTCTGCTGCCATGGATTTGAAGTCACGACATGCTGTACTTTTGGCTGCTGCTCTGTCTGGCTGATGATTCCAATGAGATGCCAAGAAATGAGATGGGTGCCTTTGGAAGGCATTCAGGAATTACTCACTGGAGTAAAAATGCTACATTTTTTGGGAGAGAGGGCTGAGCGTGTGTAAAATGGGCACTAAGCACTTAGCGTCAATATCAGACAGGAGACGGCTGGGGTGGTTTGGGGACCGTCTTGCTGGCCAATGCTACGGACACAGACAGGCATCCGAAAGTCGGGTTTTTCTTCCTCGTTGGCCCACACATTTAGCTCCAGTGATGGGATGTGCTAGACCTGTGCTGGAAGGGAGTGCAGCTCAGACCCTGCTGCAAAGGGTGAGATTTTAAAGTGAAATCAGAGGCGGTTTGGGGATTCCTTGCAGCTGACTTTGACAGTTTAGCGACACAACTAGCAGATGGGGAGAAGACTCCAACAGGAGGCGAGGTGCGTCCTGGCCTGTCAACGTCAAAGTGAGGAGGGATTTGGAGAGGAGGAAGTCCTCCTTGGACACATGAGAAAACCGAGGCCCACAGAGGGTGTGTGGAAGGCCTAACAGCACACAGCTAGTTCGGGCCACGCTGAGACCTCGCCCCAGGGCTTAACTTCTAATCCATGGCTCTGCCCTGAAAGGTCTGTGGCTTGTTGCAGTTCACAACATTTGTCAATGACAGATGATTGCTGTGCTGTTCAGCACTTCTGTACCAATTTATACTGGCCAAAGAGGGTTACACCATACAATTTTTAGGTGACATATTACAGAAAACTTTTCTCCAAAGGAGTGAAGTTCGCCAGCCATTCGTGCTCGGGCATGTGTCTGTCCAGTCTTTGTGCCTGAGCTTGTGAATGGGAAGAGCAAGAAAAAGATCCTGTAATAATGTCAGACTTGACATTTAGCCCTGACCTTGAACTTCATTAGAAATCGAACTGGAATCCCCTCACGGCCATATTCCCATCCCTTGTCCTCGCGACTTGGGAATATTTATGATCCTTTGGTTGAACTTCTGGATTGTGTGACCAGGTTTTAGCTTCATCTGGTGAACCCATTTTAACCTAAATATCTTCAAGTGAAGAATTAGGTGGTGATGGGTCCCGAAGGTGGCTCGGTTGGAATCCCCTTGTGGACACCGTCCCTGGGGTGCCGATGCCAGGATCAGTTCAGCCAGACTCGCGAGGGAGCTCACAGACCACGGCACTGTGGCATAGAGACTGATCGACCGGCTGACCCCATCGCATGCCTTCCCAGAAGGGAGGAATGACTGTGTGGGGACACGATGCCTGTGTGTGTTCTTGTCAGTGAACAGCAGGGACAACTGGGCTCCCGTGGCTGGCCCTCATCACTCTGCTGCAGGGTGTTGGGGAGGCCTGCACCCCCCACCCCATTTCTCTTCTCTGTAACACCCCCACCATGACTGGCCTACACTCTCTAAGCCTGCACCCAGGAATCTGTATTCTTTTAAAACCACTTTATTGCGCTATAATCGAACCGGCAGTAAACTATACATATTTATAACAGACGGTTTGAGAAGTTGGGGACATACAGGTTGTTCATGCCTGAAACCACCACCACAAACCAGTTAGTGAACATGTCGCCCATAAAAGTTCCTCGATGCTCCTTTGTCGTCCTGCCCTCATCCCTCCCTGCCACACCCCATGCCTAGTGATCTCTCATCCTGCTTTTTGTCACCATGGGCGAGTTGATGTCTTCTAGACATTTCTGTAATTGGAATCATTTCTATAATTGGAATTGTACTCTTTTTTGTCTGGCTTCTTTCACTCAGCGTAAGCATGTTGACATTCATCCACCTGTTTGGACATTTAAGTTGTTTCCAGTGTTTTTGCTATAACAAAGCTGCTGGGAACATCATTGGAGATGTGTTTCCTGTTCTCTTGGGCAAACACCTAGGATGACACAGCTGGATCATATGATAGGTATTGTTTTGTAACATATGATAGGTATAGGTTTTATAACTTTTTGGAGATTGATTGATTATACCACTGTACAAAGAATCTGTATTTTTAAATAAGCTTCCCCAGGGATTCTCCTATAGCTTTTCCTTCCCGAGATCATGTACTGGCCCTGTGGTTGGCCCTGAGTGACAGGTGTGTGAGCCTGTCTCCTCCACCTGTTCTCTAGGAGCCAGCCTGGCCCTGGCATCTCCCTGCAGGCTGCCCCTCTCATGGGGGTGCTGGAGGAGCAGAGATGGCAGCTCAGACTCTTGCTTTGCTGTCCGTACACCCCTTCAACCACCCAAGCCTCTGTACATGCATGGACTTTCTATAGGGTTGACGTGCCATGTGGCAGGGAACAGCTTTATCTCATGCCACAGTGTCCCACACAGAGGCCTTAAGGAGGTGGACACTCCTATGGCTCTCTCATGAGTGCTTGAGTGCCTCAGGGGTCATGTCTGGGCTGGCCGCTGGAATCTGACATGTTTGAAGAGGTGGATCAGAGGCCCCCTTTCCCTTCCTTTGCCCTGCCTCTCCCAGCACTTCTACCCAGCACCCAGCATTTATTGGCACCTTTAGGTGCCAAGCCCTGAGCTAGGTGCTCATTGTAGGTACTCACTGCAGTTCTGTCCCTGGTGGAGCTTAGCATCCTGGGGGGAAAAGGGCAGGAGGGACATATTTTCTAATGAAAGGAGGCTCTGAAGAGGGCAGGCTCAGTGCTACTGGGGTGGAAGGAAGAAGGGAGGGAGGCCAGGTCAGCCAGGTTTCTCTTCGCCGGGCACACACACCCTATACCGCACACCATGAGTCTCGAGAAGGAAGCAGTGGGGGCCATAGGCCCCTGGCATTCTGTAGCTAAGGCCAGCTTGAGCCCAGCAGGATCAGGTTTGTGTTCCAGGCCCTGTGCCAGCGCTGACACCCACGTCAATTGCCCCTTGGTGTTTCAGCAAGTGCTCTCCCTGGGGACACTCACACCATTTTCTGGGGGTCAATGAAGTGGAAGAGAAGCGTGTGAAAAACAGAGCAGCCTCAGGAGAGTGTGAAGTCTCTGTTCTGTTCCTGGAGAAGTTGTCGGCTGGTTTGCCTACACCTCGGGCTGGCGGTGGTGGAGGGGCTGAGCATCCCATGACCTGGCTGTGCCGGCAGTTTTGACCCTATGGCCTGGTCTCCCTATTCTCTTGGGTTCCTGCTGTTTCAAACCCCACAGATCTGGTGCCCGAGTGGCGTTCCAGGGCCGGAATGGGAAAAGCCCTGAGAGCATGAGCCAGCAGTGTTGGGGCTTTACCTGTGGGTAACGGAAAGCCCATGTACTGTGTCCAGGAGTTGGAGGCCTTAGAACCTTTGACTCCAGAACCTTTTCCTGCCTGTGCAGAACAACTGTAGCCCAGGTGAAAAGTGACTTAAAATATTGGTGCAGGGACAAATTATGTTTGGTAAGGAGCTACCCCAGCACACTTTGTCTGAGTGTGCACAGGCGATGATGACCACGGTCAGCGCTGCAACACAGAGTCAGCTCTCCCAGTCTGAGGCTGGCACACTTGTTGCCCCAGCTCCCAGGTGGGGTCTTTCTGGTTGGCTTTGCCCCCTACAGGATGTGAACGCCAGCTTGGGCGCCCATTCACCCATCTGTCGTCGCTCAGCAGTGGTTCTCACAGCTCTGGGCTTCTCCACGTGTCTGTGTGGTCAAGTGCACATAACATGGAGCTTACTGTTTTAACCATTTTTGGGGGTACAATTCAGCGGCATTAGTTATATTCACATTGTTGTGCAACCATCACTGTTACCCATGTCCGGCAGTTTTTCGTCATCCCAAACAGAAACTCTACAAGCATTAAACAACGACTTAGCCTCATTTCTCCCTCCTCCTTAGCTCCCGGTGACCTCTGTTTACCTCCTGCCTCTATGGATTTGCCTGTTGTAGGTATTTCATATAAGTGAAATCATATAATATTTGTCCTCTTGTGTCTGGCTTATTTTACTTAGCATAATCTTTACAAGGTACATCTATGTTGTAGCATTTTTTAGTATTTCTTTTTTATGGCTGAATAATATTCCACGACGCAGCTATACCCCATTTTGTTTCCATTTCGCTTGCTTTTCCCCTGGTGATGGACACGAGCTGTTTCTGCCCCTTGGCTGTTGCAAGTGGCGCTGCTCTGAGCGTTGGCGCAAGGTATCTGTCCGAGTCCCTGTTTCCGATTCTTTGGCGTGTGCACCTAGAAGGGGAATTGTTGGATGATATGTGTGATTTCTGGAGGAATCGCTAAACTGGTTTCCTCACAGAGTGCTTTGGAGGCAGTGATGTCCCACTGCCTGTGGGACAGACCCCCAATGCCTGCCTCTTGCATGCAGGACTCTCTCCTTCTGGCCCCCACTCCAGCCAGGCTGACTTGCCAGCATGGCTGCCTCCATGCTTGGGCTAGCTCCATTCTTTCTCTTGTAACACCCCTGCCCCTGCCCAGGACCTAGTGCCAATCCTGCCTTCGGAAGGAACTGCCCTTCCCTGCTGCTCCCAAGGCAGTTCTCGTGGGTCTGACTCAGCGACCCACGACCCTCACTAACTATGTGTGTTAGTGATCTCTGCCCCGAGGTGGCTCTTCTGCCCCTTCCTGTTGCTCTTTAGCTCTCTTCAAGTTTCAAGCACACTGAAGGCAACCATGGACCCTCGTGGGGGCGGTGCCTGTGCCTGGCTCACCTTGTGCTTGTCTGCTTGGTCCCCCGCTGCCAGCCTGTGTGGGAGCCACTGCCCCAGGATTAGCCTCCCCCACACCACATCCTCTACACAGGGAGGGGCCTGCCAGCCCCCCCCGAGTGAGCGTGCTGAGTCGTCCGTCCTGGCAGGCTGCCTCAGGTTCCCAGGGTGGGGAGTGGCTGCCTCCCCTCTTGGGCCCCTGCCCGTTTGGAAGCGTGCCCTCTAGCACTGCTGTCCCTGAACCAGGCCATCAGGTCATCTGATCCCCACGGTGGCTGTGATGCCTGGCTGAGCGCTTCTACTGGGGATTAGTGACAAAGAAGCAGGCAGCCCTGGCTGGGCCTTGTGCGTAGGTCAGTGGGTACCGAGCCTCTTATTTCTCAGGGGTTGTCTCATAGTACAGAAAACAGCCTGAGCGGCCTGTCACCCCAGCCAGAAACCTGGTGTCGTGTCTCAAGCCTGTCCTGCATGTTGTTAACACAAGTTATTCTCCCTCTGAAATATCTGCCCATGTCTCTGGCTTAGATGACCACTGTAGCTTCCTGTGAGGTGCCTCAACTTTGGGTTTGCCCCCTTCATTCTGCCTATTTACTCAGCACAGTCTTCCCAGAGTTCACATCTGAGCTGCGCCCTCCGAAACAGTGATTCACTACCCCTCTTCCCCTGTAGATTTCAGGCCCTGAACTACTTTATACTTTAGCTCCTTGTGTGCATGGAGCTTTCCCTCCCACTGTCTCGTTCCCCAGGCCTGGGGCGTCCTCCCAGATCTTTACCAGGCCAATTCCCAGGTATGCTTCAGGCTTCAGCTTAGACGTTGCTCCCGAGGAGACACTTCTCTGACCCCAGGTCTGCTGTCCCTACAACTTGTGCATCCACCTTCCTTAGCAGCCCTCACCTGTCTACACATGTCTTATACCCCTGTGTCCCAACAACTAGTCCAGGGCCTGGGTGTGACAGGGGCTGGAGCTTTGGGGATGGGTGGCAGATGAGTGGGTGAATGGAGGCCCTCTGTGGGTCCAGCTTCTCACTGGGGCATGAAGGGTGGGCCCAAATGACCTGTGACAGCCTCCTGCTCTCACATTCAGTGGCTGGGCTCAGAGCTAATGGAGTTGTCAGTAGGGGCCAGGGTTGGTAGAGGCCCTGGAGACCTTTAGGAGGCTTTCTAGAAGCATTTGAGCCACTTTTGTTTTTACATTATTTATTAATTGATTGATTTTAGAGAGAAAGGAAGGGGGAGAGAGACAGAGAGACAGACAGACATGGATTTGTTCTTCCCTTTATTGATGTGTTCATTGGTTGATTCTTGTATGTACCCTGACCAGGACTGAACCCATAAACTTGGTGTATCAGGACGACGCTCTAACCAACTGAGCTGCCCAGCCAGGGCCTGAGCCACTTTCTCTTGAGCAAACAAGATTGGGTGTCTAATCTTAAAGACAAGTTCTTGTAAGAAGGCAGGTGAATGGGAGGCCGGGGGGAGCAGGCATTTGTTCTAGTTATGGTCTAGTGAGCCAGGCCCCTGACTTGGGTCCAGTCCCTTCTCTAGGGCTGGCCAGTCACAAGTGCCCACTGGAGCCCAGTCCTTCTGTAAAAGGTGGGTGCATCTTGGGGCCTCTCAAAGGTGGCAAGAGGCCTGGCCTGCTTCCAATTTTTTGTTTAGTTCTGAGGCTCCCAGTTCACTAAAAATTTTTTAAATTCCACAAGGAGGTTACAAAAATTCTGGTTTTTAAAATTATTTACTTGTATTAAGATGGTGTTCTTTGAACAAAAACTGCATAGCAGTTATATTCACAAGGTAGTGACACAATTTGTAAGAAATACGGATTCATCATGTGCTCTGGGCAGAGTGGAGCTGTGATGAGACAGTAGTGTCCCCTGTCGCTGTGGCTGAGCATACATTTGGAGACAGTATACGCTATGTGACATTGAGGTTTCTGTGAAAGTGAGTTCAAGTTCCCCCTCCCATCCCCAGACCCAGGCAGGGAAATGAGGACACAGGGACAGGGCCTGGGGAGGGAGCAAGTCACACGCATCCTTGGGGCTGGGAGTTGCCACGTCCAGGAATGCCCCATCCCTGGTCTCCTTGGCCAAGGGCTAATGGGGCCAGAGGCACAGATGCTTGTTACCCAGGAAGGCTTGTCCTTGGGGTGGAGCAAGCTCTGACGCCTGCCCTTGGGAACGTGGCCTGGCTGCCATGAGATCTCAGTGTCGAGCATCTGTCTGAGCTGGACATCCCACCCCTCACTCTGCAGATGGGACCATGGGCCCCACACCTCACAGCGTGTCTTGCTCAAGGTCGTACAGTTAGTCAAGCTGAGAGATGAACCTGGTTTGCCAAGGCCTGAGCCAGGGATGCCTCCAGCTGGAGAATGTATCAGGCTCATCTTTGTGTCTCCAGGGATTAGCGTGGAGGATGACATGTCACAGGGAGATCAGTAAATCTTTGTTGAGTGAATAATAACAGCCAACATTTACTAAGTGCCAGAAACTGTGGTAACTGCGAGTTAGGTCCGCACCCTGCTCTGGGCAGTAGGGACTCTTAACGCCCTGTGTGCGGGCGGGGAAGCTAGAAAACAGACAGCAAAAGAAACCTGCCCAATGTCAGACAACCAGTGAACGGAGCTGAGGTTGGGCCCAGGTAGTGGATGAGAGCCATGTCTGGACTAGCCGCTGTCCAATAGAAAAGTCACGGGAGCCTCCTGTCAAGTTGCAAAGTTCCTAATAGTCACATTGATCTCAAAAAGTAAAAGAAACAGTGGAAATTACTCTAATGATATATTTTGTTTAATTCAATATAGGCAAAATATTTTAAACATGTAGTCAGTATAAAATGATCACATTTTACCTTTTGTTTCATGCCAAGGGTTCAGAATGCAGTGTGATTTGAACTTACAGCACATCTCAGTTTGGATGAGTCACATGTCGAGTGCTCAATAGCTACCAGTGTCCAGTGGTTTCTGTGTTGGGTGGGCAGCTCTGGAGCCCTCTGCCAGTCAGTGAATGAAGATCGGGAATTGTCATGTGGAGTGAAGGGAAGCTGGAGGCGGAGGCGAAAGGGAGTGACAGAGGCAGACGGCAGGCCTGAGTGGGTGGGGGGTTCCAGAGAGTGCTTGCTGGGTCTTTCTCCCCAGGCATGAGTGCCACATGAAAGCTGTCCCCTCGGCAAAGGGTGTCCCACTAGGGGCTGCCCTGAAAACCCATCATCCTGCCCTCCCTCTGGGAGGGCCCGGGCAGGGCTGTGCGGAGCACAAACACCCTGAGCTTCCCCCCAGCCCCTGAGCTGCGGGGAGGCCTTGCTCGTCTGCCTGGGGATCTGGCTCTGAGCCGTGTTGCTTTTGGCCAAAGGCAGTTGCAAAACTCCCGGAGCCCAGAACAGGTACGATGTGTTCTGGGGAAAAGGTTACGAGGTTTCAGACATAACAGAGGTTCTGAGTATACAAATAGAGGACGTCTCCGGGCTGGTGTCAGGAGTGAAGTCGTCAGACCCATCCATCACGGGGTCAACGTGGCTGACGCATTTAGGACACCTCGGGCTTGGAGGCAGCCTGTAGCAGGGGCGACCAGAAGTTACAGAGTTGTGGGGGTGCGGGGGGGCGGCGATGAGCTAGTGTTTTCTCAAATGGGTCTTGAATGAAAGGGGGTAAGACTGTTGCTTAAAACATTCCTGGATTGCTCCCAAGGTGCCCTGGGAGGAGGGTGGGTGGTGAGAAGATTTCCTGGGCAGCCCAGCCCACCATTCCCTGCCACCCCTCACCCCCCAGTCTCAGTTCCTGGCTTGGGGGCAGAGATCAGAGGACTCTGTGGCCAGACTGTATTCACACAAGTTCTCTGAAAAGGTAAGTCGGGGCTGGACCGGTTAAGGCTGGCCAGGGGAAGTATTCCGTTAGAACTTGATTTATGCTGCTGGAAACGTTTATAGCGAGGACCGTCCACCGACCAAACAAGTGTTTGGTGGCAAGGTCCCGCAGGGAAGATGGATGCTGGGCCCAGGGGCCCTGGAAGCGACTGACCGACTGTCAGGCCAGCATGGCTTGTGTGGGCCTTGGTGCAGTTCTTAAAACCCCGCAGTGATTCAGGAGCTGGGGCGGTGGCAGGCAAAGTGGCCTAGCATTTAAATAAACCTGAGTGCTTGACAACAGCCACACACCTGAGACAGGAGTGGTGGAGCAGGGGCTCTGTGTGCAGGGGCTGGGCCAGGGAGTCTGGAGACCTCACGCAGCTTCCTGGTGGAAAGTCCTCGGGCCAGCCTGAGTCTCAGTGGCCCCATCTGCAAAATGGGGCTAGTAGCCCCTACTTTCCTTGGAAGTTCAAATTAGGTGCCGCACATGCGGAAGCACTTTGTAGGGCAAAGCACTGCACCAGTCCAGGGATGACTTTAATTAACCCTACTGCAGATGTTTTATCCTCATTCATTCTATGGCATTCTGGTATTGAGTTGCTTTTTCTGGGTTTTAAACACTTTTCATTTTGAAAAATCTCACGTACTCAGAAACGGAGGATGTAGTATCCTGAGCCCCCTGTGCCCTTCAGCCCATTTCACTGAGTCTTGATTTTTCCTCGGGACGATTTTGAGCTCACTAAATAATAATCCCTTTCATTAATTGAGTTCCCAAAGTGCTTTAAGCCCTTTGAAATAAAATCTGACTAAATAAATTGCTGAAAAATCTGCTCTCTTGCTTGGGGGAAAAAATGTTTTTTGTACATTAGGTTTTTAGACTAACATGCTTGTTACAACCTGTGATTGCCATTTTGACAACGTCTGAGTGTTCGGTGGGCAGTGTAGGCTCACGAGCCCCCATGGCCCCCTTGGTCTTCCTTAAGCCACAAGGGCAAGCTAAGTTCTCTGAGGAGTTTGGGGGCCTCTGTAGATTCTGCTTTTCAACTTGCTGTAATTTGCAGGAAAAAGGTTGTTCGTTCTGGAGTCTAAATGATTATTTACATGGAAACTTGGGAGTGGCTGGCTGGGGTAATGAGCAAGCTGGGAAGTCTCTTGTCCCCGGCAGCCTGCCTCCACTCATTTCAGCCCGCCATGCTGGCACACCCCTGCAAGTGGGCACTTTGGGGGATGGCCACCCATTCCCTTGTCTGGGTGTCAAGGTTCTGGTAGGAAAGGTGGGCAGGTGCTTGTGCTTGCTTTGTCTGTTCTGGGTCAAGGGACTTGTGTTTGATGAAGGCTTCTTAACTCGTGGTTCATTTTCTCCTCTCTGAAATGGGGCGGAGGATGATAGTTGGCCAAACTTATCTCTGAGTGGCTGTGAGGGTGAAATATAAGTGTCTGTTTTGTCTCCTAATCTGTCTCCTGTGCCTAGAGCAGCATCTGGCACGTAGTAAGTGCTCAATCAATTTATGTTGATGAATAAGAGGGAGGAAGGGAAAAGCTACATCCATTCATCTAGTATTAATAATGCATCACAAACCTTTCATTTCAGGATAAGGAGATATTAGAAAGTCCCTGGCGGGTGGGGGTGGGGGGAATGCCTGTTTATTCTGGGCTTGGAACGCCTTCTCTACTTTTTCTTGTAGAAATTGTATTCCTATCTCAGGCTTAGTTCAGACAATATTTCATCTTTGAAAATGTTTTGGACTTGCCCTGGCCAGCATGGCTCAGTTGGTTGGAGCATTGTCCCATGGACCGAAGGGTTGTGGGTTCAATTTCTGGTCAGGACACATGCCCAGGTTGCAGATTCAATGCCCAGTCGGGGTGTATACACAAAGGTGGCCAGTCAGTGTTTCTCTCCCACATCAATGTTTCTCTCTCTCTTTCTCTCCCTTCCTCTCTCTCTAAAAGCAGTGGAGAAATGTCCTTGGGGTGAGGATAAAAGAAAATGTTTTGGACTTTCTTTGGCCAACTCCTGGCTCCCTCCCCTGTGCTCGGACCCTGCTGCCCACACCTCTGTAAAGTTCAGATAGGCAGCTGGTCATCATCCTGCTTTGTCAAATGCCAATGTCAAGCTGGTTACCCTGCGCCACCCATGAGGTTGGCACCATCATCTCCACATTACTGTAGGGGACACAGGTTCAGAGAGGCGAAGTGAGTCTTAGATTCAAACTGAGCCCTATCTGATTGCAGAGCCCTGTTCCTTCCTCTGTTCCCAAGTGTGTCTTCATCCTTGACTTTTGGTTCTCCATCTCTGGGCTGGGGAAGGGGGTCCTCCCAAGTGACCTCTACTCCCAAGGTTAACTCAGAAGGGACATGGGAAATGTGCAGTAATCAAATGGGGGTATACCCTGTGTTATGGGGAGTGGTGTGGGGTCTGCTCACCTCCCCACCCCAACTGCCTGCAAAGCCCCCTGGGAGTTTCAGAGCCCTAGGGGGCAGGGGCATGGCTTACTCCAAGCCTCGTGACAGCTCAGCGAGCATTCGTACCCAGTGGGATTGGCAGAAGTTCTGCTGGGGCAGGACAAAGAGTGCAGGGGCTCCGAGCACCCAAATATAAACTGCATGCAGACTGGGGCCTTGTCTGTCTTGCTAGTTGTGTTGTTGTTGTGCCTAGTCCGGGTCTAGCACATAGTAGTCGTTTAATAAAATGCATCATCCTGCTTTCCTGACCTGCCCCGGAACTGGCTGTGTTGTGGTTCTGTCGCTGCTGTTGAGAGGTGGATGGCTAGGCTGAGAAACGACCCAGTGTGACCTTGTCTCCTGGGTGGCGAGCAGCTCTCCTGCCCCTCACTGGTGTCACACTCCTGCCTGCCTGGAGTGTGTCCCCATAGCCTTGCTCAGTTGAATAAGCCTTGTTTAGTACAGATCTGGCCCCCGGGGCCCTCGCAGCCCCTCGGGCTGTTTTCCAGGGTGGCTGAGCTGCCTGCTCTGTGTTCTTGCCCTTCTCATCTCCGGGACACTCCAGTTCTGAGTGGTCAGCAGGCTGGTCATCTGGAGAGGGGGACACAGTGTCCAAACGACGAGTCCTCAGCCTCAAGCATGCCCTTGAACTTTCCTTTAAACTGCTCTCCAGCCCCCAGCAGCACGCAGGTCACATTCCCAGAGAGCCTGTGGATCAGGGCTGGGTCTGTTTATTTTCTAAGATTTCAAAAAACATGCCTTTCCCCCCCTCTGACCTTAAACAAAACTTTTTTTCCTCCAACACTTATATTTTTAACTCCATGAGAAAATATGGTAAGGGAGCATATTTTCTTTCTTAACTGTCATTTGAAAAAGAATTTTTTCATTTAAAAAGAAAGGCTTTGGTGGGTGGGGAGAGTAAGGTGGTTGGGTTATTTTTTTGTTTTGAGTTTTTTTTTGGTTTTTTTTGGGGGGGAGGGGTTTGGTGCTGTGGGGCCACTTGGATCTATTTCTGCCTGGAGCCACAAGTAGGAGGCCCCTGCTCTGTGCTTCCCGCAGCTGTTTTGGTCATTACTGTGACCCCTCTTCCTCTCCTTCTGATGACCTAGGACTGAGCTGCTGAGGGCTGTGAACCAGCCTTTCCCTCCCATTGGGACGTGCTGCTTGTCTTGGCTTTGGGGACCGTATCTGGGCAGGCTGGGGGCAGCGCCCGCTCTGCTCTCGACTCTCCTTCCATCATGGGGTCAAGGATGGTGGGAACATATTTGCAGCCCCTGAATTCTCATCTGGGGGATGTAGGATTTGAGACCCAGAGAGGGTCGGTGACTTGGGCCCCAGCCCCCAGATAGCAATGAGCGGAGGTCGGGAGGAGGCAGCTTCCCTGCTTCTTTGGTCTTTGTGCCAGATGCCACCCCCCACCCCGTTCCCAAGGTCCCTGAGGCCCAACAGCAGTTTGTTGATTGACTCCTGTCCCTTCTCAGGCACCCCCTAATCCAGCCATTCCTAAGGACCCCCTGAATTCTCTCTATCTGGAATGCCCTTGCACCCTCCCCTGCTTGGTGGATGCCTACCCACTTTCAGGCCTTGATGAGATAGTCCTCTTCCGTGGAGCCTTCTAGATGCCTTGGGCTTGGCTGTCCCTTCTGTGCTCTTGCAGAATATTCACACGGGCCCTGTAGCCCTGAGTGTTGGGCATAGTCATGCACTTCCTTGTCTGGCTTGTCTTTGGGACTGGGTACCCCCAAAATGGGGGCTCTCATCCCTGGGTTCTGGCAGCCAGCCGGCGCTGTGCATGTTTACTCAGAAAGTGCACCTGGGAAGCATGGGGAGGATCACGCAGAAGCCTGAGGGACTGGAGCCAGTAGCAGAAGCTTTTTGGAGGGGTGAGACTTGAGTGGGCCCTTGAGGGGTGAGTAGACAGTAGGTTGGTGGGTGGGTTTGGGGCAAGGGTCTCAGGCAGTGGGAACTTGAAGAAGGCCCCTGAAGCCGGCTATGGGCAGGTGATAGCAGGTAAGCAGTGCTGGGGTGATCTGGTGTGGGGTTTTCTCCATGATCTTTACCTTTCCTGTGGATTGATCTCTTCCATTCTCTGCAAGTTGGCCTCAGAGGCAAAGGAGGGCTCCTTTGGGTTTCCAAAGTGTCACCAAATTGGCAGGAAACTCAGTGAAGTTGGCATTGCTCTTTTAGCCATGCCCCCGGGTTGGGGATTCAGTGTGGTATCCTTGGAAAAAGAGGTATCTGGGTGTAGGTTCCCTTTGGGATCATGTGCTCAGGTCGCGCCTGGGAGAGTGGGTGTGACCCAGCTGTGATGGGTGCTGCTGGGCGCAGGGCTGCTTCCTGGAGCCAGGAAGGAACTGCCTCCTCGGGTCTCTTCAGCCTTCACAATCGCTGGTGCCTTTGCTCCGCCACTCATCCGCTCATTGTTTTTGGGCTGCTGCCTTGGGCGGGTAGCTATTTTGAGGGTCTTTCAGGGAATTCTGAAAAAATAAATAAGCCCCAAACTTAGTTTTTGCCCGCAAGGAATAAGTACATTTGGAGTCTTACCCAAACTTAGGGATGCCATTTGCCAGCCAGGACAGGGTGGGGCTCTCCAATCACACTGACGTTCTGGTTAATAACTCAACCCGGGCAACACCGGCCACTGCTGCTGCTCTGGGCACTGCACTAAGTGCTTCGGGCATCATCTCGTGTGATCGTTCTGGCTGGGTTATGGGCAAGAATTGTCTCATTGGACGGATAAGGAAACTAAGGCCCAGAGCAGTCCCGTATCACTTGTTTGAGGTCACGCGGCCAGGAAGTGAGCGAGCACGGGGCTTGCTTCCCTCGTCTTTGAATCTTACCGCGATCTTGTGAACGTGGCGGGGGCAGTATTTTTACCTCCCACTTAACAGATGAGAAAATCGAGGCTGGGAGGGTCGTCCCGAGGTGCCTGCAGGCTGAACCAGGCTCCCGACCTGTGAGCCAGCGAGCTTTCCCTCTGGCCGGCTGCCTGTGGTATCAGCCGACACGCGCTGCTCTCCCCGGGACAATTGCAAAACCTAGAATGCGGGGTTGGCACTCAGTGGAGGAGCGGCAGCGGGCAGATAACTCAGCGAGCACCCTCTGACTGACAGCCCGCAGGCTCTCCTCTAGGGACCCTTGATGATGGGCGGCAACAGGCCTGTTATGTCACCCTGCCTAGTGCCAGGCACGAGGCGGCAGCAAATGGGCTGCTTCCTGGTGAAGCTGTCATTGTGCTTCCGTCTTCCCACTTCCCGGCGACACAGGCCTGTGCTTCTCCTCAGTGCCCCTGGCGGGGGACGGTGGTAGGAGTGGGTGGTGCGGGTGCCGCCGCCCCATCCCTCATTTCAAGGTCAGGGGTGGTAATAATACTGTGTTGTTAGGTTAAACCTCAGACAGACACCTTTGGTTGGAGGGCATGATATGTGTCTACTGTGGTCTAGCAGTGACCGGAGCACCCTGTCTTCAGATGTTTGACAGTCACCTGCTAATCCAGGGCTGGAGGAGGTGCCCTTGTACTTGTTCCTGCCCCTCCCTGGCGGGGGAAAGGGCCCTGGTTCTGGGTGAGATGGCCGTGTGGTGGGGAGAGAAGGTTGCCCAGACCCGAGTTGGAATCCCAGCTAACATTTATTGAGCACTTACTGCGTGCAGGTACTCTGCTTAGCACCATAGGGCTGATGTCTTGGCCCGTCCTCACAGTGCAGCCCTGCGAGCCCAGGACGGTTTGCTCATTTGCTCGCTCACTCGTTCATCAAGATCGTCGAGCTCCTCCTGTGCACCTGGCCTGATTCCAGGTGCTGAATAAGGCAGGTGTGCTCCTACCTTACACCCTAGTGGGACTTACCCAGGAGGAGCAGGAAGCTGCAGGGCTGGGGCTCCTTATGCGGGCCACAGCCCTGGTGAGTGGAGGAGCCAGCCTCAGACCTGTGCTCCCCACTCTCTGTCCCTTGTCCCACCCTGACCACATCTGTCTCCGCTGCTGCCCAGATCTCTGACTGGACCCCACTGCCTCTGTTGGGGTGTCCCAGGCACCACAGATGTAGTGTTTCCCGTGGGCCTCTGGTGTGTTCTCCTCCCTCCAAATGTGCTCCTCTTCTTCTGTACCCTGCTGCCACAAATGGCCTGTCCAGGCTCCCCTCTGCCCTCATCCCCAAGTCCCGTTACCAAGAACAGTTAGACTGTTCTTAACAGTATTGACTTCTGCAGTGTGCCCCTGGGACCCCATTCCCCTGCCCCTGCCATGGTTCAGCCTCACGCCTTTTCAGGCTTTGGTGTGTTCAGCCTTGCTCTCTCATCACTGTGCCTTTTCCTGTGGCCAGGAATACCGTTTCCCCACAGCCACACTCCCCACTCATGGCAAACTCCAGTCCTCTCTGCCGTGGGGCCTTCCCTGACCCTCCCTGTGCTCCCGGTGGCCTGACCTTCGACAGGCCAGCCTGGCCGCCTCCCACCACCCTGGGAGCTCCTGGGGTGCAGGAGCCAGGCCGCGTGTCCTTTTCCATCTTCAGTGCCCAGAATGGGAGGCGTTTATTGACCAGCGAGGTGAATGGGTGAATAAGGAGCAGGTTTCTGACAGAGGCCAGGATGCTGATCCTAGAGATTAGCTTTCCTATCGCAGTGGACAGATGCCTGCTCTTCTTTAAGGAGCCCTAGGCTCCCCTAACTCAGTAGTTTCCAAACTTGTTCACATGTCTTAAAAACCTGTTTTTTAAACAAAATTGTCCCACTTTAAGGACTCCTAAGGGGGTCCCTGGGACACCAGTGGGGTCCTAGTGAAGCGGTTTGAAAACCATAGGTCTAGCTAAGCTCTCATTTTGTCAGTGAGGGTGGGAAACAGAAGGGGTGGGCTGAAGGTGCCTCCACTCTCACAGTGACATAGTGACAGAGCCCTCTCCAGCAATTCCAGTGGCAATGGCAGCCCCTCACAGGGGCTCCTGGCCCAGAGGGCGGGCATGTCTTCCCAGTTTCCAGCAGCATTTTCTCTTAGGGACAGTGCCACTGGAAATGTAAAGACAGTGCTTGTGTTTTAGAACACTCTCCCTTCTAGTCCTATCTTGACCCGAAGGCTAAAAAAAGACTTCCAGCCAGTTTGGGGTGAGCTTTTTATTGAGGTGCGCCCTTGGTGGAAAGGTTCGGAAACCACAGCGTCCTGCTGGGTGAGCTTTCTGCCCCGAGGTGGTTCCGACACCGTAGGTTAGCTTTGAACCCTAAGTGAGTGAACCTGACAATGTTTCTCTTTCGCGTCTGGCTTCTTCACTCACTCCTGGGTTCGGGGGCCAGCCACGCAGTTGCATGGAGTGGCCATTGGTTTGTCTCGCTGCTGCATAGTATCCCCTGTCTCCACACACACGTGACGTTCATGGCATCCCCTGAGGGTCACGGGGTGGCGATTGTCCCTCCTGTCACGCAGTTCAGCAGAGGTGGGCTGGGGCTTCTCCAGATAGGTCACCCCCAGAGACCTGCACATCCCCATACCCTGAAACGCTGCCCCAAGAGCTGCCTCCCCCAATTTAGCGTGATACAGTCGGGAACTTTCTCCTTCAGTCTCCTGTTAATCCTCTGTGATGCAACAGAAGTGAATTTCCCCATATCCTTTTGTTGTGTGGAAATAGGAGACTCTCCTTTGCTCCTCTGGGAAATAGCCCGCATTCCCTGGAAGTCACCCTTGGCCCGTGGCTGACAGATGCCTTGAACTCGCCCTCCTTCCAACCCTGTAATTATCCGGGTTGCTCACCTCTGGGCCCCTCCTTAGTCGGCTGTGAACCCAGCTAGGAAACCTCCATGGGGTTGGCTTTCCTGGGAAGGCTGCCTCAGGCAGTCGTGCTGGGAGCCTTTTCATCAGGCCTTGCCCGAGGTGGAAGCGTAGAGGGAGAAGAGCTTGCTTTGTCCCCGAAGAGTGCCCGTGGTGCTCTGCTGGGCAGGCTTGTTCTTTCCTCCTACACAACCCTGGCTAATGGATGCCTTCTGGTGGAACTTTCTGTGCCCCGGCCACTCCTTTCTTTCTTGCCTTTAAATGGGACATCTGCCATCAGGGAGACCCCACCGTGCCACCACCTCCCTAGAGCAGCAGCGAACAGCATTCATAACTCTGGGTATTTATTTCTGGGCCCTAAAGGTCAAGCTCCCTCCCATCTCCTGCAGAATCCTGGAATTGTGTCTCTCTGAGGAGCTGGGAGTGATTCGTGGGTTGAATGACAGCCCAGATGGGGCCTGGCTCTGGGACATGTCCCATCTGACAGCTGCTGAGGAAGTGACTTGATCCTTCTGGGAGTGATGTGACCCTTTGCTCTAGAAATTGCCAGTAGCTCTCTCTTTGGTTCTCCAAGGCCCCTGGCTCTCTTTTTGAGTTACTTTGACCATGTTTCCTCACTAGCTAAATCCTGGGTTTTCTGGATTCCCACTGCTGGTTTTGCTTTTTAGCTAAGCCCTGGGCAGCAAACATGTAGCGCACACAGCATTGTTCTCCCTGCCTGTGCCAGTGGCAGACATTGCTAATCAATCACAGCACTTGTGACCCCCGAGCCTGAACCCTGTCTTGAGTCCTGCATCTCCAGCAGCCACTACCATCTGTTTGGAGCTTACAAGCTCAATGAAATCCTTTTGCCACTGCAGCTCCAACTGAACCCTATGTGCACTATGTTTTCCTTTTCATACCTACACGAGATAACATTTACAGCTTCTCTGTGACGTGTCTGAATCGCCAGGATCACTGTTCTTGCCCTTTGGAGCCATTATTAAGTAAAACACGGGCACCTTGAACACAAGCCCTGTGATCCTGGGACAGTCGAGCTGATAACTGAGAAGGCCACTAAGTGACTGATGGGCCGGGAGGTGTGCAGAGTGGATGTGCTGGGCAAAGGGACGGCTTATATCTTAGGCGGGACAGAGTGGGACGTGGTAAGACTTCATCACGCTGCTTAGAATGGGGCACAAGTTAAAACTTACGAATTGCTTATTTCTGGAATTTTCCATTTAATATTTTTAAACCGTGGTTGCCCAAGGGCGACTGAAACTGCGGACCAGGGGTCTGCTGTATTTTGAATTCGGGAGTCCACAGTCCTTTAGGGTGTCCTGTGCTGCCTCCAGAGCCATGCTGCCACGGAGACTTGAAGGTGATAAAATAACCACCTGGGCTCCCTCCCAGCCTCCTGAGGTCTCCCAATCGTAGGCTGTTAGTGGGGTCCTTGGAATATGTCCCACAAAAGGAAACTGGGACTGGGTGCAAGTCCCCAGGTTGGAAGACGCACTTCCTGCTTCCTGGGTGAGATACCGCCTGGCAGGAGGGAGCAACCCGAGGGCCGCGGTCACTCTACTTGCAGCCAGGTTTGGTCAGGGTGCTGCGTGTTTCTTGCCCTGCGTGTTTATTTCCAAGGCTGAGCTCCGGGCTCTCTGAAGTGCTTTACCACCTCTGTTCTCAGGAGCTGACTGTGCTTCTCTAGCAGGTGGCTAAAGGCAGAGGGCGGGGTTGGGGGGCCCTGGAAGTGTGGTTAGTTCTTCCCGGGGTCCCACGATTGTTACCTACTCTGCCCTCCCCGCCTCCCCACCGGGGCACTTTGTTATTACAGCTGGACTGGCTGGGGTGTATCGGCCTCAGGCCAGACTACCTGGTGGTTTCAAACCAGACTTAATCAAAATGTAAATACTCCGTGGGGCCAGAAGGCAGCACTGTCCAGGTGTCTGAGCAGGGGCTGCATAGCCTGGGAGTCTGAGGAGAGGGCAGGGCCTGTCAGGCTCTTTCCACTCAGAGGTCTGGGGTTCCCTGGGGCCTCTGCCAGGGGCCTTTGCAAGAATCACCTGTCGCCAGGGTGACCAGTGCCCTACTACTGCTTGTGGAGGCTATCCTTGGGGCAAAGGTTGTTCTGGCGGTGACAGCATCTGCTCCCTTCCTACTTCCTTGGCCCCCCCTCCCCCTCCACCAATAGCCCCTCAGAATCAGGAACCGGTGGTCTCATTTCACAGCAGAACTCAAGGCTCAGTGGGTCTGTGACCCTTCCAGGATTGCTCAGCAAGCAGGAGGATGGATGGTCGCGTGCATTTATGGAGGACCATGTGCCCAGAAACTTGTCTGAACTCTGAGGATGAGCAGTGACCAAGGCAGACGCTGTCCCTGCACTCAGGTGGGGCTGATGGGCTGGTAGTAAGCAAGGAAGCAAAGAAGATTGTGTCATGTAGCAGTAGACAACCTGTAACCACATGCATGGTAATAATTCCTGATAGTGAGGAATACAGTGGAGCCAATGAGATCAAGCAGGATTAGATGATAGAGTGAGACAGACTCTGCAGGTGACAGTGCCACTTTGGGGGGAGGGGTGGCCAGGAAGCCTCAGGAGGTGGGCATGTGACTGGAGGCAGAGGTGTCAGAAAGGAGCCAGCATGGGACTAATCTGGATGGGGCACAGCTGGAGCAAAGGCCTGGAGGTGGGGATGAGCTGCAAGCCTACGTGGGAATGGGAACGGGAGGACAGGATGTCTGGAGGAGAGTGTGGGCCTGGTGTGTTCGAGCCTTGTGGGCATTACCCTCAGCTTGTTGGGAAGTCACTGGAGGACTCTATGGGAGGGAATTCCTTCATTCGATTTGGGTCTGGGTACCTCTGGCTGCTGGTGGAGATGGTTTGGAGGGGGTGAGAACACAGGTGGGAGAGCAAGGAGAAGGCTGGCCAGTTGATGGGAAGTCCAGGATGGCAGCCATGGAGACAGAAGGAGGAGACAGAAGGAGGTCTGCATTTTGCTTTGGGACCCATAGACGTGGGGATGGACCCAGTGTGGAATATAAGGCAGGGGAGAGAAAGGAAGAATCTAGGGTGTCTCCTGCGTTCGGGGCTCAGTAGGGCTCCTCTGATTGATTCACTTCCCAGGTTGCAGGGTTCAGAGTGGCCTCTCCCCAGGCAGGTGCAGGGTCTTTGCTTACCCTACAGTGCCAGCATGGTGCCTCACTGCTACAAGAGTCCAGCGGCCCACCTGGAGGCGCTGACCCCAGCTGCCTTTCTGACCCGGGGGGCTGGACAGTGTGATGTTACCTGGAGTTGGAGAAAGTTGAAAAACTCAGAGTTTGGCAATTCATCGGGACTGAGAGGTGGCCTTGGGCAATACTGGCTGATGGGCCCAAGGAGTGGGATGCGGCTGGGGACAGAGAAATGAACATTGAGAGGAAAAGCATGGGACTCACTGGTTGGTCCTCAGTGATGGCAGCGACGGAACAGCAGCCAGAGCTGCTAGTGACCGAGCACTTGCCCTGTGCTGCCCCAGGAGCCATACAGGAGCTTCTCAGGTATCGACAACCCTGAGTGGCAAAGTCCGTGATCGCCACTCGTAGATGTGGGAGACCATGCTCAGAGTGTTTGGCTTGAGGTCACCCAGCTACTGAGCCGCTGAGCTCACTGACAGGCCCTTGCCTCCAGGTATTAAGCCTTAATCAGCGCCCAGCACACGCTGTCCCTGGTGTACCGTGCTGTCCCCTCACCAGCCATGTGCCCGAGCGAGGGCCTGAGCCGTGCCTGCTCTGTGTTGTCCGTGACTAGGCATGGGGGCCTGAAAATCAACACCCTGCCTGAGGTGCTGTCTCTGTGCACAGGGAAGGAGACCGCAGGGAATTTGTGGAAAGGGCCCAAAGGCCCCTCCCTCCCTCCCTCTCTCCCGCTCCCTTCAGCCCCCTTTCTCTCCTTCCTTTCCAAGAGGGCTCTCTCCTAGGGCTCAGGCCTGGTGGAAGCTGCTGGGAGAGGAGACCTTTGGGCTCTGCCTTTTTGGGTGGCTGCCATAGATGCCTCAGCCCTGCCCACCTCATGCTCTGGCAACGGCAGGTCACACTGACCAAGTTCTACCTTTTTCTGCCACCAGCCTGTTCCTGGCAGTGGGGAGTGGTGGTGGGGGATGGACAGTGGAGCTTCTTCATCCAGTTTGGACAAACCCAAAGGACTCCCATGGGGTCTGAGGATGAAAATCACACCAAGAGGTTACTGTGCCGATTTTCCTTGAGCGGGGAATGGAGGTGATCCTTGTTCTGATGTCCGGGAGGAGAGGGTGTGACGTGTCCACATTGTCCAGACCTCAGTTCAGGGTCCTGGCCTGACTTCTGATCATCTGTGTCCTTGCAGCGACAGGACCTAGGGGGTCAGGCTGAGCCAGTGCCGTGTGGTTTTCTCCCTGCTGCCTTCCCCATGTCTCCCCGTCCCCCCGCCCCCTGCAAGGAGATTGCTTCTGCCTCATTCCAGTTGTATGCCCACCCCTAGCACCCTGCCTGGCCTGCTGTGGACTCACAGGAAATGTCGGTTGGTAGGCTGAGCGTTGGACTGAATGAATGAGTGAGTGAATGAATGAGTGGATGAGTGAATGAATGAATTGCCCCTGGTCTTCAGTGCTTTTCTGTTGCTCTAGACGGGTGCTGTCCAGACCAGTAGCTGCTCGCCACCCGTGGTCATGGAGCCCTTGAAACGCAGCCAGGCTGAGCTGAGATGTGCTGTAGTGCATAATACCTACCGGATTTCAAAGACTCAGTACGAAAAGAAAAGTAAAATGTCTCAATAACAATTTTTCTACTGATTACATGTTCCAATGATAATATTTTGGATGTCTTGAGTTCAATATGTTATTAAAATTAATTTCATGCATTTCTTTTTCCTCCTTCTACCGGGGTTAACAGCTAGTTTTAAATGGCCCGTGTGGTTGCATCAGATCCTTATCAGACAGCACGGGCTTCATCCACAGTATTTGTCTCTGAAAGGCTGAGCTACCCGGCTGGGAGTCCTGACTCTCCCCGTGCTGTTATGGAAGGCAGGGCTCTGAGCCTCAGTTTCCTCACCTGTGAAATGGGCAGGGTGAGTCAAACCTCACAGGCTAGTGTCAGAACTACACGGGAGACGACTGAAGCGTGCCTGTGTGTGCGTGTGCATGGGCACGTGGGCACACACAGAATGCGCCCTCTGTTTCTCAGTGAGGCTGTTGGCCAGGCCATGACCGAGCCCTGCTCCTGGAACTTTGGATACAGGCTGTTTTGAGTTGGAGGAGAGTAAATAAGAGTAAAAAGTCACTGTGCCCCGAGGAAGCAGATATGTCAGAGGATGGCTTCCTCTCTCCGACTGAGGAGCTACCCTCAGGGCGGGGACCACAGGAAGCTGGGGCAGGCGGGGTGGCTAGGGATGTGCCCCACCCTGACCCCTGGGGTGCTCCCCTCCCCCAGGCAGTCACGGTCTGTGCCCTCTGTGGTACCGGGGTGGGTGTTGGGTGCCCTTCCGCAGCCCATGTTCAGAAAGAGGCCAGTTGTGTGTAGGTGGGAAGGGCTGAGTGCTCACCTCCATCTCTGGGCTCAGTGTCCCGGCCCTTGAAGGGACAGCTTCAGGAGGAGGGTGGTGTTTTGGAGCCCCTTAGCCCTTGGCGGCTTGGAAAGCTACCAGGAT
The DNA here is from genome assembly GCA_007922815.1 of Macrotus californicus. Taxonomy (NCBI): domain Eukaryota; kingdom Metazoa; phylum Chordata; class Mammalia; order Chiroptera; family Phyllostomidae; genus Macrotus; species Macrotus californicus. The sequence continues at coordinate 112,903 of VMDR010000451.1, read as the reverse complement.
GCATCTAATGCTGAATGGCTTCCCACCTATTTCCTCGGTGGTTCTCCCAATCCAGCAAGCATTAGCCCATTTTACAGGGAAGAAAACAGAGGGTGGGAAGGGAAGCAGCTTGCTAGAGCCACACAGCTAAGGATTGATAACCAGAACTTGAACCTGGGTTTGCGCTGGGCGCCTGGACTTCTGACAGAAGTTCCACAGCAGGCCGGGCCGGGATAGACTGGCAGGGGAGCTTGTTGCTGCTTATCTTTTTAGAATGCCTTAGTTTACCATGTCATGGTCTGTGCACATGTCCGTCTGTCCCTCTATCTCCAGTCTGCGTCATTGGCCGGTCCCTATGCCTGCTTGGCTAAGCCCCAGCATCTCCTAAGCAAGGAAAGAACAGCCCACCATCCCTTGATGTCCTCATCTGTCAGAGCTGGGCCTCCCTTGCCAAGTTGAGGGGAGGGTGGAGAGAGGGCAGCCTATAAAGAGCGTTGGTCAGTAATAGCAGCTAACATGTCTTATTATTATCAATTGCTTGGCACCCCCCCCCCCCCAGTTTTCCATACCCAGTGCACTCTCTTGAAGCAATGGAAACGGACCCTAAGTGATTGACAGCAAGTGAAGGCACATTGCCGGACCTGCTCCTTGGCTTGAGCTCAAGGTCAGTGTGGCCAGCAGGTGGGGACTGGTGCACTCCAGCTGCTGAAGGACATGAAGGATGAGGGGCAGCCCCGGGTCCGGATCTCCAGTTTCCCAGGGCAGCTGCTTCGTACAGCTGGGCGTGGTGGTGGAGAGTGTGCTTGCTCAACCTGCTGTGGTGGAGCCGGGTGTCTGTCAGCGGGGAGGCCCGGGGAAGCCCAGATGAAGGTCTGAACCACGCCTTGTGCTCGGCACTGAGGGCCTGGCCTCGAGCCTCTGCCCCTTCAGCTCCCCGGGCTCCTCTGTGCCAGGTTCGGAGTCCTGGGTGGAAGGGAGCGCAGACTGCCAGCTTCTGGGGTGGCACCTCTGCTCACTCATTCATTTATAGACACTTACTGAGGTCTGCTGTGTGCCAGGCAGTGTCGTAGGCACTGGCCAGTAGGCACGGGTGAGCAAAAGGGACATGGTCCCTGTCCTCTTGGAGGGGAATGCAATAAAGACACATTATAAAATATGCTTTGAAGGAGAGGCTGGGCAGTGGTGGAGAGACACGTGGAGACCTGACTCCCGGGTTGGTGACGAGGGGTCTGGGAGTGACGTGATACTGCCCGAGACCTGAAGGCTTGCTCGGGCAGAGTGGGGGCTGTGTGCATCAGAGCGCTCAGTGCAGCGTGCACGCGGTGGCAAAAACTGGGAAACAGTGACCTGCATGTCTTTTCAACAGGAGGTGGCTGAATGAAATACTTCCACAAAACCAGCAGGTATACATACTTTTTCAAATCTTTGTTCTCTTTAAGCTTGAAATATTTCATTAAAAAAAAATGATGCTGGAAGGGTGTAGGAGGCAGCAAGAAGGGCATGTGCAAAGGCTCTGAGGCAGGAAGCAACTTTTCCAGTGAGGAAGTAAGTGAGGGCCTGGCTTTTGCTCTCGAGGCCACCCCACTTTGGGCATCTCTCTGTTTGAAAGTCTGCTGTCAGCCGTCTCTGAGACTATAGAAAGGGCCCTTTACCGCGTCTTGGGAAGACCTTCTAGGCATCCTGGGTGTCCGCTGGAAGACGGTGTGATTGATGGCAGGGGAAATTGAGCCACTGGGGCAGTGCCTGCCTTGGCCAGATTTGTGGGAGGGGAAAGCCTGGTGAGTCAGCCCTCTTTGGCCTGCAGCAGCAGAGCCTAGTTGAGCTTCCGCCAAGGCCCCGTGGTGATTCCTCTCCTCTTTTGTGGAGGAATTTGCCTGCTAAACAGGCCATCTTTGGGAGGTGAGTCACTGCTTCCCCCATTTTGTTAATCACGGACACCTCTGAGTGGGTCTGCTCAGCCTCAGCAGCATACTCCGATGAGCTTCGACGCCTGGGTCCGCCAGCCAGCACACGTTCCAGCTTTGAGTCTGTGCAGCTCCTTCAGAATGCTCTGAAACTTGGTCAGGGGCTCCTGAACCCAATGGAAGCCCAAAGAGGGGTGGTGTCCAATTCAAGGTCACCAAGAGAGGGAAGGAAGTGAGGGGCCTGGCTCCCATTTGCAATCTGTAACACTTGCTCTTGGCCCTGGACATGGGTCTTGGTGTCCCTAGCCAAGCTTAGTCCTGCTGACCTCTCCAGAGGAAAGATGTGTAGTGTCTGACTGGCCCCTGAGCCGGTGGGTGGGGTGGGAACGCGGGTGTGAGATTCTGGCCGGGGCGGCTGCCACTGCAGGTGCTTCCTGCAGGCGCTCTGCTAGGGAGCACTTTCCGCCCCCTCCATGTGACTCGCCAGCCACAGTGTCCCCCAGCATCTGTGGAAGCAGAGCAGTGTGTGGGGCCTGCTGGACCCTTTTTCGGGCAGGTCTATGACTGGTGGTGTGACAGGGTACTGGGGATTGCGTGAGAAAATGCTGTGTGACTCATTCTCCTCTCTGGGCGTCTGTGCCCCCAGCTGAGGACACAGTTCAGTGAGGGACAGGCCTGGGTGATCACCAAGGCCCCTCCCAGCTCTGACAGCTGTTAGTTCTGAGTCTGATGGAGAGGAGAGGATGATTCCATCCACCTCTCATTGCGCTTTCTTCACTGTGCTCGATGCTTTCCATGCCTTAGCTCATGGCTTCTATGTCCACAAGGCTACAGAGGGGTCAGCTGGAGCACAGAGAGGTCAAGCAACAACCTCTTGCCCAGAGTCTCATGGTCGGTCAGTGACCGCTGGGATTTGAACCCGGGCAGTCTGTCCCTGGATCATGCGGTCTTAATCACCACTGTGGTAGGCTGGATAATGCTCCCCCTGCCCCCCAAAGATGCTGACGTCCCAATCCCTACAACTTGGAAATATGTCACCTACGTGGTAAAGGGGCTTTTCAGATAATGATTCAGTTGAGGATCTGGAGATGGGGAGATTATGCTGGATTTATCCAGGTGGGCCCAGTGTAACCACCAGATTCTTATAAGAGGAAGGCAGGGGGAGATGGGCTACAGACAAGGAGGGCAGAGTGAGGCAGCTGGAGAAAGACTCGCCCAGTGATTGCTGGCTTTGAAGACAGAGGGAAGGCATCACCAGCCAAGAAATGCCGCAGCCTCTGGAAGCTAGAAAGGGCACGGATTCTTCCCTGGAGGCTCCAAAAGGAACCAGCCTTGCCCACACCTTGATTATAACGCAGTGAGTGAGTCCGATTCCAGACTTCTTACTTCCAGGATGTTAGGATAACAAATTCATGTTAGTTTAAGCCATTAAATTTGTGGTAATTTGTTACAGCATCAGTAGGAAGCTAACACAACTGTGTCCTAGTCACTCATTTCCTTGCCAGACAGCTTTCCTATCTGAATTCAAATTTGATTCTGAATTCCCAGCAGTGGAAATCCAATCTGCCAAACTGAGCCCTCCTTGGCCATTCTATGATTAAAGAAGTGTCTCAGAGGAAGATTTTGTAAGCCCAATTGCCTTGCTCCTATTTACTTTGCTGTGTAATGGAAATTAGGAAGGGGAGGTACAGAAGGGGGAAAGGTCATGGGGGGCCTGGAACTCCATCCAGCATAGACCCTGCTTCTGTAAGTCCCCAGCTGGACACTCCACCTCTCCAGTGATCATCTTTGGTCCCCTGTGGATGATCACCCGCCGTATGCCCAGCACATCACTGTGGGCCGAACAAACATGGTCAGGGTCAAGGGTGAGGTAGCAGGTGGTGGGCTGCCCCCTGAGGCCTTGCAGGGAACACAGGTGCCCTAGTTCATGGTCAGGTAGCAGGGCTGTGCTCAGTGGTGGAAGTGGCCCAAGGGTTTTACCGGGTCAGGAATTTAAACAGCTCAAAGAAAAACAGTTCTTCCCATAGAGATGTGAGATCCAGCTGACCCTTCAGGACAAAGTGCTGTCTCTGTAGAACCCAAGGCGTGGCTCTCTGGTCCCATCCAGGGACACAAAAAACAGGGTTCTTTTACGTTTTCCAGAATATGGCCTAACTGCTCATGGATCCATTACAAGGACCCTTGGTACCTGAGAACTCATCAGCCCAACTCCTCACCTGGGGAAACTGAGGCCCAGAGTGGAGAAGGCACTCCCATAGTCACCCATGAAGTTAGTTAATGGGTTCCTCACTGGAGATTCTAAGCTCTGAAATGATAGGGTTTTTTTCTAGGGTCACATTAAGCAGGGGATTCATTCATTCATTCATTCATTCATTCATTTAATGACACTTTATTGCACACCTGCTTGGTGCCAGGCACTGGTACAGTCATGATTCTAGCTTTCAAGGAGTACCCTTGTAAGGGGTGGAAAGGGGTGGGATGATAGATAATACAGAAGCTAAAACATTAATGAGTAAAATAATCTCAGTCATCACAGTCTGCACGGGGAATAAGCACGGGCTAGTGATGGGGCATGGCCACTAGACAGGGCAGTCACTGAAGGCCTCACCAAGGAGGCGACTTCTCAGCTGGAAACCAGAGGAGGAGTCGTGGGAGGAGTGTTTCAGGCAGAAGAAACAGCCAATCCACAGGCTCAGAGCCAGGGAGACCCGGCACATTTGAGGTCGGGAAGGGAGGCAGGTGGCTGCAGCCTGCAGGGTCTTGTAGATCAAAACAAAGAGTTCAGGTTTTATCCCCAAAGCCGTGGGGAGCCGTTGGAGAGACTGGAAATGGTTCGCTCTGATAGGATGCTGCAGGCGGCGATGGCCAGTGTGTTACATGGAACCAGGTGGAAGCAGGGAGGCCTGTCAAAAGACTGCGATGGTCGTCCTGTGTGTGAGAAGCGATGGTGGCCTGAACCAGGACAGTGGCTGTGGGGGGAAAGGGAGATGGCAGAGTCCATGTCATTTGGAAATAGAATCCACATGACCCGATGGCTGGTTGTAGGTGGAAGACTGTACTAGTTTAGCTGTTGCTGTGCAACAAGTTGCTCAAAACTTAGCGGCTTAGAACAATAATAAGCATTTGTTATCTCATGGTTTTTGTGGGCCAGGAATTCGGGAGTGGCTCAGACGGGTGGTTCTGGCTCGGTGTCTCTCATGAGGTTGCTGTCAAGGTGTGGGCTGCCGCTGCCATTACCTAAAGGCCCGAGTGGGGCTGAAGGATCCGTGTCCGAAATGGCTCCCTCCCGTGACAGACAAGTTAATACTGGCTGATTGCAGCAGGTTCATCCCCTCCCCACCTGGGCCTCTCCGCAGGGCTGCTTGCGTGTCTGCACAAGATGGCAGTGGGCTTCCTTCAGGGCGAGGGATCCACGAGAGAGCAGGGCAGAAGGCACCGTGACTTTCGTGACCTGGCCTGGGAGTCGTCCTTCATCATTTCCACACACCCCGTTGCGTACACGGGGTGAGTGTGGGAGGGGACTACACAGGTTGTGACTGCCAGGAGGCTAGAATCCCTGAGGCCGTCTTGCAGGCTGTTTACCACAGAGGCTCCGGGGAGGGTGGAATCAGGGTGACACCCCAGTTTTTGGCCTGAGTGGTGCCATTTACTGAGAGGGGAGGAGCATGTTTTGTGTGAAGGTAGGTGGGAATCAAGAACTCTCTCTTGCACCCCAGCTGGGGAGACTTCACCTCTGTGTTGGAAACTCTTCTCTATATGCACCTCTGTGTTGTGCTGGTTTTGGGTTTCCGTGGCTTCAGACTTTGGGGGAACTTTGTCAGGGCCAAGCTCTCATCTGTCCCCGAGCCAACTCCATGTCAGGCTCATGGACCAGGAACTAAGATCCAGGTATCCTGCCCCGACCCGGGTGGCTCTGTTGGTTGGGCGTCATCCCACAAACAAAAGGTCACTGGTTGATCGCCAGTCAGGGACATGCCTGGGTTGTGGGTTTGGTCCCCAGTCAGGGCTCATACAAGAAGCAAACGATTGGTGTTTCTCTCCTTCTCTTTCTCTCCCCTCCCCCACCCAAAAAAGAACCAAGTATTCTTAGGTTCAAATCCCAGCTTAGCCACTTAGTGGCTGTGTGACCCTGGGCCAGACCCTTGGCCTCTCTGGCCTTGTTTCCTCATCTGCAAAATAAATCCACTTTGCTGTTGTGTCATGAGACTCAGAGATGATGGAGCTGAATCACTCGGGCCAGGGCCTGGCTCTCCCTGACCTGTCTGCGCCTCCGGCCTCCGCGTTTTTCTGTGAGCAGTCATGTCGCCGTCAGAACATTCCAGGTCACGGGAGGGTTCAACTGGGAAGGATTTCAAAAGAGGCTGTTCAGCTTCTTTTAAGTAGGTGATGCAAAAATTCTGGGGACAGCAGAAGTAATTATTACTCACAGGGCAATGCAAATATTTTTATGAATACCCTATGAAAAATTGGGGCATTTTTTTTCATGAGCAAACAGTCCTGTTTATTTCTCCAACAAAATAGCCACAGTTGTACTGCGAGGCCGAGTTACAACTGCCGGTGGCTTTTCTCAGGGGTCGGCTTGCGGCCCCCTCCCCCCTCCCCCCTCCCCCTCCCCGCTCCCCGCTTTCCCTTCTTTTTTAACCCAGAGAAAACATTGCAGAGACAAAAGTGGCCAAATTTGGGCTTCGCTGAGAGTAGGGGATTACTTTTGCAGTGAAAAGTTAATTTTTGTGGCCAGACTTTCTCAACTGTGAAAACCGGTGTGGGCAAAGCGTAAGAAGCCCAAAAATATATGTGAAAAATGATTCTCCTTGGAAAGGACATTTTTAAGAAGGTCATTAGTGTTTGCAAGAGGAGAACAGGGGTCTGCTTTCTTATGAAGGAAATGTTCTCTAAACTCCTGAAGAGACACAGGGGAATAGAGGTAAGGAGGAGCCATGGTGGCGGGGGGAGGGCTGGGGAACCAGGCTGGGGATGAGAGGGCTCACAAGCACGTTAGCATAGCTAATGCCAGTGCCTGGCACAACGCTAGGACTTTAGGTGCCCTCTGTATCTGACTGTTAATTGCAAAACTAGGTCGTTATGGCTCAGAGAGTTTGGGGAGGTGGCCGGTGGTCATTCAGCCCGTGGACAGAGGAGTCAGAGGCCCAACCCTACCTGCCTGATGAGAGCCCTGTCCACGCTGCCCTAGAAGGGGCCCTTGGTCCAGGGTCTGGGTAACTGCCACAGTGAGGTGGGAGGGGACATCCGAGGGGAAGCGCTGGGGAGGTTGTGTGCTTCCCCGGGAAGGCAGCTCTCTTCCCATTTTCAGGACGAAACACAGAGGCTCAGAAAAGACTATGGGGTGTGATGTGGGTTTTTTGTTTTAAATTTTATTTGCAAACTACCTTTCCCTTCTGGTCCTTCCTCTCCGTCCACTCATCCGTCTATTCATCAACGATGTATTGAGCACATACTATGAGCCCAGCACTGTTCTGGGTCCGCGGGAGACCGCAGGGAAGGAAACAAAGAGCCCACCCTCATGAAGCCTGTACTCTGATGGGAGGAGGGGCAGGGGCAGGCAGTGAGCAATAAACAGCATCCATAGGCCACGTAGAATGTGACAAGGTGATAGGTGCCATAGAAGTTAAAAATGAAAGTAGAAGAAAGGCGGAGGGCTCGGAGGGGCGGGGCAGTGGACGGGTGCCTGTTGCAGCTTTAAGAACGGTGACCAGGTTTGACTTTGGAGGGACAGAAACGTTTGGAGCTAGGCAGAGGTGGTGTAGCATGTGCGAATATACTAAGTGCCCCTGAATTGTTCACTTTAAAGTGGTTGATTTTATGTTATATGAATTGTACTTTAACAAATTACTTATTAAGCCAAAAAAGGTGGTCAGGGTCACTTCACAGAGACAGCGGTAAAACCTGACGGTGTTAACCCTCAGGAGGTTTTCTCCCAAGGAGACAAGAGGGTTCCAGGCAGTGAGAACAGATAAACTCAGGGAGGCTGTGACCCCCGCGGGCAAGTCCCTGGGGCCAGCAGCCTGCTGCCTGACTTTGTGATAAAGTTTTATTTGAATATAGCCACCTTCGTTTGTTTACATATTGTCTGTAACCCAGAGGCTTCGTCTGGCCCTTCACAGAAAAAGTTGCCAACTCTTGAGCTGGAGCAAAGGTCCTCAGGGGGGAAGGTGTCCAGGGTGTTTGGGGGACGTGGGAGGACAGCACCGCATGGAGCCTGTGGCGGGGGAGTGGAGGAAGGGGTGGCGGCAGGTGAGGTCAGAGGTGTGGTGGGGTACGAATCATGGAGCCTCCCACACGACCGCCCTGTGGTTCCCTCTGGCACACAGCGGGGCAGATGCTGACATCACACGGATGGGGAAGTAATGCCTCTGTGCGTGCATGTGTGCGTGTGTGGGCACATTCGGGGGAAGTAGTGCTGAACTGGAGTCAGAAGAACTGGGCTTGAGACCTGCTTGCTGTCTGTCCCCTGCCAGCTCTGTGTCCTCAGTTCTCTCATCTACAAAGTTGTGATGGGATGATGGTGGCGTTGATGGGGTGATGGTAGGCTTGGTGGTGATGGTGGCAGTGATGGCAGCCGTGGTGTTGGTGGCGATGGTGGTGATGTTGATGATGATGGTGGTGGGGATGGTGATGGTGGTGATGGTAGTGGTGGGGGTTGTGATGCATGGTGATGACGGTGCTGGTGACGGTGATGACAGTAATAGTGGCCATGGTGTCAGGGGTGGTGGTGATAATGGCTCCATTTGTGAGCCTTCTACTCCACGCTAGGTACTTGCACACTTGGCTCTAACTCCTAACACAGCAATGCAAGTTGGGTAGCAGCATCTTTGCAGGACAAACCACCACGCGATTAAGCAAGACCACAAACTGGTGAGTGGCAGGGCTCAGATAAGTGCAGCGACACCCACTTGCATTGTGGCACAGAGGCCTCTAGGCTGTGGACTTTAGAACCCCAGTGAACTGAAGCTGTCACTCAAGGGCGGCAGCCTTTGCCCGAGGTGGCCCAGTCTTACTGCTGCCCTTGGCAGCAAGAGGTTCCTGGGGAGGACTGCCCCCCAGCCTCCCCCGCACCCCCACAAGCCATACCAGAGGCCCACTTTCTCTCAGGCTCCGTGTGATGGGGAGGGGCTGTGTCTTCCCGTCCCCATAGCGACCAACTACCAGGCCTGGTGTTGGTTTGGGTTTTCCTAATTGAGGTGTGGGATCCCTCTGGTGTGGCTGAGGTTTTTCTGCTCTGGAAATCCGACTGTGGTGTGGCCATGAGGTGGGGCCCGGAGGTGCTGGGACCTGCCCACAGGCCACAGGCCCCACATGCCCCGTGCCACCTCCCATGCCTCACACCACTTCAACATTGCATTCCTTTGAAGAACATTCTGGAGGTTTCAGGTTCTTGAAGCTGACAGCTACAGCACCATGAAATGTCCTGGGGTCAGGATAACCGTGAATCTTTGCCTCCCCATGTCCGGTCCCCAGGGTGGAGCTGGCCTCAAGGCCTGGGTGTGATAATGCCTGTTTCCGTGTACCTACCATGGTTTTTGCCCACCCTCCTGGTGGGGTCCCCTTGAACAACAGAAGCCCCTGACTAGCAGCTGAGTTCAGCTCCCAGACTGGTTAACAGGATCTGGAAAGGCCCCAGGCCTTCCCTTCCTCCTCTTCCCCCTTGCTTTACTGAGACTGAGCAGGTTGCACCCTGGGCTGGCCGTGCCAGCACCAGGTCATGAGCCTTCTAATGGAGCCTGGGGCTCAACCCAGTGTTCTGGGCCCATCCCTAGGTCTCTGAAGTGGTCAGAGGGGCCAGTGCGTCCCCTCCCCCACCCCATGGCGAACTTGGTGCTGCTGTCAGGCTGTGGAAAGCACTTTCGGGTTAAGAAGAGGCTCTGTGCCCCCCAGACCTGTCCTCTTCCCTCTCTTGCCCACCCCTGGGGTCCTATGCCCAGCCAGGAGGGTGCTGGACACACTCAAAGACTCCAAGGTTCCCTGATGCTTCCTGCCCCGAGGAATCGTGGACTCAGGTCACCCAGCATAAATGGCACAACTCCATCTGGGGAGATCTGGGCCTGAGGAGCCTTTGGTGGCCCCTTGTGTTTTCTGTAAACATTCAGTCATTGGGTAGCTGTGGGGGTGTCTCTCCACCGATACGGCCAGTGCCTGACCTCTCAGCTCAAGCACTTTGCGACAGTACATAACTGAGGAAGAGTCACCTTGATTTAGGGGGGCGTTCAGGAAACCTCCCTGGGGGCGGGGGGCTGCCTGGAGGCAGAGAGCCTGCAAGTGCTGACAGTTTCCAGAAAGTAAGACCCACAAAAACAGGACGAGGCCCCTGGCCCTGTTTACAAGCTCCACCCCCCGCACCCCCGTCCCACCCCTGCAGTTGGCTCTCTTATTGTCTATCTCACCTGCCAGGATCTCCAAGAAAATCTCTTTTGGAAAAAGGGTTCTGTTGCCCTGTCCTGGCACAACCTGCCTGGATCCCCGATGAGAAAACTGAGGACTCAGGGGTGGTGCTTTCTCCTGCTCCTCATGTGGCCTGTCTCCCTTTCGAAGTGGTTGCCAAGTGCATTGGGTTGAGCAAAGTCTCCTGCAGGCAGAGGTCACCTCAAGTACACTTGGCTGGAGTCATGTCCCTTTTGAAAAGGCTTGAATCACTCAGTGACGCAGCCCCGATCGGGCCCCATAATTGGGATCTTGCTTTATTTGAGGCTGAATGAAAAGTGACTTTGAACCAGTGAGATGCCACGTACCTCCCTCATCAGCTTCCACTGGGGGTGCCAGTCTGGTGGTGGGAAAGGTGGCAGAGCCCAGGTGGGCTGTGACACAAATATCAGTGGTGGGGAGGGCAGGGATGGCGGCAGCAGACACGGGGACCCTCCCTCATCAGGAAAACCGGCCTCCACCGCTGTGCCCGCGGCCTCTCAGAACCCCCACGGCCTCTCCACGGTGTTTTCTGGAAAACCAACCCGGCTGGCAGCGCTGTCGAAACTGAGTCTTGAAAGCTCACCTGGGCAGAAAGGGACTGAACAGATTCTGTGGCTGCGCGGACGTCACAGGCAGAATTGTGACACTGCCTTGCCTCTGACGGGTGGAGGGCGGTGAGTCATCGGCATCTCAAGGCTAGGAACACAGAGCAATCCTTCCCACGTACATACGGTCACTAGGGGACATGAGAACCTCCCGGGCCTCCATCACGAGGTGCTGAGAGCAGCTTCGTGGTTCCCCCCACCTCTCCACGCATGTATTCTAAAGACGTGCCTGGCAACATTGTTTGGATTTCTAACGAACTTGCTCCCTCACGGTAGCATAAGGCTGACCTTTCCAAGCCTCCTGGCCCCTGGCGACCCACAGACCATTCCACGACGAGATGACAGGAGAAGGGGGCCCTCCTTGGAATCCTGGGGCCGCTGTAGCCTGTGCCACTCCCTCCCTGTGTCCTTGTGCCTTTAACTGAGGCCATGCCCTAAACTGTTTTGGAAGGGAGGGTGCCTGTTTCTGTGGTCTCATCTGTGCTGCCTCTGGTGACACCTGGCTCCATCCAGGGCCATCCTATCTGAACGTGCGAGCTTGGGGAGGCCCTCTGCCAAGTTCCTGTTAGAGGGAATGGCAGGTGCAAAGACCCTGAGAGCCACTGCAGGGAGGGAAATGAAGCCTGGGGAGGTGATGAGGGTCCAGGGCTTCCAACCTGGCCAAGGAGAATGGGCTGGCCTGTGGGTGACGGGCAGGTCTGGGAACTGGCCATCCCTGCTGCTGGGGCCTGGCTGGGCCCTGAGTGGCTGGGAGGTCATGGCTCTAGCCCTCTGGAGGCCTGACAGCCCTCCCAAGTGGGGAGGCGGGCCTGAGGCAGCTGGGGCCGCAGGGCCAGGAAGGGAAAGGAATTTCTGCAGACGTGTGGTGGGCCTGGCCACCTCAGGATGCTGAGAAACAATTTAGTTCAACTGAAATAATAAACAGTATCAACCCTTCAGTCACGAAATGTGCCATTTAATAACTCACCAGCATACTTAGGAGCCAAATATTTGTCTGGAAGTGGTGACCTCCCTGAGGCAGGTTTGTTGTTGAAACGTGGAACCTTGCCCCGTGATGGAGGAGCTAGGTTTCTTCCTCGGGGCTTTTAGAGGAACTGGGGGCCATTCTGGGCCCCTGTGGCCTTTCAGGGGGACACCCTTCGGAGAGTGGTTGAGAACCACTGAAATGAAGCCTTTGACGTCTGTCTTTCCTGCTAGATTGGGTGCCCAAGAGGGGGAAGTTCCAAGTGGATATCACCCCACCCATCTTGCCATCACTGTGTCCCTAGCACCTGCTCAGCGCTCAGCTTTTAGTAGATGCTCAACACATATTGGTTCCATGAATTAATGTATCTGTGTTAATTTTCTTAAGTTAATGGATAAATTAGTTTATTAAAAAATGTGCACACATATGTGCATGTATGAAACAGACTCCTGGTTCCTGTAGAGTGGCTTCCTGAGAGTCAACTGGGGAGCCTTTTAGGCTGTCATGTCCCTGGATTCCGAAGATCACAGAAAGTTGGAGTGCAGCTTCGTGGGGTGTAACCTGGGGGACTATTGTTAAGAATACTTTTCTGGTTCCTCAAAAAGGTAAATATAGAATGACCATATGATCCAGTGTCGGGGTTCAGAATGAGTCACCCCAAAATGTGCCTCTGTGGTATGTGATTGTTTTGAGCTAAAATCATTCAAGAATGGGCTCACAAGAAACTTCTACCTTTCTCTTAAAGAATTTAAGTGAGTCTTTGCCCATAATAAGAGTTATTACCAGAAATAACTTTTTATGCCCCATCAATAGGGCAGGGCAAACTTGTAATTGCTGTACACCTGCCCTTCTTGCCATCCTTCCTGGAGCTTTCTCCCAGGGGCTTTATCTCATTAGCTCTGGAGGTTGTATGGCTCCCCGTTTGACCTGTCTGCCTCTGAACCTCCCATGTAGGGGGGGGGTTCCCATATGTACGCATTTAATTAAATGTGGGGATTTTCTCTTGTTAATCTGTCTCACGTAGATTTAATTACTAGAATTAAAGAACAAACCAACCTCGACGGGTAGAGAGAGTTTCTCCCCCCGCCCCACACCAGCAGTCCCTCTGTAGTATACATCCCGAAGAACCGAGAGCAAGGCTGTGTCCATAGCAACGCCACTCCCAGCAGCCGAAAGGTGGAAACAGCCAAGTGGCCATCAGCGGATGAATGAATAAACAGACCGTGGTCTCTGCATACAGCCGAATATTATTCAGCTTTAAAACGCGATGAAATCTGACACACACTTACAACAGAGACAAATCTGGAGGGCTTGATGGAGTAACGGGACACATGTGTGATTTTACTTATATGTGGCACTTAGAGAGTACTCAATTTCAGAGAGGCAGAAAATACAAAGGTGGTCGCCAGGGGCTGGGGGTGGAAGGAATGCAGAGTTGCCTGATGGGTACAGAGTTCAGTTTACCTAAGTATGGTTAAGGATCAGTTTTATGTTATGTGTATTTTGTCACACACACAAAAGGTGTGTCATCCCAGCCAGGTCTGGGAGTGATGAGTGTGGGATTGGGGGAGTGGAAGGGGACACGGACTAGATGATTCTAGTGGCCCTTTGAGGCCTCTCAGCTGCGAGTGGCTGAGACGGCAGCACTGGCTTTGCGGCCTTCTGGGGCGGCGGGGCGGGGAGGGGGTGGGACGGGACACACACAAGCTGACCTCTGCAACTCAGGAGGCGAGCAGACTCCTGAATGGAGGCCACTGGCTTGTCCCCAGGGGCAGCCGCCGCCTCCCTCCAGCCGATTCTTGCCACGTGGGATGCTTGGGTACGGGAGTGAGGTTGGAAATGGATTTGTGTGCGAATCTCCTGATGCTTGGATCTTGACTGCCGGTTCAGTGAACATGCGTAGGTCTTGACTGCTGGCTCAGTGAACATGCGTAGATCTTCACTGCTGGCTCAGTGAACATGCTTAGATCTTGCCTGCTGGCTCAGTGAACATGCGTAGATCTTGACTGCCGGCTCAGTGAACATGTTTAGATCTTGACTGCCGGCTCAGTGAACATGCTTAGATCTTGACTGCCGGCTCAGTGAACATGCTTAGATCTTGACTGCCGGCTCAGTGAACATGCGTAGATCTTGACTGCCGGCTCAGTGAACATGCGTAGATCTTGACTGCCGGCTCAGTGAACATGCTTAGATCTTGACTGCCGGCTCAGTGAACATGCTTAGATCTTCACTGCCGGCTCAGTGAACATGCTTAGATCTTCACTGCTGGCTCAGTGAACATGCTTAGATCTTCACTGCTGGCTCAGTGAACATGCTTAGATCTTCACTGCTGGCCCAGTGAACATGCTTAGATCTTGACTGCTGGCCCAGTGAGCATGCTTAGATCTTGACTGCTGGCCCAGTGAGCATGCTTAGATCTTGACTGCTGGCTCAGTGAACAGGCAGACAAACAGCCTACGTACATGTGGGTCAGACAGAACAAGTCTGCAGCCTCAGGTCTGGGTGTGTCTTTTCTCGGAGATCACGGGCTTGGGCCCCAGCTTGAGAGATCCCCTTCCAGGTCCCTTTTCACTTCCATCCCTGAGAATTCCCCTTGCTTTCAGTGCACCCGGAAGGGGGGTCTGGATTCCACTCAGGCTGGGGTCTCGGCTCTGCCTTTGTTGAGTTGTGAGGCTTAGGCCACTTGCTTCTTTCTCCCCCCATGCCTGTGTCCTTATCTGTCACCTGAGAGTAGTGACAGTTTGGCCTCATAGAGTTAGAATGAGGACTCCAGGGGGTGCCAGCGAGGGGCTTGGCCCAGGGCAGAGCCAAGGGAGGGCTCTGTGGTATGTGCATGTGTGGACATGTGTGTGCCCTGGCTGAGCAAAGAGTGGGTGTGGCGTCAGGCCATCAGCTGGTGAGTTAGGCAACCTCAGACATCTCTTTCTTCATCTGTGATATTGACCCAGGGATTTCGTCCCAAAGAGTTGTTTTAATGCAGCTTAAACAAGAGAATGTTTAAGGTGCCTGGCCACAGCACGTGCCCAGTACACCTTCCTCTGCTTTTCGGAGTCTTTGCCCTCTACAGAGATTTGAGACCAGGGAGCTGGGGCTGGTTTTCCACATTGAAGACCGGAAGAGCAGATTGCAGAGAAACAGACCAGTGTCCTGTCCTCCCCCCGTCAGCTCCCTCTCCTACTCCCCAGCTCCTAGGATGGAGGTCCTGGTCCCAACCCCAGAAGCCGACCCACTTGCTAGTTGGAGACATGGCCTCAGCTTTCCAGGGCACTTGGATGAGCCAGGCCTCCCCAGTCGCTGAGAACAGCTCTGTGCCAGCCTGGGGAGGCACGCTGGGCAGGGGGTAGGCGCTGGGGTTCACTGGGGTCTGTGGGTGTGCTGGCTGGAGAGAGGGGTCCTTCCCTGTGGAGACCCACTCTGGGAGGGTTAGAGACAGCACACCCACCCAGAGCAGGGAGTGGGCCCGGGGCACCAAGGTCCTGCCCTAGGATTGTACATCTCTTTAACCAGGCCCCAAACTCCATAGGTTCTTGGGGTGCTGATCACATGAAGGATCACATGAAGGAGGGTAATATTCTGAGTCTCAGAATATTAAGGGCCTAAAGGGCTATTTGACCTATGGTGAGTCACTGACAGATGATAGCTAAGGGCCACTCAGAGGGTGGGGGCAGGTGATAGCATCTCAGTCCCTGAAGGGCTGGCCACAGGATACAGAGGTGCCTCGAGGGCCAGGGCCCAGATGCTGGTGGACTCAGGGACACGTAGGCCAGAGTCAGCACCCCCTGGCTGCTTGCATACTTGAGTGCTCTGACATCTGCCCCCTGTCGCCTGCATACGGAGTGGCGGGGATGATGGGGACACCCTGCGTGTATGCAGCTCACTCAGTCTTACGTGTTCAGTGCATATTTGCATTATGTGTGCGTTTCTATTACTTGTGCTTATTCATTGTGTCTTCATTACACACATATTCAGTGCATGTGCCTCTTTATTAAGTGGGTTCATTGTATGTTCATTACATGTGCCTAGCCATTGTGCATGTGTTCATTTCACATGCATTCGTTAGTGCATGCCCATTATGTACATGTCCCTGGTGTGTGTGTGCTCATCATGTGTACACACTGCAGGAGACAGGAGGTGTGATAGGGCCCTTCAGGAGTCCTGCCAGCCTTGAGAAATGTGACCTCTGAGACCCTGGAGTTTGTGAGGCTGGGGAGGAAGGGAGCACCTAAGACCACTGGAAAAGGAAGTTCTTGTCCCCAACATCTGGCCTCCAGTTGGGGAAGGTGACACTCTGAGAAACAAGTGGACAAAATGAGGCAGTGAGGGGACTGCAGTCCACTTGCCATGGATCCATTCTACAAGGATTTCCTGAGCCTAAAGGGAAGGTTAAAGTCAAGTCTAGGGGCCAGATACCGCACACCCAGCAAGGTGGACAGCAATGGGAGATGCTGAGGAAGGACAGGGCGCCTGGTGGGGGCACCTGCAGGGGTGGCTGGAGGGGCCTCCCCGCTGCTGCTGGTGGGGGCCACTCAGGTCTCAGCACGCTGGGAGGACACACGGGGTTGAGACCAGTGGGGGAGGGAGTGTGTGCCTGGTGCTTGGGGTGTGTCACTGACCGGACCTTGAGCCACCCCCTCCCCGCAGCTGTCTCCCAGTTGGGGTGCTGGGGGGCAGGCTAACCGGGACAGGACACAGGCTCTGGAGTCCTGGACAAGGCCAATGTTACCTGACATCTTCCCCCCCATCTCTGCAGGAGGCGGAGGAAAACGCAAAGGGAAAAGCAAGAAGTGGAAGGAAATCCTGAAGTTCCCTCACATCAGCCAGTGTGAAGACCTCCGGAGGACCATAGGTGAGCATCCTGCCTCGAGGGAGCACGGGGAGGGCCTGGAAGGGGAGCAAGGAGCCTGTTAACCTGCGAACAGTGAGTCACATGCAAATCAGTGAACGCCATGATTCCAGGTAGGGCTCCAGCTGACATCCTTGCTGACTGATGAAACGATGCCGTCAACATTTATTATTTGGTGTGTACTGAGTACAATGATCTCTGTTACCCTTTGAAGCAGGTACTGTTATTTTACTCCACCTTTCAGATGGCGAAACTGAGGTACAGAGGGGTTTTGTAATGGGCCCAAAGTCACACAGCTTGCAGGAGGGTGGTGGGGGGGACCAGATCCAGCCCTGAGTCCCACTCATGGCTTTGCATCTTTCCTTTGGGGCCCATGGGTCCCACCCTGTGGAAGCAGCCCAGGCTTTGGGACCGAGGGTGGGGTGAGCATCTGGGCTCCCCTTTCTTCTTGCAGGGGATGTCAGTGCTCACCAAGGAGCCATCCTACTCAGTGGCACAGCCCAGTCCTCTTGACCCAGCACCCACGTGGCCAAGCACCTCCAACAGCAGAGGGGACTTATCTACTATGGGGCTGGCATAGCCAAACACACCTAGCAAGGCCTATCCCGGCCCCACTCAGGGCATGGATGTGGCGAGGAGGCTGAGTGACTGGCGAGAGCTCCTGAGGGGTGGGTGGGATTGGGCTCCTCTGTACTGGTGGGGGCTCTGGCCCTCCTCCCTGTGTGCCCTGGGGCAGCCCCCTGCCCTGCTGCATGAAGGCCTGTTGGCTATGGGATGGCCCTGTTACCAGAGCTCCGCAGGCCCAGCTGCTCTTGGGACTTCTGCCCAAGGCTTTGGAGCTTCCCCTGACTGCCCGGGAATTCAAGGCTGCTCATGGCCAGTTAGCTGTTCTGTTGATGAATGGCTTCTCCCTGTGGCCTGGCCTCCAGCAGTTTCCCAGGCCAGGTAGGACCTGCTTGGCATCCCAGGCCTGCTCAGTTCTAGTGCCAGGGACCACTGTCCAGATTCTTCAGTGGCAGTGTGACAGCAGGTGACAACTCTTTCCTCTGTGCATCCCACATGCCAGCATGGAGGAGGAGCTTGCTTAATTGGTGTTTATGAAATGAAAGGCAGCCGCCTTCCTCCCACGAAGGCAGATGTGAGCAGGCGACGAAGCTAGGGTGCTAAAGGTGGGGAAATGTCCTCAAGACCCACCTTCCAGCCCTAAAAACTCAGATCGGAATCCCTGTGTCATTCGTGGGGCTTCGAGTGGAATTGGCTGAGGGGTCAGGGTCTCTGGGTCCAGACACTCTTGGATTCAAACCCCAGGCTTTTTTGCCAGTCACCTGACAAACTACCAGTCTTGCTGAGCCTCAGTTTCCTTGGCCAAACACTGTGATCCCAGATGCAGTCAAACAAGACCATGTGTGGAAAGGGCTTTGCTGGAGCCCCCTGAGGAACCCAGGACCCAGCCCCCTCAGCACCCTGGCTCTTCCTGGAACGCGTGGCAGCCCCCCACCCAACTCCTCTGCTGGGGCTTGCGTGCCCGTGTTTGCCCTGATGCTGGAGGCACACGGATAGGTGGGCAGGCAGGTAGGCCCCGTGTCCTGGGGCTGGGAGAGAAGGCAGGGTCTTGCTGCTGACACCATGAGTGGCCTTTAGAGAGAGCCCCCTGGAGTCTGGCCATCACCTCCCAGGGGCATTTTGTCCTTCATGCTAATTTAGGCTTAGAGAGAGTGTAGGGGTGGGGAGGGACCTCAGTTGCCATCGTCACCGCACACTCCTGGGGCACCAAGCTCTCTTTTCGCCCTCTTGGTCCAAGACCACACGTTCACCAGCTATCAGAATGCCTTTCCTGGATGCCGAGCCCAGCTTCTCCTCCACGGGCCCCAGGGAGTGGCTCCTGTTTACCCGCGGAGCCGGAGGCCTGAGCCGAGGTGTTCATTTGGAGGAGAGGGCCTTCCAGAGTGGGGAGCTGCGCTGAGAGGCACAGCCTGTCGCCCAGAGATGCCCACTTCTGTTACAGCCAGAGGCCTCCCATTCTGCCCTTCCGGACTCAAAGACCGGGCCTGCCTCCTCTCACCTCTTTCCACTCTGACATGTAGGTTCTGGTACCTGGAGGAAAGACCAGGCCCCGCTTCCTCTCACCTCTTTCCACTCCGACATGTAGGTTCTGGTACCTGGGGGCTCCTGAGACCTGTCGAGGCTCAGGACCCCTGCCCCCCGAGGGCCAGAACCCTTTCCTCTAGCTCTGCTCCCCACGGGGCTTCTGGGCTTGTGGTGCCCCAGAAGCACCTCAAATGTCCCTCACCTTCCAGTCAGCCTGGCCCTGCCTTCATCACTTCCAGGTTGGGGGACCCGGGAGCACAGGATTCATCTCAGCTTTTCTCTGTCCGTGGACCCCACCCTATGGGCCCCAACCCATGGGTCCTTCTAGGTCCGTGAATGGGCCTCTTGGCAGGGCCCACTCCCCCGGGAGGGTGCGAGACACGTGCATGCTGGCGTGGGAACATGAATTCTTCTGTTCTGGAGGACACTGAAGAGGCTGTGTGTGAGCGCCATGTGAGGAGAGGCCGGGAAAAACAGGAAGGCCGCCATAAACCCAGGGGCGAAGCCGTGGCTGCGGCCCCAGCACTTGGGCCTTCCTGCCTGTTTACAGTCCGTCGCCCCAGTGTTTGCCCAGCCTCTGCTGGGGTCCTGCTGGAAGGCTTTCTTACATAAAAGTCTCGCTGCTCCTCTAGACCAAGACACAAACCAAACAGTGGCAGATGCCGCATTTATTTTTCTTGTGGACTCATGAACTCACTTTCTGAAGCTCTTTGGGAGGATGCCCCGGATAGGCCGCTGGCTAGGGTGACAGGGCCCCTTGGGCCCAGACGACAGCGTGGGGTGATGTGATGTGAAGGCTCTTGATCAGAGGGAAGGACAGAGCCCGCAAGGAACCAGGGACGCTGCCCCCTCTGGATTGCCGAAGACTGGGGTCCATTAAAGCCACACCCTCTCTGGCCCTCAGTACAGCTCTGAGCAGCCACAGGGCAGCCCCTCCGGCAGCCAGGGCGACTCTGAAAAATGACAACCACATCTCCTGCTGAAACTACTGTGCCATTTCTCCGTCCCACCCAGGATAAAGCCCAAGCCCCTTTCCATGGCTTCCAGGCACCTTGGTCATTGGGTGAAGCCTAGAGGTCCCTTCTCAGAAGAATGCCTCTACGTGTATAAAATAAAGTACACGGGGTTACTAGATACAGTTATTAGATACTTTTAAAATGTATGACATCGAAGCATATGTGCTTCTTTGTTCCTACTTTCAATGACAAGGTCGGCAGCTGGTCCAGTCGCTGCTGCAGTTCTGGACTTGTGGTGAGCAGGGTACTTCTAGGTGTCTGTGTGGACAGCGACGCGAGTGGGTCTGTGGTCTCTGTTGTTGGCGAGTCCCTGGCGCTGCTGACATCTCTGAGGGTCGTCGGCATCTGTGACTGGGGGGACCGCTCGTTCTCAGGTGGAGGTTGGTGGAAAGAAAGAGGGCGCTTTTCTCCATTGAGGTCCAGGGACCCCACTGCCCCTCCCCCCCAGCCCCGGCCGTCTCCTGTGTCTTGGGTCACTTCCTCTTCCCCAGTCACCAGTTGCACTGGTCTCCTTTTTGTTCTTCGAAGTCCCCAAGCTTGTCTGCAGCCTGGATCCTTTGCCACTGCTGTTGCCACTGCCTGGAATGCTCTTCCCCACCAGTTCTGCAGGGGCCTTCAGGTCTCAGCTCAGGCATCGCCTCCACAGAGAGGCCTTCCCAGCCAGCCTCTAGGAGGGAGCTGTACTCTCCCTCTCGCTGTGCCTCCTACACGGTGCTGCTTATTAATGTTCTCTGCCTGTCACTCCGCCTGAAGTCACCTTGTGTCTAGTGGTGGACACACGCATTTCCTGTTTCTCCCACTGCCCTGGGTGCCCCCTGACAGTGGTGACTGTGTTTTGTCCGGTTCACCACTGGACCAGTGCCTGGCACGTAAGAGGAGCTCATTAAGTATTGGGTGAACGAAGGGATGAATGAGGTGAAGTAGTGGAAATTGGGGCTCTTTAAAAAAATAATTTGTGACATGCGCTTGCCATGCCCAAATTTAATCTCAGCCAGGAGTTTAAACCTAGAGTCACAAAAGTTCAGACCTAGAAGGTACCTTAGAAAGCATCCACTTAAATACCCCTCCCCCCGACCCTTGCTAGATAGATGAGGAAACAGCACAATCAGGAGGCTGGGGCCACAGTCTCTCCTCCGCCGAGTGGGGAAGGCACCCGCGGTTCCTGGCCCAGGCCGGTTCCCCCCAAGGCTGTTAGTCAGAGTCCTCAGCTCCAGGAACTGGGGAGCAGACCACACGAGGAGGAAGGGGTTCTCTAATGTCTGCTGGATGGAACATCAAATAAGGACATTGTTAGTTAATAAGCTAATTGTTCACATAAGAAATTTAATTAGAGGGCTCAAATCAAAGGAGTTCTCAGAATGCCCAAAACTTCGAAGGCTAGAACGTCATTGTGAAGATAGAAGATTGTTGAGGTCTGCAAATATTTCTCAGTGACGCAGAAAGTTCCATTGGGGAAAAGTGTGGCCTTTTTATTTATTTAGCTCAGTCTCGTTGCGTACTTTATTCTTTCATTAAAAAAAAAAAAGTAGGAGGGGACTCGAGTGAAAGAGTTGATTATTCCACTGTTTGGCAATATTTCTGTAGGAACTGTCCAAAAGCTATATAATAAATCAAGGCCCCCTCCACACCCCCTGGCGAGACTGACGTTTATGAGGAGGCTGTTCACAGAAATTAGCTGCTGTGGTGCCCTGTGCCCTCATGGGCGGACGGGGACTGGGGAGATTTCTCTTGCCTGGTGGCAGAGCCTCTTACCAAAGCCTTAACTCTTTCCAGGAGCAGCAGCTCTAAGCGGTGGGGGATTCCTAGAAGAAAGTGTAGAACCTCAGCATTGAAGAAAAACACCGTAACAATGTGTAGACTGCTTCGAGCCAGACTAGGACCTGGCCATTTGTGCCCTCAGCTTTGTGAGTGTTCGTTGAACAAGAACTCAGCCCACAGATACTTGTCAAGCCCCTATTATGTGCTAAGCATTGTTGCAGGCACAAGCAGTGCAGTCTCGTGGAAGGACCTCGGTCACTGGCACTAAGGTCAGACGGTGGCTCTGCTGCTCTGAGCTGAGTGACGTGGAGCAAGGTGTTCACTTTCTCTGGGTGGCAGTTTCTGTCTGTAAGATGGAGACACTAGTGCCAAGCTGGCAGAGCCCGTGGGAGGGCCAGCAGAGTGCCTAGCACATGCCATCTCCATTGTCATCATTGTCATCACTGTCGTTGTCATCACTATCGTGGTTCTGGTGGCTTGAGGACAGAGGTTGAAGGCCCTTTGGAGGAGCTTTGGAGTGTCCCAAAGTAGCCAAATTGGCTACAACTGATGAATAGAGCTAGTTGTTTCTCTGCTGACATCACATGGGCCCAGCGCCCCAGGGTCATTACCTTAGGGTCATCTGGGTCCTACCCCTTCTTCAGTCCCTGCCTCCAGCCTCCTCTTCCTGGAGGCCCACTCAGATCAGTCCCCATAGCCCTCCCTCCGCCTTCCTGCCCTTGCCCCACAGCACGCCTGGGGAAGCTGATAGTGCCGTACTCTGTCCAGACCCCTGGCCTGCTGGGTTTCTTTGCAAGGACATATGGTCGTTTTGGGAGGTTTCACCCAGTGTCCTAACGGGGAAAGCATGGAGGTTCGCTTTATCTGAAAGGCGGTTTTTAAAAGGGGAATGAACTTGGGGTGTTCCTTGTGCAACTAGAAGTTGAATGAATAAAGACTGGGTCTGCTGTCCGGTTACACAGTGGGGCAGTGGGGACAGTGACCTTATTTCCTTGTTTTCTTGTTGACTTTTTGCTCCCTGATGAGTCTGTGGACTCCGAGAGGATGGTCAGAGCCTCACTATCTTTGCAGCCTCCACGGTACTATGGCTGAGGGGCCCCTGCTTGTTTCCTCTGGGATGCTGGCCGGCAGGAATCACCCCATAGCCTCCAGCAGCTGGGATCTCAGGGCCTCTGTCCCACGAGGGTTTGGGGGGAAGCCCAGGCCTAGATCAGCTCAGTCTGACCCTGGACCCCATCCCTGGGGTCTGCAGCCTCAGGGCTGCTCAACTCTGCTGTCTGATCAGCAGTGGCCTCTTAATTCAGCCCATGGTGGTCTCTGCTGCCACAGCCTCGGTGTCAATGAGTGGAATGAGGTGGCTTGGGCCCCCTTCCCGAAGATGTGGTGGGGGCTAGTCTGTGCCTCAGATGCCTCCCCTTTCTGCTCACTCCTGCTCACAGGTTACTGTGCCAGGCACACATCAGGGTCTGGAAAGGATTCTGGGCTCCTGGGATGGGTCCTGCCCCACTCAGGGACCGGAATGTCTCCGGCCTCTTCAGGTCTGCCTGGCTAGCGAGGGAGCTCTTGATTTCATCGTCAGGGAAACGTCATTCTTGTCCTTGGGGTGATAAGGGCGCGCCACGTCTGTCGTCCTGCCACTTGCCATGCCCCGATAAGGCACAGCATCTGCTCGTCTTTGAAGGGCAAGATAAATTTAGATGTGGCGGATTTAGAACATCAGGTGACTTGTTGGTAGCTACAGCTCTCAGGAGGGAGAGGGCAGCCTGACTTGTCTGCCCATGGTTTTTCGGGTGTTAGTCTCCCCGCTCCACCAAGATCAGTAGCCACCTGAAGTCAAGGGGCTGGGGCCTCAGCACCTGGCACGAGCTTGGGTACCTGGGAGATGCTCAGCAATCCTAGTCACTTTAGAAGAGACGTAGAATGGCACACTGATGGGGATTTTACAGATGACCTGGAATTGTGATTTTCAAAGGCTGAGCTGTAGAATGGGGGTGGGGGTGTGGTCCAGAGAAAGCTTCTACCTCATCAGGGTCGCTTTCTACCTTTTATGTTTGGGCCTCTGTGTAAGATTTTATTCCAGGGTTAAAACCAAGCGTGAAACCCACCGGGGCCAGGTCTCCCATTTTCCAGATAAGTAAATTGAGTCCCAGAGAGACCAGTGACTGGCTAAGGTCTCCTCATGGCCTGACCCCAGACAAGCTTCCCCCCACTGTCTCAGTTTGTCACAACAAAGTGTCACAGTCTGGGGGCTTAAGCGCCAGGAATTGATTGTCTCACACTCGGAAGGGTAGGTCCCCTCTGAGGGCGAGGAGAGACAACTTGTCCCAGGCCCCTACCCTAGCTTCATTCTGGCGGCGTGCTGGAATCTTGGCGTCCCCGTGCTGTGGAAGCAGCACCCGTCCCTGCCCTCGTTTTCCTGGGGTGGTCTCCCTTGCATCTGTGTGTGTGGGTCTTTGTCTAGATTGTCCCCTTTTACAAGGACATGGTCATTTTGAGTTACAGCCCACCCTAAGGACCTCATGTTTACTTGAATACCTCTGTAAAGGCCCAATTTCCAAATAAGGTCACATTCTGGAGTACTAGGGGTCAGGACTCCAGTGCATCTTTTAATGGGGGACACAGTTCAACCCCTGCTGCCCACCTTCTCCCATGATCTGTGGGGGTCCAGTTCCAGGAGCCAGGGGATCCTGATCCCCACCAGCTCTGAGGGCAGACCCTTCCCTCCCTCCCGCCCCTGGCTGGGGGTCAACCCCTGCAGGCCCAGGCTGACTGCTTCCCCACAGGCCACAGGAGTATCTACGGGACGGTGAACTTCGGTCCAAACCATGTGGCCTGGGGCTTTTCATTCCCCATGTTGTTGTTCTTGTTCGAGTCATAGTAATGGGTAAACTATTTTGCCAAAAACATACAGAAAATTTTAAGGAAAGGCCACCCATAATTTTACCACTCAGCTCTAGCTGCCTGTAACACCTCTTATCCCTTCTAGCTTTGTCCTGTGCTTATACCTGCAGTTTTGTTTCTTTTTTTTATCAATAAAATGCCAAAACCATTTTCCCATGACATTACCATTCTTCGTGAACGTGATTTTTGGTTTTCCATTTGACACATAATTACGGAGTGTCGGGCACCGAGGCTGCAGCTGTGACAAAAACACAGAATTATTCTCAAGGGCGGCCATCCTGCCGGCGAGTGGTTACACCTGTGGGCGTGGGGCACTAGCTCGTTGCCTTCCACCCAGCATCCAGCCAGACCCCAACTGACTCCCATCTGTGGCTTATTTATTTTCTGTGGGTGATTCTTCCTCGAAGCAATCCTGAATATAAGCCCTTGCCCAAGAGCCCAGCGTAAGCCTGATTTTTAAAGGCTTCGTATCTATCCTGTGTAGATATTGTTCTAGTTGGTGTGTTCCCCGCCCCCAGCTTTTGTCATTATAATTATTATTCAGATGAACATCTTTGTACTTAATTGTGACATTTCCAGGTCTGGCTCCGAGGGTAAGAAAGCCCACACTGTCCTTTTGAAGGCCAGGCGCACTTAGCTAAACCTGAGCAGCGTGCGCAGTGACCTCTGCCTCCTTTGCTTCCTCTGGAATGTTCCGTCTCCAGCTCTGCATCTGCAGACATCGTTAACCTGAAATATGCTGCTGATGGGCAGAGGAGGCGAGGTTTGGTGAGACCCTGGGCCCCGCCCGCCAGCCCCAATCCACTGCAGTCGCAGGCAGGAGAAGTGCTTTTCTGTCCGGTTTACGGCCCGTCGCCGAAGAAAGGGGAAAAACAAGCTGGTTTATGCAGCAACGGGGACCTCAAACCAGCACAAGAGGCCAGCCGACCCTCAGCAGCCCGAGCATGACAGCGTTCTGCCCCATAAAGAGACGCTGGGACAACACCTTTAACGGTCTCTGCCCAGACTCTATTTATGGAATCCGTGCCCAGGCTCCGTCTCTTCAGCAACACCTTGGCAGGTCTCTCCCGGCGTCTGTCTTGCGTGTTAAATACTCCTTGTTCCGAGTACCCGGAGCTAGCACCCAAGACGGGGTGAGAAGAAAAAATGTGGGTGAAAGGAGATTTGGGGCCAATGTAAACTTTTCAAATTAAAAAAAAAAAACCCCAACCAAAGAACAAGAAAAAATTTGCCCCCTCAAGAGCTCCGGTTGACTCCCAGCTGCGGCCCTTCCCAGCCAGTGCAAGACAGGAAAACACCAACCCAAGAAAGGCGTCAGGTGCTGCTTTTCCCCGCTTTACCCTTGTCCTGTCCTTGCGTCATCCTTAAAAATTATTTTTCAAATGATCTTTTGGCTCTTTTTCTCCTTACAAAGATAATATACATCCATTGATAAAATTTCCAAAATATAATCTGAAAAGAGGAAAATTAAAAATTGCCAACGAGGTAACTGCTGTTAACATTTTTGTTTCTGGCTCTTTCGTAGTTTGTTCTGCTTCTAGAGAGGTAATTGCACCCCTGTCATCGGTTTCCCTGCCCCGAAGTCGGTTGTCACTTTAAATTGAAACATGCCATTGTGGAATTCCTGCTGGGCTGGGAGGCGGAGGCCTGGGGAAAGTCACTTAACCTTGCTTTGCTCATCTTTAAAGTGGGACCCAGTAATCTCCACCTTAGTGGATGATTAAGCGGCCAAAGGAATTTCTGGTACAAAGTAATTTGTAATGCGCTCTGCAAACTGTTGTGCCCATTTCTGTGTGATTGCGGGACCTTCGGATTGGACAAATGGCTGAAGTCATTTTCCTGTCTTCCTGGTGCACTGTGACCCTTTTTTCTGAAGCTGCCCTGTGTCTGATCTTAGTGAAAATCACCACCTCCCTCCAGCTGCCCAGAGACCTGGAGCCTCCCTTCCCCTCTGCCCTGCCACCCCTGCCCCTGCCCAGTGCACATGGCCAGTCTCTCTCTGAGTCCAGGCAGCTCTGCCTCCGCAGTGTCTCCTGGGTTGGCCCTTCTCTCCCCAGCCCCGCTGCTCCCCTCACGCTGGCCACCTTCCTCTCCTGCCTGGACTCCTGTGTTGCTCCCAACTCCCTCCAGGCTCATCCCTTTCCAATCAAGCTGGAGGTCCTCTGTTAAGTAGCCATCTGCCTCAACAGCTTTCCATTACAGTCAGGATGGAGCCACAGGTCTTACTAAATAATGCCTTGCTTACTGCTCCATCTCCACCCATCCTACCTCCCCCTGACTCAGCCTTCCCTTCACGTTCCTCCATCATCAGCTTGGGTGTCATTAACCCAGGAGTGCCCGGCTGCTGTGGACACTGAGCCCCTGCCTCAGGCAGATCAGCCGGGACGAAAGGAGCCAGGGGCTAGCCCAGCTCAGTCACGGTGGGATGGAGACAGTGAAGAGCATGATGAGCTCGGGTGTCAGAGGGACCTGGGTATGAACCAGGCCCTGTTCCTTACTGACTAGGACTCTGGACAAGTGATCTAATGTCTCTAATCCTCAGTTTCCCTATCTGCAAAATGGGAACAGGAGCCTCTCGGGGAGTAAATGAAGACGTGTAGGGGGAAGGCTCCGCACAGGGCCTGGCACACAGTGAGGGCTTATAAGCAGCAGCTGCTTTGCCATCGTCTTCCTGTGCACCATCACTTGTTCCTCAGCATCACTGCCATCAGCATTCCTGTTTAGTTCGGAGCGCTGCTTCCTGGTTCCCCCCCAGCGGCGGTTGCCAGGTCCTGCTGGTGCTAAGTTTATCTGTTCATTCATTCGTTCATTCATCTGTTAGGCCCTCACTCTGTGCCAGGGATCCGGGGAGCTGCCAGGTGGTGCGGAGCTGCTTTCACAGGTGGCTCTTGGCAGCATGGGCGGGGCCACATTTATTGCCTTTATGTAACCTGAATCTAACTCTCATCCCTCAGACCACTATCTACTAACTCTCAGCAGCCTGTAGAGGGTCTGGATGGTCCACCCCTGTCTCAGCTGTCCATCCACTCCTCTTCTAGCAGGAAGGGCCTCAGAGACACAAGGGGTGATAGACAATCCCATCCATGAATCCCTGTTCAGCTTTCACTCTGGGCAAGGCCTGCGGAGGGTCCCAAGGGGAGAGATGAGGCCTGCTCTGTCCCTTATGGACCTGTCCCTTGTTGGAAAGACAGGGCAGAAAGCACACAGAAGATGCTGGGAAACAGCCGTGTGAAAGTGGACAGCTGTCAAATGTCTGTCCTCAGTGCCAAGTGCCTGGAAGTTGGTGGGGACCTGGGTGTGAGCCAGGCTCTGTTCCTTACTGACTAGGACTCTGGACAAGCGACCTAGCATCTCTAACCCACAGCCTCCCTATCTGCAAAATGGAAATAGGAGTGTCGCAAGGAGAAAACGAAGACGTGCGTGCATGTGGGACAGGAAGGTTCCGGTCAACTAGTGGGAGAAAGGGGAGACTCTGGGGTCAACAGGTTCCTCATCATCTGCATCACACAACTAGCAAGCATTTCCTGGGCACTTAGTGTGGCTGGGCATCAGGCTAGTTGCTTTACAGACAAGCTCAGAGAATCATTACAAAACCCTGTGGACCAGGTGCATTTTCCCCACTCCTGTTTTATGGGTGAAGATTCAGAGTAAACTGCTCAGTTACAAAGCTCTGGAAGAAGCAGAAACCTGGGCCTGAGTGAAGGCCATGCTGGCCGTGGGTTTCTGCTGTGCAGGCTGTGCTCTCTCCATGGAGGGAGGACAACATGGGACCCATCCGGGAGGTGAAGTGTGCACTGCTTTCCTGGGCTGGGTGAGGAGCAGTCGTGAGGGAGAAGGCCCGAGGGAGGCGGGCAGGCCAGAGACACTGTCCATGCCTCCAGTTGAAAGGTTAGGTGTCTGTCCCCTAGGTAGTAGGGAGCCAGTGCATGTTCACCTCTGATAGCCCCTGCAGCCATCCTCAGGGTGAGCGCAGAGAACAAAGAGTGGCTGGGACAGAATAGGTGGGCTTCCAGGGCAGTATGAGATTCCCTCCCTGCTCCAGATATTCATGCTTTACCTACGGGGCCAGGGAGAAATGAGACTATGTTTCTCAAGTGCCCAGCCCGGCACCCGGAATGGGCCATAAATGGTCCCCACTTCCAAAGACAGCACACCGTGGCTCAGGCTGGAGCTTCTCTCACCTACAGCGTCAGGCTGGGGGCAGGCTTCTCTTTGTGATGCTGGGTCATGGGGTGCCTTTCATATCACCTGTGAGGTCTTTGAGCCAGCAGCTGTTCCCGCCGCCCACCTGTCTCTCCCCTCCTCTTTTGGGGGGGGTGATTTCTCGCTCCCCTGCTGTCTGTTTTCTCTCCCTCCTCCCCCTGCAGGGCCTTTTGGAAGGTGGCAGATGGGCATGAATGTCACACTGGCCACTTCTTTGCCTGTGCTGTGCCTGGGCCCAGCAGAGAGACCATCTTGGTCACGTCCATGTGGGGCTTGCAGACCCAGGCTGACGGGGGGTCAGAGTGTGAGTGTGGGATGCAGAGGGGGCTCTCCACCCCTGACAGTCCCCTGGCCTCTTCCTCTGGCCAGCCAGCCATGAGACTCACTCATTCCCTTGGACTTTTGCCACCCTCCGTCCCCATGTGGCTTTAATATGAAAGGAGTAGTTTTGAGCTGTGCTTGCCTGATGATGTGCTAACCACCTCCCTGCCCCCAGTCTGCATGCCTCCTGGGTTCCTGTTCCCATCAGCGGCCCTCCCAGCTGCACTGGCAGAAACCTGGGGTTCCTGTCCTGTTGGTTGGATCCGCCCCTCTTCTCCACCCCATTGCCTTGTCACCTGTCACCTTGCTTGGAGTAGGGCCGTGGCCTCTTTGTGGTCCTGTTTCTGGATGTGTTCTTCCTCCTTTCTTCCCATCCAGCCAGACCTTCTTGCTCACTGTTCTTAGCCTTAGGAGCTCATTAGCTTTCCCCAAGACATCCACGTCAAGGCTCCTCACAGATGTGAATGGTCTTTCCGCTGCCTCTGGGACAAAGTCCAAACCGCACAGCCCGGAGGCAGGCCTCTTACCTGGCCTGTCCTCTGCCCTTCTGAACTTGGCCTCTGACTTGCTCCATAAAGTCACACAGAGAGGTCCTGTCACCGTAACCCCTCATCCCTGGAAGCTTTCAGGCTTGTCATGCTCTCGGGTAACCCTCTCCCAACATGGTGGTCAATGGCATGGCCTTTCAAGTCATGGTGCCAATTCCTGCTCTCCTGTTTAGGGGCTGTGTGACTTGGTGCAGCTTGCTTAACTCCTCTGAGCTGAGGGATAGAACAAAAATGATAGTGGCCCTCGTAGATGTCCCTGACCAGGGTTTTACTGTGTGCCAGACACTGTGTCCAGCACTTTGCATCACCCCCTGCGCCTGCCCGATAACCTGAAGAGGGAGGCACTATTCCTAGGCTCACTGGCAAATAAGGAAACTGGGGTTCGTGGCAGTGAAGCCCCTTGCCTGAGGTCACACACCACAAAGAGGCAGAGCCAGACTGGGGTCCTGTCTGGGCGCTGGCCCCCATTCACAGACATGGGGACCACACCATGCACTTTTCAGGGTTGCTAAGAGGTGTACGTGTGGTGGTGCATTTGGAAGTCCCTGTCCAGTGCTGGGCACCCAGTGAAAGGGTTGCTCAGGCCTAATCCTCTGTCTTTCTCCCCACCTGGCCATGTCCATCCCACCTCCAGCGTCAGTAGACCCCTGCCCTAAACAACCGCCGCCCCCACCCCTGCCCCTAGCCCCCCACAGTGGGAAACACAACTTGGCCTTAAGTATCTGACTGTCCTCAGAGGTGGGTGATGTTGCCGCCACCTCCATGTGTCAGCCCCTGCCCAGTGTCTGGGCTTCTCTAGGAGCCGATGAGGTGTCCACAAAGCCCACAAGGGAGTCCCCAGGCCGGGGGGAGGTGGACAAGAGAGGGCCTGGCTGGCGGGGGGCCCAGGGAGGGGTCCTCTGGAGCAGCCCTTGAAGCCCTCGCCTGGGTGGGGCTGCACCCAGCCTGGCAGCCCGCCGCCAGTCTGCAGGGTCTGGGCATTTATTTCAGTTATTTCCTGGCTGTGACCTCCTGGGTCAGATGTATCATTTCCTGGACAGGAAGGAAGAAGCCACAGGGCTTTACGACGAGTGAGCACAGTCCCACCGACGTTGGCTTCCTGCTTGTGCGACACTGCAGTCAACCCTCGGGCCTGTCTATGGGGCCTGATGGCTCCTGACAGACCCAAGGCCCCTCCGGGACATATGGGCTGTGGCGGCCGGGCTGTGGCGCCTCAGCCAGCTGACAGGCTACCTGCTGACCTTCCACGTGCCATCAAAGAAGGGTGGCTGGCCCCTGGGCCCTGCTGGGAAGACCTCCTGGGGCTCCCTGCTCACCTGAGCCCCAGGTTCTGGCCAAGGCGCTGGGGGAGCCAGTCTACCCAAGCTCACCAGAATGAGCAGGTCTTCCTTGTGGCTCTCCTGACAGCAGGGCCCTCTGGGACGCAGCTGGCCGGGCCTCTCTCAGGCTCCACTAGGGGCATCTGGGGGGCTGTCTCCTGGGAACAGAGGGAGGCCATCCTGCAGAGACCCGACTGCTTTGCCGTCTGTTGGGTTACCTGCCCATCTCAGCATCAGGGGGCGGTGACCATTTCTGGGCACTGGTTCATTTCGGCCAACTGCTCAGTCCCGAGGGCTGAGGCACAGCCGGCACCTGGCCATCTGAGGGGAGACCAGCCCTGTGCCGTCTTGTTGCCCTCCGGCTTTCTAGAACAGTCTGCAGGGATTCCCTCTTGTCCACGGGACACAGACTGTCCTCCTCAGCCCGGCACCTGGGACCCCCTGCTTTACCATGTGTGCGCACATGAGCACGTGCGAGCCTGTCACCAGCCTGAGTGTCCTGACGGCCAGCTGCAGGCTCTCTTGTGTCCCTCCCGCTGCCACTGAGGTCAGAGCAAGTGACTCTGAGCTGGAGACACAATCTGCAGGGGAGGCCGTGGGGGTCCGTGGAGACTGTTCTGGGCCAGGGGCTAGATGTCCCCATTTCTGTGGGCTCCCACTTACCCAGTTCCTTGCCTTAGCGTCCTGAAGCCACACACTCCAGCTGTCCAAGCTGCAGTTTTTGTATTGCTTTGTTCTCGATGAACGGACTTTCTTTTTGGAGCAGTTTTAGGCTTGTGGAAGCATTGAGCAGGAAGTGCAGAGAGCTCCCACGTACCCCCTCTCCAAGCCTCAGCTTTCTCCCCTCAAATGGGGACAGACACTCACTTTCTTCTTCCTGTGCTGGGGCGCTCACCCTCACCCTCACTTTATGGACGACGTAGCTAAGGGACTTGCTCAGGGCCACTGGCTGGTGACTTCAAGCATCCAAGGAGGCAGGGGGCTGGATGAGCTGCCCTGCTTCTGCCTCCTGCTGTGAGGGACCCTCGGTTGTGAGGCCTTCTCAGGGGTGTAGAGTCTCCCCAGGAGAGGCGAGATCTCCTCCACCTTGGTTTGTAGCAGGGAGTGAGCTCAGCCCCTCCCAGTGGCTACCAAGCTCCCAGGTCTGTCCTGGCGACTCCTTCATTCATTTGTGCAGCGAGGCTGCGGGCTGACCAGGGGGCCATGCTGGTGCCCGGGCTGCAGATCTGAGGTCTGGGCCAGCTTCTGAGTGACAAGTTTAGATTCTTCCTGGTGTGTCAGCGCAGGAAGGCCTCATTCTGGGAGCCCCGTTCCCTCACTTTGCAGGGGGCAGGGGGAAACTGAGGCACCACAGAGGATGGGTGAGGCATGATGGAGGCTGAGGACTACAGGAGACCAGGTGGGACCCCGGGCTTCTGGCTTAGTAGCCAGTACCTGTGGTGCCCTCGCTGAGGAGCCTGGAAGGCCCAGTAGTGGCATCTCCCACCGGGGTGGGGGTGGGGAGGAGCAGCTCTGGGCCTGTGCAAGAAAGGACCCATTCCTGGGCCTCCTCACATCCTGCCTTAGAGCTAAGTAACCACTTGCTCTAGGTGGTTACTGTTCCCCACGCTGAATGAGGGAAGGGCTTTCCCTAGCATCCTGAACCTTCCCTAGGAGATAGGGACAGCTTGGTAAGCAGAGAGGGAGGGGGTGGCCTCACCTGTGCCTGTAGGCATGGCCAGGCAGTGCCAGGGGAGTTTGTCCTGCTCTGTTCCAGTGTCCACACTTCCCCATGAGGAAGGGCAGTGTGGTTCCCATGAGCAAGCTCATGCCCGCCAGGACGGAGGCTGTGCCTCAGTTCCTGTGTCCCCAGCATGTGCCACCACCCCTGCACACAGTAGGTGTGGTTGTATGTGTGTTTAC
This sequence comes from Macrotus californicus, assembly GCA_007922815.1. Classification (NCBI taxonomy): domain Eukaryota; kingdom Metazoa; phylum Chordata; class Mammalia; order Chiroptera; family Phyllostomidae; genus Macrotus; species Macrotus californicus. Next base: position 80,134 of record VMDR010000451.1, on the reverse strand, counting down.
TGAGGAGTCCTGAGGCCTGGCTTTAGTTTGTGCTCTGCCAGTAACCACCCACCAGCACCCTCTTTGTTCAAACTACTGGGAAGCCCATGGCCAAGTTTCATGCCAAAAGCATAGTCCAGCTCTCCATTACATGTCCTGCAGGGAGCTCATTTTATCCTCCCTCCCTCTTGGCTTCTTACTTCCTGTTCTTTATCTTTCATCAAACAATTGAACATGTGCTTTTATTGGGAAAGGCTGTGGGTCCTTTTGGGCCTCGAACAAGCAATGCACGTTAGAAAGGAAAAGGAGAAAAGACTCCCTGTTCCACCTGGGAAGCAGGTATGTCTGACCTCTGCTGCTCTCCCTAGAGAGTGAGCAAATTAGCACCTGTCCTGCTGACTTCAAGGAACAGATGAGCAGAATGCATTTGACAGGCCAACGTGCTAGGCACAGCCAGGCTGCGGCCTGCCCCAGGGCTCTAGAAGATGAGGTTGTCCCTAAGAGGAACCGGCTGTGGAGCAGCCAGCCTAGGGGGCAGACAGAGCTTGCCTGGCTGGGCACACCTGGCCAGCTTCCCATTTTGGAAAAACTGTCTGAGAGTCTGGCTAGACAGACCATCGGAAAGTGCCCTGGGGGGGAATAAGACATCACAAGTCACGGCACCGGCGGCAGGCCAACCGTGTGTATTGCGTCACTTTGCTTCTCTGTCCCTGGTGAAAAGATACAATGACAGAGCATCCGCAGGGAACCAAGATGGTGACGTTGTCCAGAAAAGAGGAGCGCTTGATTGAAAAGAATAAATAGGCATGCTGAGGGTGGCCAGAGGGCAGGACTGCTTGCTCAACCCTCAACCAAATAGGAGGGCTGCTTGGAGGTCCTGGCCATCCGCAGGAGACAGATGTTTTGAGATGCTGGCAAGAGTTGAGCAATCTCCCGTCATCCTCTGCTCTCTTCCCTCCCCACACTTTGGCCATCATAAGAGAAAATTTGAGCGAAAGATCTCTGGGCAGAGTGGTTAAATGTGGTCCATTGGCTGTGCTCAGAGAAGGGCTCATGGCTAGGGACTGAGGGAGGACAGAAAAGAGGACGTCCAGTCCGTGCCAGAAGGAGGCAGGGAGGGAGCTGAGGGGGCTGGGTTAACAATGGGCCTGCCAAGCCACAGCTAAGGGGAGAGACGTAGCTTTGGGAGATGGTACGAGGTGATGCCCCGTCTGGCTGTTTCTAAAGGTTCTGGAAGGAAAGCAGTGTCTTTAAGGCCAGGCTGGGTTGGGTTCTTTGCTATCCCACGTTCTCGCTGCATGGCCTTGGGCAAGTCTTTCACCTCCCAGAAGCAGTTCCTCACTCATACCACGGGGTAAACACGTAACACATATTTCCCTGGATCTTCATGAGCACCAGCTAAGACTTGGGTGGGCAGCCCTTGTACTCAGGTGTGGAAATCACGTCACTGGGGCTGGAGGCAGTCGTCGGGACTGGGCATTGGGTCTGTCTTTCTGCAGACCTGGCGACAGCCTTCCTGGGGCCATTGGCCAGCAGCCGCTTTTCCCCCCAGTCAGGACTGAATGGTGAAAGCCAGGTCTCCTGTCCCGGACGGGTTCAGCTGCCATCACCTCCTAGTTCTCTGGGTTCCTGGGATCCCTAGGATCCTTAAAACCGCCACGGGCCTGAGGGGGTTACTCCGCCCCATGCCGCTGGCTGTCGCTCCCAGGGGAGGCTGTGCAGCCTGCAGAGTTCTCTCCACACTCCCAGTGCACATAATTTCCAGACGGTCCAGGGAGCGAGTGACGTTTGCATTCTCGCTTTACAGACCAGGCTCCTAGAAGTTGCCCAAGTCGCTGCTTTATAGGCAAGGCCTGGCCCACGACTGCTCACTGCCACTTCAGGGGGCTGAATCGGGTGGTAACCACCGCACAGCCTGCCTGGGGACGGGGTGAGGACACTGTGCAGATGGTCTGGGCTGGGGTGGGGTGCGAGTGAGCCCATTCCTGCTAGATGAGCTTTCTGCCTCTTTCATGGGGATCCTCCAGCTTCAGCCCCTTCTGCACAGCACTCTCAGGCTGTCTGATCCAGAGCAGCCGGCCACCTCCACCTGTCTCGTTTTCTGAGCACACCATTGGACCGTGGAAAGGTGAGGTGGTGGGAGAAGTGAGTTACCTTCCCATCTGAGTTGCCAAGTAAAACATTCTGTACATGCCAAGAAACATTTTACTTGGTTACTTCTTCACAGGCCAAGTGTACTGTTTTCTATCAAAACATTTCCATCATTCTGAAAGTGTCTCTGACACAGAAGCTGCTCCCATGGCATCCCTGTCACAGCTCACATTTCATTTGGGATCCGGTGCTTTCAGAATGTTACCACTTCTCGCTTTGCGTAAGGACCCTACTTCCTGATGGAAATATTTTGCAAGAATGTTTTCGGCTGTCATGGTGGTGCAAAACTCCTTCAGAAGGTTTTCTTTGTCTGGTTCAGTGAAGCTCCTCCTTTCTGTGAAGTCCCTGCCGTGTGTCACTGGCCAGTATGGTTCTTGCCAGGGTGTTATGAAATGGGTCAAATCCCATTCCAGCAAAAGCTGCTTGAGGTTCATGGAAGTGTTTGCGGACACAATTGAAGACTCCTCTGCTGATAGCCCCCTTCTTATGTGTAATTTTTGATAGAACATATACCCAAAACAGAAGAATTTGGACACCCTGGGAATGTGCAGGAGTGGACCCTGGCTGTGCTCTCTGTCCAGGTCTCTGATATGGCTGTGAGAGAATGTTCTGCTCATGAGGCAGATATTCAATGGCTCCTTCTAGACCCCAGGTGCTGGATCAATCAGAGATGAATGCACCCCGGCCCAGCCTCAAGGAGACTAGCTGACAGGGAATTGAAGGTGCATGTGCGTGTCATCCCTCAGTAGTCAGAACCACGTCAGACGGGAGGCACGTGCGTGTCATCGCCCAGTACGTCAGAACCACGTCAGACGGGAGGCAGCATTGTTGTGTGAGACAGTTTTGGATGGTGCACAGATGAACTGGGGTTGTGCATTTATTTTAATTCACATCATTAAAAAAAGCAATAACTGCAGCAATAATTTCCCGTATGATATTGCTTGGAAAGGCTAAGCTGAAAAAAGGTGGGAGAGAGAGTCCATTAAAACCCAAGTGAAAGAAGAATATCGAGTCCACACTGAAACTAGCTAAATGGTGACAGCTATTATAGGTGGCAGATATGGCAAAAAAAAACCATGGCAGTGGCTCCCATGGGGAAGTTAAGTTCAAGTTTATTGTGTGCTGATGGGAGGTCAGGAGCTTTAGCTTTGTTGTCGTCCAAGATTCAGGAAACTCTTAGAGACGGTAGTGTTACTGTCCTAGCTAAGCATCGTCGAAAGTGGTGCTCAAAGGGGTGAAATGGTTTGCCCAAGGTCACATGACTAGTAAGCAGAAGAATTTGGATTTGAACCCTGTGCTGTCTGACTCCTGATCATGAACCACTATGCTAAATGACAAAGAACTGCAGTCGGCCAAATAAAGAAGTAATGATTTTCTCCCTAGGATATAATCCAGGAAAGCTTCCTAGAGGAGGTGGCCTTGACCGAGGGGCAGGATTTAGGGAAGGAGGTTTGGGTGGTGAGGCAGAGCATCCTATGAATCACATACCTGTGATTTTTGGCTAGATGGTTTACACAACATTTTTCTCTCACATAAATGAAGTTTTGAAGTAGGTTGTAGGTTGGCTTTTCTGTATCAGCAGGGACCCAGGGTCCTTCTATCTCTCTGCTCCAGACATTTCATGGTCCAAGAGGGCTGATGCTGCTCCACCCATCACATTCTTCTTCTAGGAAGTGGAATAAGGAAGGGAGGGAAAAGGGCAAATGCATGTTTCTCTCAGTGAGTCAACCACCTGTAAGGAGCTTTTCTGGGAGCTGAGCCTAACAGCTTATCCCCTCACCTTGGTCAGCCCTGGTTCTGGGGAGGCTGCCCCCTGTGTGCTAGTGAAGGACGAGGGAACAGCAGCTGAACGGAGAGGGGAAAGCCTGCTCTGAACTGGGACTGGCTTCTGGGGTGGCCCCAGTAAGCTTGGTCTGTTTGGGGTAGTTTGGCGCGTTGGTTTGGTGTTGAGTTGGACTGGAGAGTTGCAGCGGTTACGCCGTCCCAGGCGGCCCCGGCCCCCTGTCCCATCAGCCCCTCTGAAAAGACATGAGCTGCTCTTCTGAGTCCCAAACCCTCCAGCTCCCCAACCTCCCCCGCTCTGGTGCAGTGACAGCAGAAGCCACAGAGCCGGCTTTCCCTGCAGCTCAGCACTGAGTCTTGAGCTTGACTCTGAGCCCTGCGTGGTGCTCACAAGCCCCAGGTGAGCCCAGGGCCCCGTGAAGCTCTCGGCAACGTGAGTGCTGGAAAACACAGGTTGCCTTCCACTCCCCAGTTCTCCGGTTCTTGGGCTTGCAGGCTGGCTGAATGCCAGGAATTGTAGATTTGGAGAGTTCTCTCAAATCAGCGATGCTCTTCTGAGTGGCCGAGGTTGTTCTGAGGATTGTTCGTGAAAGGTCAATCATTCAGGCGAAGCCCCCTCTGCTGAGGTTGGGGGTCTTCTTTGTTTGAAATGGTCCCTCTTCATTTTGGCAGAATTTTTCGCTTTTTGCAAGACTGTGGAAAGAATGTTAGGGGTAAAATGGGTGCTAGAGGTGTGATCAACCCTCATTTTCCCATTTTCTTGGTCAGGAAACTACGCTGCAGCTGGTTAGAGGCAGAAGTGGGGAGCAGTGACCCCACGCTCCAGTGCTCTGTGGGTCCTGTAATTACCTCTGAGCAAGTCAAGTCGCATTGTGAAGAGGCTGGAGAGGCTTTCCTGTGGCGATAGAAATCAAACTGCTATTAAAATGCTAATTACAGCAGTCGTGTTTACCATTTAAGCAGGTCCTAGGGAGCTTTTTCTTGGTAACACCGTTAGACATTCTGTTCTCGAAATAGAAAGTCCATATCACTTTCTCATGAAAACTCTAAGTCCAGGCTCTCCCCTATATTCAGCCATTCCTTTTCCGTGGATTTAGCAGGTCCAGCCCTGGCTTCCCGAAATGAAGGCCGGGTGGGGTGGGGTGAGGTGGGGTGAGGAGGAATTGACGCACTTCGGAAAGCAAGCAGGCAGCTCCTTAAGAAGCCGGTATGCAGGGGCCCGGGGGCCCAGGCCAGTTACCTGCTAATGTCATTATACATCTAAGCATTATTTTTAGCAGTAGCATCACTCACTCCTAAAACCAGTTCTGCTGGCTTTATTTCCAGGTTAGATGGTGCAGATGCTGTTTGGAAATGTCTTTTTCTCCCCACATCACTTTTGTCCTGGAAGTACCTGGTGGAAAACAAAATGGCAGCCACACAGCCAAGGGCAATATAAATATTTGTTTGGGAAACAGGAGGATGGGTGCTTTATTTGCTTTGGGGGTGGGTCCCTGAGGGCAGGAAGCAGGGCTGGCCACACCCCTTAGCCTTCTGAGGAACTGGGTGGGGCAGGAACGCTGTGTGAGCTGAGGGCTTTCATTTACTGGCAGACTGGAGAGGGACCTTGGTTCCAGTGACCGATTGAAAGATATCCAACGAAGGGAATGGGACTTTTCTGTAGAGTTGGCTCTGGAGTCTAGAAGAACAATATGTTAGCTAATGTGTTGTATAAATCTGACAAATATTTAAGCACCCACTATGTGCCAGACCTAAGTTAGGCACTGGAGACACAGTGGGGAATGTTCCATGGCCAAGCGACACCGTCACATAACACTATTTATTATGCTGACAGATTCTGTGGGTCTAGAATGCAAAGAGGGAAAAGCAGGGCTTTGTTTTGGTCAAGACTTGAAGGCTGGGAGCTGGAAGACTTCTGCTCACGTGTCTGACTGTTGATGGGTCCCTAGTTCCTCTCCATGTGGCTTCACCGTGGGTCCTGGGCTTCCTCACAGCTTGGTGGCTGGTTCCAAGGGTGAGCATCCCAGAGATGGAGAGCTACACAGAAGCCGCGTCCTTTTTGTGATCCAGCCTCAGAAGTCACAGAGCATCTCTTCACCATGTTCTGTTGGTTGGAGTGGGGACAAGCGCTGGCCCAAACCCAGGGGGAGGGAGCACAGACCCACCTGTCTGTGGAAGGAGCGTCAGTCCTGCTGTGAAAGAGCGTGTGGGGTGCTCGTATGTACATTTGAAAATAAGTGTAAGAGAGACTTGGAGATGTGAGCAAGGGAGAAGAGGCTATGAAAACGGGAATTTAATAAATGAAGTAAAACTTCAGTGGATACATTAAAGAGCAGGTCAGACTTAGTGGATGAAAAAATTAGACAAGGGAAAGATACATTCAGATAAATGCACTAGAATGCAGCCCAGAGTCACACAGAAATAGAAATAGTACAAGGCAGGTAAGAGACATGTAGGATACAGTGGAAGGGCTGATACACATCCAACTGTGTTGTCAGAAGGAGAGAATACAAACTATAGGAATGAGGGGATGTTTTAAGAGATAATGCCTGAGAATTTTGCAGTCTTTGACAAGTATGAAAGCTAAGATAGAAAACTCAATGAATTCGAAGCACGATAAATAAAAAGAAGCCATAAAACAAATACAAATTAAATAAAAATAAGACATATCAGCATAAACCTGCAGTGCACCTAAGACAAAGAGACAATGTTAAAAGTGGCCAGAGAGAAGAGCAGGATTTCCTACCTGGGAACAGCGATGAGATGAGTCTGTTGGATGACTTTACAACAATTGTGGAAGCCACAGATGGTAAAATAGCTTCAATAGGCTGAGAGAAAGTAACCGTTGGTCTGTAATTCTATACCCAGTGGAAGTTCCTTTTGAGAATACGAACGAAATTAGAGGTAGAAGACAGAAGAACAAAGCTTGGATAATTTTCCACAAATTTATTTCACAATAGGACATTCTTCAGGCAAAACAAAACAGCAGATGGAAGGTCTGAGGTGCAAGATGGAATGATGGGCAAAAGCTTTGGTAAATATTTGGCTATATTTAAAAGGCAAATGCTGGCTGTATAAAATGATGTCTCTCAGTGGAGGGATTAAATGAAAAGAAGACAGAATTAAAACACTGAGCAACTAGAACACGTAAGCTGGGAAGCCATAATCGGAATGAAAGCACTCGAAGCTCATTATATCTTTTGCAGAAGGAAAGTAAAGATATTGATGACCTTGGGATTTGTTAATAACAGACAGTATAACTTTGAAACTAGTAGAGAGGCCATTTCCAAATATGGATCAGGACCCTGAGGGGACCCCGAGACCCTTTCAGTGGGGTCACAACTACTTTCAGAACAACGCGTAGTCATTCATAATAATATCACCTTCCCTTTTCACTCCTGTTCTCTCACAAGTGTGCAGTAATTTTCTAGAGCCTGCTCGATGTGTGATAACGTCGTCACTCTGATGGTTAACAGGGTGCATGCTCGTATATTCTTGCATTTTAAATTTGTCTGTCTTATTTTCTAATGTGGAAAATGTTAACAGCCTATAAGCCACACGAACAAAAGCTGTTTGGGGCCCTCGATCACTTTTAGAGGTGCAAAGATGTTCTCAGTCCATAAAGTGTGAGAACCTCTGTAGGTGGCCGTGGGGCGGGGGGGGGAAGGATGAGAGAAACTGAGACTTAAAAGACCATCCATATGAAATGGCATTTTCTGAGCCTTGAGAACAATTAGTGCTATGGAGTTATTTTCATTCTAAAATAACTCCTGGTAGAAATGCTGAAATCCAGAGAACTTACGAAGTGAGGTACTAATGCAGTCTGTAGGCCCAGAGCCTTGATCCGGAGGAATTCCAAGACTGGGTTGTGTTCCTCCTGTGTTACAGTGACACCTACTGAACAACTGGGATATTACAACCCAGCTCTATGGGGCAAAGGCCTGGGAAGACTAAATGCTATATTCAGACTAAAAAGGATGTAGAAAAGAGCAAACTCTGTCAAACAGAGTGTGACATTGTGATAGGCTCAGATAAAACACACACTTTCAAAAAAGACCTAATGACAATACCACTGCCTATAGGCCCTCCTCCTCAGTTAGATAGAAAATTAGTGGTCCATCAGGGAGCCTAGAGGGTCACATCAGAGTCACCTTGGGGCTTTTAAGAAACAAGTAGTTACAAAGTTTCATGGAATTAGACTCTCAGGGCCCAGAATTTTATGTTTTTTAAAAAAGTTCTTCAGGGAACATAGTCACACTTGACAGTATCTGTCCCAGATGGCTCTGCTGAGATGGCCTGTGTCCCACAGGAGCCCCGTCAGAGTCGGGCAGCCGAGCTTTGGGTCCCATTTGTCCTGGCACCTGCCCCTGCCTACCGCTCTTCCACTGGTTGTGGCCTCATCTCTTCCGCTGCTGTCAGTGCCCCGGTGTAGGGGCTCCAAGCCCCAACTCTAGACCCAGCTCACTGCTCATCCCTTCTTGGCTTCTGGGATCCTGTCTGGTTTCTGAGGTTGGGCTGGCCAGAGTCCTGTTGTCCTGCCTGCCTGATGCCTTGTCAGACCAGCCCTTTAACTGGGTCTGGATGGATGTCTACTCCCGACACTGACTAAATCCAACTTCAAACAAGCTTTGAGCTTTTCCAGCTCCTTCTCTTGCCTTTGAGCCCAGGCTGATTCCATTTGTGCCCCAGAACCCGTAACAGGGAAGAGCCTAGAACAGAGACAACTATTAACAATAAGAAGCAAATAACAGAACAGAGCCACAGCCCTCTGTGTGCTTCAGCGCCCAGCAGACAGCCTGGCCACCCTTGGTCCCCAAGCTCACGAGTTTTTACCACGGTCTGCAGGGGGATTTGCCTTCCCGCGTGGGAACCCTTTTCAAATTGACGAAAGAGGAAGACTTTGCTTTACTGAAATTTGCTCGCCAGCTCTCCCTTTTGCAACCTGCCAGTGCTGGGCTCCCACGGCACCTCTATGGTATTGCCAAAGAAGACCCAGCCCCGGGACAGGGAGCTCCCACGCCCCCTGAACAGCAGCACGTGGGTGAGGCCAGGCCAGGGAGGAAAGCTTCTTAGCAACCAGTGAGGTGCGAGAGCAGCTGGGCCAAATGGAGCCCAGAGGCCTGGCCCTGTCCACAGTAATGAAAGTGATCTGTGAATGTTTTTTTCTTCCCCTTTAAATGATAGAGCAGGACTGAGTAAGGAATAGCGATTTAACTGAGGTGACTGTAAGTGCAGGTGAAGCTTGTTTTTGTTCCAAAAATAAAAAGCAACAAATGGGAGACAGGATGGGCTGTGGCCTTCTGCTTACTCTGGTCAGATTCTTCAAGCCCAAGACCGGCTTAGCACAGTAAGGAGGTGCCTTCAGAGGGACGGATGTCTTGTCTACGGATCTGTCCCCTGAGAGAGAGAGACTGAGGCACCAGGTGGGAGTATCCTAGCGGGCCAGTTGGTGCCTGGGGTCTGGGAGATGTTGGAGAAGGTCACAGCCCCTAATGGGGAATGGTGGGGAATGTGCCATTCTGGAGCAGACCTTGACTGCTGCCTCCTGAATTCCTGCCCCTCGGGGCGGGGGAAGCATTAGAGTCTAAATTGTTGTTGGCTTGGCTGCCCTCCAAAGACCTGCGTCCAGGTGCCAGGGAAATTCTGACTGAAGTTTGTTCAGTGACAGCAGTAGCGGCTCAAACTCAGCACCCTCGCTGGCCCCATCATTCACAGCTCTGCTTGCCTTTCTTTCCATGCAAGCGAGGTACCCCACTGCCTCCCCACCTCTCAGCCCCCACCTGCCCCTGTGGCCACATGGTGACCCCTTTGGGTATCAGGGCCTTTCCGTTGCCAGTAGCCACAAGCGATGGGTGGTGGGGACATGCTCCTTGACTCGGACACCTTAGCCCCATGGAGACTGGACTTTGGACAAGGTGTTGAGGCGGCCTTCCAGACTGGGCCAGGAGCATCTGCTGAGCAGATTCCGGGCCGCTCGTGGCGGCTGCATCGATCACACCCTATGCAGAGAGGCCTCAGTGTGGAAAGAATGTGAGCCTTGGACGAGGCCACGGATGGCCTAAAATGGCTTGGCCCCTCCTATCCCAGACCCCGGCTGACTTCCCCATTGTGCGGTGGGGAAGCAGCCAAGGGCCAGCTTGCCCAGTTTCCTGCGCACCAGTGAGTGCCCTGAGCCAGGGGCAGTGAGGGCTAGGAGGCAGAGCTCCTGGGTGGCTGCCCTGAGGGCATGGCTGGCCCTGGCTGGAATGCTGTGCCCATGTTAGCATCTGGCCATCGCTCACAAGCCACTGGATCCTTATCCCCCTTGCTCACCTGAGAAAGCAGATTGATTATGCCCAGAACACAGCAAATGCTCTGCTTATAGTAGGTGCTCTGACTGTGTGGTTTGTGTGGGGTCTCCCAGGTGGTGAGTGGTGGGCCAGAGTTGAACTTGTGTCCACCCCACACCCCAGCCCTGCAGCCCAACTGCCTTCTCCTGGGCCTCCCAGTCCTCTCAGGGAGGCAGGCAGGGTAGAGAGAGTTACAGCCCCATTTAGCAGACCAGGAAACTGAGGCCAGATGCTTGTTAGAGATCATGGAGCTCATAAATGTCAGAACTGAGCCTCAGACCTCATTCTCCATCACACAGCCTGTATCAGTCAGCTCAGGCTGCCACAGCAAAACACCACCGGGTGGCTTAACCAACTGACGTTTGTTTTCTCAGCCTGGGGGCTGGAAGTCCGCGCTCAGGGAACTGATGGAGTTGGTTTCTGGTAAGGCCTCTCTTCCTGGCTTATAGACAGCTGCCTTCTTGCTGTGTCTTTACGTGGCTTTCCTCTGTGTGCAGAGAGAGAGAGAGAGAGAGAGAGAGAGAGAGAGAGAGAGAGAGCAGTCTTTGGTGTGTCTTCCTCTTCTTATAAGGACACTAGTCCTATTGAATTAGAACTTCGTCCCTATGACCGCGTCAATCTCAGGTACCTCCCTAAAGGCCCTGTCCCCGCATTCAGCCACACTGAGGCGTAAGGCTTCGACATATGAATGGGCGGGGGGAGGCACGATTCAGTCTGCTGTGTGTCCTGAGCCCCTTCCACTGTTTTGGGTCCCCCCAGATCACACCAGGAGACGGCAGCTACTGCACACAGAGGGAGTCATTTGGCCTGAGTGTGCAGGAGCCCAGAGATAGGGCTGGGGCAGTTCAAGAAGGCTTCCTGGAAGAGGGGTGTGTGACTCTGGATGTGTGTTTGTGCGTGTATGTGCTGGGCTTGGGTAGCTGGCACATGTGGGACTCTGACCATTTTAGGGCAGCCTCACATGTCGTCCACCCACTGATTCAGATGAGCTGCAGCTGCTTTCCAGGAGCCACTTTCTCTCAACTGATGTGGCAAGAGAGGACTCTCGGGTCCCTGCCTGGCCCACAAGTGAGCTCTAGCTTGATGCAGCCAATTAGGTAGCATTTTCAGGTCTGTAATGCAGAAGGGAATGGAATTCCAGGTGGGCAGGGACGGGCAAAGGAGGGCAGAAGTGGAGCTGAGAACCCACAGGTCCTTCCTTCAGCAGAGAGACATTTGCGAGCAGGCACTGGCCCTGGCCCTGGCAGCCAGCCCCGGCTCCATCAGAGCACGGTCACTCCACAGGGAGGCGCTGTGTGAGGACAGCGTTGCTTGTGGGAGCCCTTGCTGTAAACTTTCTTGCCTCCCTCATCCAGTATCTGCTTTCCCGTCTTAGACTCACGTGCTGGCTGTGACTGTGGAGGGAATCTGCACTTTCAGGTTTAAATGCACTTTCCTGCTGTGTCTGTTTCTGGAATGTGGGCAGTGTTCCCAAGGCAGAGGATTGGGTTCATATACCCAGTCCTCTGTGGGGTCCAGAGCAGATACAGGTTCTGAGTGGGGTTGTAGTGCATGCCTAGCCAGGAGGCTGGAGAGGTTGAGGGACAGTATGGAAGGCTGGAGAGGCTGGGGGACAGTGTGGAAGGCTGGAGAGGCTGGGGGACAGTGTGGAAGGCTGGAGAGGCTGGGGGAGGCTGGGGGAAGCTGAGGGACTCTGCCACTTTGGTAGGACCTCCTGTTTGCCACATTTTTCTCCATGGAGGCCACAGTGCCAGGCACTTCCCCAAAGCAGAACCTATGAGCTCATCCACTTTAGGGGTGCAGAGCCTGTCTTTGGCTTCTCTTAGGTCTATCCCTTGGCTAGCACACCCGGGCCCCTGGTGGGCTCCAGAGGTGCTTTTCACCTTTGTAAGTTGCTTTTCAGAGTTTAACCCACAGCTGAGCTGAAGGGGAAAATGTTAATGTAGTTGAAGCTCTTGCAACCACCTATCCACGTTCCCCATCTCCCATCCCTTATCTTCTTCGTCTGCAGCTGGCCCAGGGTCCTTTGCTGCGGGTCACACTCTGTTCCCAGGCCCCACGTCTCCAGTTTGGTCGAGTGATGCCTCTGCGTGTCTGAGCCTGGGCCCTACTGCTTCTCTGGTGGGAAATGGTGGTTCCTCCTGAGGAAGGAGCAAGTTGCCACCCTCCCTTCCTCTGAGCCCCAAGGGCAGAGCTCATCTCTGGGACAGCAGACAGGCTGCAGGGAAGGTCTCCTGGCCAGGCGGTTCCCGCCTCCCCAGCGCTTGCGGGGAGCAACAGGGGCTTTGGAGCCAAAAAGACCTGGACTCAGACCCCAGTTCCTCTGCTGACACTGTGTGACCTTGGGCAAGGCCCTCAGACTGGCTGTGCCAGGGCAGGGCTCTCCACCCCACAGGGTGGCACGTGGTGAGGGATGGAGTCTGAAAGCGTGTCACTCCTAGTCGGTGCTGAATACATGTGCGATCACTACGGTGTGGGTGTTCCTGGCCCCCGGTGGGTGGATGTGAACAGATTGCTGTCCCCACACATTTATCAGTATATGGCTTTTACTGCTCTCTAACTGCCTGGGTGGAGACTTCATCTTCGTCATGATTGAAGTCATTTCCGTTATTCAGCAAGCCCCATTCATTCGTTCTCCCATCTCTGAGACCCTCCGTGTGCCAGGCCTTGCCCTGGGCACTGGATCAGCCCAGTCATGGATCAGACGGACCCGGGAGGTGGGGCCAGAAACTAATCAGGCAATTACCTGGGCAGACTTCAAAGGTCACCTGCGTTGAGGGCCTTACAGAAGAGGTTATGGGAGCCCAGACTAGAGCCTGTGCTGGGTGCCCAGCACTGGTAAGGGATCTCAGGGGGTTCAGAATTGAAAGGCCGCTCTTGCCCTGAGGAAGTATAGGCACCAGCTGCAGGCTGCCCTACCCCGTGCTCTGTGACCACCAGAGGCATGATACTGCAAGCATGAAGTTAATGTTTAAAACAAGACACGTCAGTTCTTAGGAAGCCCTTGGTAGCCCTGTATACAATCTTGTGTTTAGCCATTTAAATGAAGCCGTGGCCAGGGTCAGAAACCGCCTGGATGCCTTCCCCTTGCATGCATGCGCACCACCCACCTCCCCAGCTCCTTGAGTGAAGACGGTATCATCCCAGGTGCTCGCATGGCCAGCTCAGGGTTGCCCATTGCCCATGCCCTTGGGGAACCCCAGAGACACTTGAGTCTGAGGGACCCAGTGTGGCCTGGACAAGGGCAGTTTCGCACAACCTCTGCATCTTGGGAAAACAAATGTGGTTCTCAGTGTGCTGCCTTGAGTTCCTGGAACCACAGTGTTTGTTTTATGTCATCTTCAGCACAAACACTTCTGTTGACTTCAGAACCTTCCAACGTCCAAACTATAACTCCTACTAAAATGCTCTTTCAATGCGGATCACCCAGGATAGCTCTGGGAAGGAAGACAAAATTGGGCTCTGCATTTCAGAAACTGAATCTTTGAAACGGAACACATGCTTTCTGAGACTTGGGTCCTTTCATTCCACCAGGGCAAAGCCCTCTATTTGCTCAAGTGCAGGGGCACTCAGCGGAGCATGGGGCCCTTGGAGCCTTGTTGGAGTGCTGTGGGTCCTACTGAGGAAGATCAGGTGGGGGCATTGTGTCTGAAGCAACACCTCAGCCTCCCTGGTCTGTTGCAAAGGAGCATGTGAAACTCCACCTGATTTAGGGGATGAGGCTCAGGAGGGTCAGCCTGGTTCCAGTTAACCCCTTGTGTGTGTGCAGTGTGTGCTCACACTGTTTCCTGGTTGGGTGGTGAAGGAGGTGGGTATAGGGGATTTGGACAGAAATATCCAGTGACTGCTCCTTACAAGAGTCGTGGGTAGACAGTACCTACTGAAGGCCTATCACATGCCAAACACCTTGATGGAATCATACCTATGAGGTAGGTCACATTATTTTTATCTCCATTTTAGGACCAAGAAAGTGAATCTCAGAAAAAGATTGTACAGCTAGTAGGGGGTAGTGTCAGGTTGAGAATAACAGATTCAGCTACTGTAACAAAGACCCAGATGAACACAAGTTTAAATAAGGTAGAAGCTTATTTCTTTTTCATGGAACAGTGTTTGGGAAGGGGTCAAGGGCTGCTGTGGATGTTCTATGTGGCTATTCCATCCCTTCTGTCTTTAGGATATTGCCCTCTTCTATGTGGTCCAAGATGGAGCCCCACTGTGTCTGCTTTCTAGTCTATAGGAAGAGGGATGGTGAAAGAGTGGACCTTCTCCTTTAAGGGCATAATCAGAACTAACTGGGACCCATTATTTTGGCCAAAACTTGGTCATCTAGCCACACCTAGTCACAAAGGTGATTGGGAAATGTAGTCTTTCTTTTGGGTGGCCATGTGTCCAGCTAAAAGCAGGAGTTCTGTTACAACAGGAAACACAATGAACAGATGTTGGATGAGTGGGATGTGAGTCCAGGTGGTCCACGTCCCTCACTTCTCCACTGCCTCTCACCTGGGAGGAATTCTAGGTCAGCTCTAAGGAAAGGAGCTGGACCGTAAGGTCCTTGGGTGAGTGAGGTGGTGGGCATTTCTGGTGATCCCTGGGTCCTCTGGGCTAGCTCAGAGCAGGGCACCAAGTAGGTGCTCAGCAAATCAATCTTAAAGGGGGTTGGGAGAGAGGGACCTGGCCTATCAGAGGCAACCCCAGCTGAGTAGAGCAAACCTGGATGCACATATACGGGAGCTGGAAACCAAGTGACCAACCACCAGCAGACAGCTAGGTCTAGGATTCCCTCCCGGGGAGCTCTGCAGCTGCTTTGATCTGGGCCAGGGGTTCAGGGTGACCTGCTGGCTCCCCCAGCTTAACGTCAACAGTGAACAGTGTCTGGGAGCTGTGCTTCCAGGATGGAAGTTTGACTCTGAGCCCCCTTTGGGAAGAACTGGACTCTCTCCCAGTGGTGATCACTTGGCTGAGCTGCGTACATTCCCAATTCCATTCCAGCGCCATGCGGGTCCTCCTTGTCAGCTGCCCTCCCCATGCAGACCCTGTCTGCAAGGACCCGTCTCACCCTCCCTCCCGCTGTGCTCCAACCGCCTACTTTAACTGGCTCCGACTCAGCTAGAACAAGACGCAGTCACAGCCCAACCTCTCAGCGCCCAGGCCCCCAGTTAAGATGTCTTCCGAGGGCTTCCCGAAGCAGTGTGCTGAACCTGAGGAGCTGGGAGTCGGCCTGCCCTGTGGTTAGCTCCATTTTCTCAGCAAAGCCGCTCTCCGTGCAGGTGCTCAGAAGGAAAAATAAGTAAGCATCGGGGGTTTCAGTGTGGAATTTTTCAATCATCTGAACATTGTTCTTGGCAAAGAATCACTTAAAACAAACAGCCGTGTGGGTTACATTTTTAGAGCACTCAGAACCAGGGGTTTCACCACGACGGTATTCTTTGATCATCTCAGTCTTTCCTTCTTGTCTTTTCCCCACTTACCTGCCTTGTGCTCAGTAACTGGGGAGCCCACCTAACAGGTTTAGCATCAGTTCAATATCTCGTCAGAAATGCCTGTTTCGAGCCTGGCAGCCGGAGGGAGGGGCAAAACCGTGAACAGAGAGCCACGCTCCCGGCCGAGACGGAGCTTACCAAGTCTAGACAGCTGGGAGAGATGTGGCCCTCTCAACACAGAAAGAAAGGAAGAAAGAAGAGCGCGTGTTTGGGGCTCTGCAGGCTTCTGTTCGGGGTTTAGATAGCTGAGAATGCTTTAGTTCAGAGTGAGTGGTGTTTGGCAAGCCGTGGCACTGCCTGCTGACAAATTGACTGTGCTCTTTTACTGAGATAAAAACGAAAACTCGTGAGGCCTGTGCTTTTTTTCCTCCTGATGATTAAGAGCGTCTACTTGGCTCCGTGCGGAGACGGCCCTTGAAGATTTATTTGAGACACCTGTGCGGCATCGCTCACAGCCTTCAGGCTAACAGAAGCAGCTACACTTCACGGTGTTTAAAATGTCAGTCCCGGGAGGGAGGGGGGGTCTGAAAGGCTCGACTGGGCGTCTCTTTGCCAGACCCTGGTGAGGTTCTTTGAACTGTAGTAAAGGACTTCTCCCTGTGCACACTGATCCAGGGCCTTTGAGCGGCTGAGGCAGCTAAGCAAGCCCTGGGTGATGAAGAGGACAGGACTCCTCCCCTGCCTGGGCCTCAGTTTCCCCATATGACAGGTGAGGGGGTCAGACTGGCTTCCTTCCCCCTTTGGATTTTCTGCAAGGTGCTGCAACCGTCCTTCCTCCAACACACCCTTCCTTTCTCCGCCGTTTTTGTACCGTGCAGGAGGCGGCTGTCGCTGGTGGGAAGGGCTCCGCTTCCTGGGTGGCAGGTCTGTTCATTAACCTGGCTCAGTGCAGGGGAGGTCTGGAAACAAGTATGTTAGAATACAGCCAGGGGCTAGCAGATGGATGAGCTAGGTCGTTAATCTGTTCATTCATTCACTCACTCGTTAGATGTCGTTGCGTGCCCGTGCTGGGCTAGGCTCTGGAGCTGGGGGTGCAGGAAACACAGCAGCCTGGTCTCTGCCTGCTCCAAGTTGGTTCCAGCCCTGTTTGGACTCCTGTCCTGTTGGCTTAAAGACTTGTCTCGATGTAGGTCTGAGCACAGGAATGCGCTGCGAAGCACAGTTCCAACACCCTGTTAAAAGCCAAGCGTTGACTTCTGGACACCGAGGATTTGAAGGTTTGTCCCCTCAAGGAGCAAGGGACTTGTTTTGACAAGTGTAAACAGGATCCCAGTGAATAATTTTTCTCACAGCTGCTCCTGCTTTAATCAGTGGCACGTTTTTTGGTGACCTCAGAAGTGTTCAGACTGTCCCAGACTCTACAGGGGTGTAAAGTAGGTAGCAGTGGAGAGAGGGAACTTATAGCTTAGGTGAGGGGACAAGGCCAATGCCGAAGACAGCAGCCGAAGGAAGGAGAGAGCATGCGCATTACGTGATCACAGGCGTGGTGCAGGCCTCTGAGCTGAAGGAGCTCAGAACCGGGGCGGGGGTGGCATACTCCAGCTTTCGGAGGAGAGGAGAGAAGAGTGGTTTCCAAATACTTCTCTTGTGCTGGCCCAGCCGTGGAGCATATGTGCCCAGCTGAGAGCTGGCCTCGGAGCTGCCATGGCCTTGTCCCTGGAGACAGGAGCTTCCAAGCCCAGTGTGCACAGCAGCCCTGGGCTCATGGACATGGGTATGTGCAGGTTACCAGAGCGCCCTTCTCCCCAGTGGGCCTCTGGAGGTTGATAGGACGTCACCCACCCCTCAGGGTCCTGGGTGCCGGAGGTGCACGTTATTGCCCGCTGCTGAGGTGGATCCCTAAAAGCTAAAAGATGCAAAAAAGTTGTTTTGCTGTCAGAAAGAGCTGAGTTAAAACCCCATCTCTGCCCCTTGCTGGTTCTGGGACCTTGTGCTAATAAGTGACTACTTAGCTCCTCATTCTTTGGCATCTATAAAAATAGGCCGATGACAGCACCTGCTTCGTAGGGCTGTTATGAAGGTTGCCAGGAGCAAAGCGTGGTGAGTGCCTAGCACACCACCTGCTGTACCACCAAGTGTCCCATTAGCTGCTGTCATTTTACTGTTGTCACACCCGAGGTGATGGTGGGAAGGCCACCTCCTGACCAAAAGCACATCTCTTGGTGAAGCTAACTCTGCCCAGCTCTGTGACAAGCCATGTCTGAAATGCCAGCACCAGAGCTCTGACGCAGGGAAGCGAAATCGGGATGGAGACTCCAGCTTTCTGCGCATCAGTTTCTACGAAGGCAGCGTGGCTCTGCCCTGTTTCTCACTCGGAGCGAGAGCATTGGTGACCTGTGTGTGCCCACAAATGTGTCCCTCTCTTCCCCAGTCGAGCCCCTCTTGGGTCTGGGTCTGAGCTAAGCCAAGACAGCTGGAAGGAGTTGATGTGGTTCTACATTTAATTACCAAAGGCCCCTATTGGGTTCCGGCGTTTTGGCCAGGCTTCTGGGAGCCATGATGAGGCAGCTAAGGGAACTGGAGGATTGAGAGAAAACCCCAGAAGCAGAGAATAACTGCCACCTAACACTGGTCCTCTGTGTCCCAAGGAGGACCAAGGGGCAGGTATGAGAGAAAGACAAGTTTGGCCTCGAATTAAGAATAGACGTAACACCGTTCTGATGAAGAGGGCTGGACACCTGGTAGATAAGGTGTTTCTTGCCCCCACCAGTGCACAGTCCAAGGCTGGCTGAGCCTGGGGCGGGGACCGTGTTGAAAGCATCAGCGTGGCTGAGGTCTCCGAACCCTGGGACACCAGGACTTGTAGGGGAACATCAGTTGCCTTCACCTTCCCAGGCATTCCCTTCTCTAGTGCTTTAGGCCAGCACAGCTGTGAGTCTTGATAAGCCCTGGCCGGAGGCCCAGGAAGAAAAAAGCTGCCTCTCTGCACCAAGGCTGCTGTTGCCTTGGCCCTCCCTCCCCCCAAACCCCACGCTTGTCCAGCCACTTCCTGGCATCGCCCCCGCTGTGGCTTTTGCTTCATTAGCTCATAGCTCCAGGTAAAGCCAGTATCCCGGGATCCTGGATGGCTTCAGAGCCCTGCCCACCCCGTCCCCATCTCCTTGTGTGCCGCCCCCCCCCCCCCCCAGCAGGCCAGGGAAGGTGGCAGTAAGGGGTGGGGCAGGCATTGTCATCCAAGGGTAAAATCAGAGAAGCCCTGGAGAGAGACTGAGGAGGAATAACAACCAAGCCCCACAGCAAGCTGATGGAAGCTGGAGCCCTGGCCCCCCAGAACAGCCCCTTCCCAGGCCTCCAGTGATGCTGTCTGTTAAGCTCACACTCACTCTGCTGGCGCTCCAGCCAGTATGAGTACAGGGAGGCAGCCAGCCGTGTGGGCTTTGGGATCCTGATCTGGAGAAAGGCCTGTGCCCATGATGTCCCCATTCCCTCCAGGCTCCTCCCTGTGGAATGACCAAATTGGGAGGCAGGGCATTTAAGCTTCCCTCATTCATCAGCCTCAATTTGTAAAAGGGGAAACTGAGGTCCAGAGAGGAGAATGGTGGGTCTGAGGCCATACAGGGGCCACAGGAGGAGCTGGAGACAAAGTCCAGGCCCCCGCCCCTTGCTGAGCTTTCTGGGAGTGGCACGTCAGGCAGGGCCCTGCACTCAGGCCCAAGTCACTTTGGGGGCCCCGAGTCACATGGCTGCCATTCTCAGTGCAGCACACGGCCTGTCACGGCCTCACTTCAGCCGAACACCCAGAGCCCGCCTGCTTCCCTTGCACGGAAGTCCCTCTAGGAGCAAGTCTTTGTCATCTAGGCACTCTGGAGAGAGCTGCCTTTCCGGCTGATTAACTGCGGGGAGGGGGCTTGTCGGACTTGAGTGGGCCTGAGACTCTACTCCCCGATTTGGAGGCGTGTCGCCCCCACGTCTCATCGACCACTCATCCTGCACACACGCTCCTGCTCTGGCGCCGGGCACCCTGGGTGCTGGGGATAAGAAGCTGAACAGGACCTCTTTGTAAATCCTCACCCAGGGTATGCTTATTGGTTTTAGAGAGAGGAAGAGAGGGGTGGAGAGAAGGGGACATTGACGTGAGAGGGAAACATAGATCAGTTGCCTTCATACGCCTCCCACTGGAGATCAAACCCACAACCTTTCTGTGCACAGGAGGGTGCTCCACCCAACTGAGCCACCCGGCCAGGGCTGAACTGGACTTTCCAGGCTTGTTGGAATCACCAGGGAACTGTACAAATTGCTGAGCTCACCCCCCACCCCCCCCACCCCACCCCCACCCCGAGGTTTGATGCAGTTGGCTGGGTGTGGCCTGTGTATTTTAATTCCCAAAGCTACTTGTATCCACATGGAAATTTCTTTCCAAGGAGCAAAAACCTGGTGGAAAGAATCTGGCTCTAAGAGGATGGGCTCCCCAGGAAGGCTGTGAGCAGAGTGAGGGGAGGCCTGGACCCCCAGGGCAGGGGCAGCATCAATATCAACGGAGGCTTTCCCGGGCGCCGGTTCAACTGCAGGCCAGGCAGGGCAAAGCACGGAGTTCTGAGCACCCGCCTGTCACCCAGGCTCTGCATTGAAGGGGGACCTGTCTGTCAGTCCCAGCACCTTTGCTTCACGGCAAGTGACGGCAGGTCGTGTGTCAGTGTGTCCTTTTTGTCGGCATTTTCAAGAGCTGCTATTGCCGCTGGGGTGTCAGGCTCAGAGCCCTGGGCGAGCCCAGAAGGAAGGCTTACAGTCACAGAGCAGTGCACGTTGGGGACAGCCCAGAGCTCAGAGGTCCGTACCTGCTTTTAGAAATGGTAGGTAGAAGAGCCAGGCCTGGAACCCAGTGCCTGACTCTGTCCCCAAACCTTTCCAACATGCCAGGCTCACTCTAGCCACTACCTGCACAGCCGACCTAGCCACTCCTGAGTCCACCTACACCGCCCCACCTGGCCGTTCACCCACCCAGTGCTTTGTCCCATTCCCACTACAAGAGAACATCTACGTTCTCTGTTATTCTTGGCCTTGAGAATAAGGGAGAGATCCCTACCTGACTTTGGAGGCTGGTTATTGCCTGGAGGGCCCCAGGGGGATGGCACACACTGCGTGTCCTATCCAGCTCAGCCCCCAGGCCTGTCCCAGACCCCCAGGTATCTCCTGGGGTTTGACTGCACCCAATGGGGTCAAGCTGGAGGCCTGAGCCTTCATTAAAGAAGTGAGGCTGGTAGGGGTTGCTGCCCTGCATCCCCAGAAGTACCTTGCACCCCGCCTCTCCTTCGTTTCACAAATCCCCAGACAAGGCTCTCCTTTCCTTCCTCCCTCCCCCCATTTGTCACCCCAGCCCCAAACACCCTACAACTGAGTGGATTTTACATGTGGCTTGTGCAGGTGCCACTGACCTTTGGAAGACCCAGCCTTAGTATTTTTAAATTTTTGGTCCTACAGAGACGTGTGACAAGTATAAGACTTGCGGTAAAACCGGAGACCAGAATGAGGGGGACAAAAGGCACAGGGAAATGGGGCATGATTTGGGTGTGTTTGTGTAATGTGCCATATGTCATTTTTTATTCACATAAAAACATCTTTCTTGAAGTAATCGGAACCCACTCAGCTGTTGCTAACCAAATACCAAATGTTTCCCTTTTCCTCTCTTGCTCCTTCCAGGAGGCGGGCTGTGAAGAATTGCCTTTATCCGTGATGCTATCTTGCCTTCCAAACGTCAGAGAGCGTTTTCCTCTGAGCAAACGCCCAATTGTTTTTTCCAGCTTTGGCAGGAATTTTTAAGAGAAAGCTGTTTTCCGAGCACTTTTCTGTTAGTTGCTTTAGACCTGGAGCACGGCAAAGTAATGGGCTCGGCTAAGCCAGTCTACTTACATCTGTTTTCCTGAATTGCCCTAGGACCTATCAGGAAACACCCCCTTCCAAAAAAAAAATACAAAAAGCCCACAAAACCCCTGGTATTTTGGTAAAGCTGTGTTAAATGAAATGAAACAAAATAGCCCCCCATTAGGTAGAGTGGCCCCAGGAATCACTTTTGGATGCCCCCCCACACACACACACACCCCACCACGTACAATAAACATGCGGTTTCATTTCCAAGGGCTCGGGTGTTCGCAGTTCCATTTCCTCAGGAAGCTGTGTTTCTTGCTCTTACTTCTGAAATGGAACGTGCATTTTCATTGGCCCAAGTTCAAGGAGTGCCTGGGGCAACAAAGAAAACAGTCCCAAGCAGGTTTCAGTCATGGACCACCCCCTCCGCCCTCCCAGCCATGACTTCTCCTTGCTCCCCGTCCGCTGGGGCACTGAGGGCCACTCTCCAAGCCAGGGAGGGAGGGTGGCCTCGCTCACTTGGGTTCCCAGCCATCTGAGGGGAGCCAGGCCTGTGTTCTGGCCCTCAGTTGGGAAAATCTGGTTGCCCTCCAAGCATCCACATACCACAGGCTCCTAATTAAGAAAGTATGTTCCCACTTCATGTCACTGGAAAGGAATGAAAACAGTGACAGCATTTATTTATCTTCACTATCAGTATCGTTCCTGCTTCTAGTCCCACTGGAGGTTATGAGTCTTGCAGGAATTGACTGTGGGTTGTGAGATTTTAACCTCGGCCATGTGCCGGGAGGACACGTGTGGCTTCTCTCTGAGAGGCAGGCTCAAAGCGAGGGAGAGAAAGGCCTGCTGAGCCCCGGCCCCTGCCCTCCTGGGGCGTGGAGTCCTCCAAGGGCTCAGCCATGGGTGGAGCGGCTTTTTCCTTCTTTGGTGCTGATGCAGTCAGGCCCGCTTCACCAGCTACATCCCCTCCTTTCTCCCTGCGTCGTCAGAGGAGGAAAAGCCTCCATGCCCTGAGTCTTCTAGAGGAGATGTGATCTGTTCGAATGGCAGCTGTTTACGTAGGACCTGCTCTGCGCTAAGTCTGGGCCGGGCGCTCCCGTGTATTGCTAATTCTTAGTAGCAACAGCTCACTCTGGTGGCCCACGTGATGCGGGAGACAGGGTTGAGGGGCTTGCTGAGGACTAGATAGCAAGTTAGCCCATTTGGGCTGCTGTAGTAGAATGCCATAGACTAGGTGGTTTATAAACAACAAACATCTATTTCTCACAGTTCTGGAGGCAAGTCCAAGATCAAGGTGCCATCAGATTGCGAGTCCGGTAAAAGCCTGCTTTGTGGTTCATAAATGGCCGTCATCTCGCAATGTCCTCACCGTCAGAGGGATGAGGGAGCCTTCAGGGGTCTCTATTATAAGGGCACTAATCCCATTCATGAGGGCTCCACCCTCATGACCAGGTCACTTCTCAAATGCCCCACGTTCAACTACAATGGGGGTTAGGTTTCTATATGTGCATTTTGGGGCAGGGGACACAAACATTCAGTCTGTCACAGGTGTCTTTGACAATGGGCCTGAGGCAGGGGTGCCCTTAGTAGCTAACGACAACCACAGGCTAGGAGGCAAGGGCATGCTCCCAGCAAGGCACCCAGGCTTCCCCAGGTGGTGGTGAGGAGGGCCCTCTGGGCTTGTTGCACCCACTGTTGTTTGACAGCTTGGTGGTGTCATGTCCAGCCTGGGCAGGAAGATTGGAAGCGACTTGGCAGTGCATTGTGTATGGCTGTGCATACGCACGCACACTTGCACATGCATTCCCAGACAGGTTCACTTCCAAGTACATTTCCTTGCTGACCCCTCAGTCAACACTGCCTTCTGATTCCTGTCCCTTTGTGGAGCCTCACCTCCCATCGCCAAGCAACCTGTCCTTTGGTGTCCATTTCCTTGGAGCCATTTTCTTTTAAAAAAAATATGCTGAGAACATCAGGTTACCCTCCTAATAAATTTTAGTGCCCAATACGTTATTGTTAACTGTAGGCACAATGTTGTACAGCAGATCTCCAGAACTGAACCCTCTTGTACAACCGAAACTTTATACCCATGGAACAGCCACCTTCTGCCCACACCCCCACCCTTGCCCCAATCAGCCACTATTTCACTGTCTCTGTGAGTGTGACGGTTGTAGGTGCCTCATGTAAGTGGAATCATGCGGTATTAGTCCTTCTGTGACTGGCTTTCTTACTTTTCTGACTTACTTGTCATACTGTCCTCGAGGCTCATTCATGTTGTCACAGGTGGCGGGTGTTCCTTCCTTTCTAAGACTGAGTAATATTCCACTGTGTGTGTGTACCACGTTCTAGTCCATTCATCGTCGATGGACATTCGGGTTGTCTCTACGTCCTGGTATTGTGAATAGTTCCTCTGTGTGTGTGTACCACGTTCTAGTCCATTCATCGTCGATGGACATTCGGGTTGTCTCTACGTTCTGGTATTGTGAATAGTTCCTCTGTGTGTGTGTACCACGTTCTAGTCCATTCATCGTCAATGGACATTCGGGTTGTCTCTACGTCCTGGTATTGTGAATAGTTCCTCTGTGTGTGTGTACCATGATCTAGTCCATTCATCGTCGGACATTCGGGTTGTCTCTACGTCTTGTGATGTCTATGTCTATTGTGAATAGTTCCACAGTGAACATGGGAGAGCAAATGCCTCTTTGAGATCCTGATTTCAATTCTTTGGGGTAAATACCCAAAAGTGGGATTCTTGGATTATATGGTAGTTTTATTTTTAATTCTTTGTGGATCCTTCATATACTTTCAGCCATTTTTGAAGGCTCCCTGCAGTGACCTCAGACCTAGCCTTGAATTCTTGCCCTAACACAAGAATTCACCTCCCTGCTGTGGCTTCTGTTTGCCCCCCACCCTGACCTCTGGCCCCATGTCTCTGACTTTGACATATTTCTTCTTCTTCCCCGGCACTCAGCCTCTCCCCTGCTGGAATTGCCTTCGGTGACCCTGTCACTCCCACCCCCATGTCCCAGCGTGCTGTCCCACGGTGCCACCCTAGAAACCAACCCTGGTCACAAGGGCAGCGTGCGCCCCCTCCTCAGACTTCGCCAGCAGCCCTGCTGTACACAGCCCTGTTCCGTGGCCACCCTTCCCAGCCTGTCCGTGCATGTGCCTCCCCCCGCCCAGCTAACAGGCATGCTTACTGCTCTGGATGAAGACGAGGCCTGTGGTGCCATGGCCGCTTCCAGGGGTTGGAACGCAGTGCCCAGCAGGGGCTGAGCCAGGACCTGGCAACCCGCCAAAGGGACTGTCTGGGAGGAGACGGCTCTGTCTGAGGGCACGGCAGCAGCACCTGTGCTTCAGGGAGGCGTGGCCGTCCTGTCTTCCTGGGCCAGCCCTCGGCATGCTTGGGAGGTGTCAAACATTGAAGAAGCAAATGACACGTGGTTTTCTTCAGTCCAGCTCTTCACCAGAGCAGGATCCCAACCACAGGCCCCGCGCCCTTCCTGCGCAGGGGCTGGGCTTGAACCTCAGGCGGCCACGGCTCCCACCACAGTGACCTTCTCTGTAAACACCTCAGACCCCTGCTCCTCACCTCATCTTGTCCACCTTTCCGTGGACTCCACTTGTATCATTCCTGCTCCAAAACCATGGACCACCCCAGTGGGACACTGAGCCCACCCCTGTCCCCTTGCCCTCGGAGCCCAGCCTGCCGTCCCAGGGTGTCTCCCACCGCCCTCCTGTGTGCACAGCGGGCTCCTGCCCCTCCCTGGGGCACTTTGCCCCTTGGCCAAGGTCACAGCTCAGTGTCCTGGAGCTTCTAATGGGCTTTTTATAGCCGTTTTTCAGCCCCCTTCCTTCGGACATGCTTACATTTGCTCCGTCCACCAGACTCCTCACTGCAGCCAAGGCCAGATGTCACATCACGAAGACCACACCCCCCGTTTGTCTCAGCGGAGGGCGGGCTGCTGACACCAGGCCTGTGCCTGGATTGTTAACCAGCCAGTGTGTGTAAGGTGTAGCTCTTCCCACCCATTTTTCCACACACCCCCAAGTGCTGAATTCAAGAAAAGTCTTAAAGTTGAAGGAACCTTCTAATATCAAAAAGCAAGAGATCTTGGAAGGGAGTTGGTTGAAAAATGAAGGACCTAAAAGAATGGAGCTAGAATGATTAGGCTATTGGCGGACACTTTGCGGGCAGGGGGCCCTGAGGCCCCTCATGTCTCATGCACCAAAAGCATTTTTCTGGCTGGAGGGAAGGACCAAGGAAGCACCTGGCCCAGAGCAGAGTTTTCCTGTTATGGAGGAGCTGGTGTGGGAGGGTAGGGGGCACAGCACATGTGTGTCTGTGTGCACAGCGTCCCAAGGTTTCCCCGCCTGAGAGACAGAGATTCAGGCAGAAAAGACTCTGCCCCTCTGTCCGGGGTGCTCCTCACCAGCCCTCACAGAGCACACTTTGATTTGTGCCTCCTCCCGTCACCTGGACTGGCCCCCAGATTCCTCTTCTTCCTCCTGTGGCTTCGTTCTCCGTTTCTAAAGGAAGCACAAACATTGCACTTCGGTTTTGTCGCTGGTGGCGGCGGTGATAGTGCTTCTGCAGAAGATAGGCCCGTTTATCTTCACTTAAGGCTGAGAAAATAACCTGAACAGTTGATTACAGGTCCTTTCATTTCCTCCCGGGCGTCCAGCGGACAATGGTCTTGCCTGGGATCCTCTGTGCAGCTGGGAGCGGCACGGAACGAGGTGCCGACAGCTTGGGTTGGAGTCACGTGGTGTTTACTGTGCTGTGAGTGTATGACAGCCTTGTTTCCACACTGACAGGCAGCGCCATATGGAGAGAACACATGCTGTCAGATGGACCCCTAGGCAATCACAGTGCAGCACGCAAAATCTCGTAATTGCTTTCGGAAAATGGGGGCTTAAATCACGTAAGCATCGTGGGGCGCCCTGCCACAATGGAGTAAAACTGGAGTTTGACATAAGGCAATTTACTTTTCCTTCTGTGTTGGCGCTGGGGATGCTCAGCTGGTGGGAAGGACAGGGGCGTCTGTTTTCCTCACCTGTGGGCGGTGCGTTCAGGGGGAGGCAGAGAGAATGCAGACCAACTGCGGGGGGCCGTGCTAACAGGTGCAGGCCACAGACCCCTCGCCCTCGGGGCTCCCCCCTCCCAGACTCCCTGCCGTGCTGACACTAACACTCATCCAACTTGACATTTTATTACTGTCACTTGGGATCTTGTCTGCTCAGCCCCCC
Organism: Macrotus californicus; assembly: GCA_007922815.1. NCBI lineage: Eukaryota > Metazoa > Chordata > Mammalia > Chiroptera > Phyllostomidae > Macrotus > Macrotus californicus. Next base: position 53,361 of record VMDR010000451.1, on the reverse strand, counting down.
ACACTCTACCTTTGTAACAGAATCCAAGATCCCCAAGGGCTGGACCGCATCCTACCCCCACCCCCACCCCTACTGATGCTGGCACACGGTGCTGTGGGTTAAATGCTTGTTGGAGTGGCCGTTCGGGCACTGTGTGTGCAAAAGGATGGGCTGAATCAAGGTGACGGGTCAAGGCTAGTTTCAGCCCCCAGCCCACTTGAGGATGGGGTCCCATTGAGCAAAGTGTCCACTTGTGAGAGTGAGAGGCTTTTTGAGTGACATCTCATACAAAGAAGACTCAGAACTGTGCACCTTACAAAGACAGCCCCTGCCCGCAGGCAGTTGCCGGTGAAGGAAGTGCTGCAAACCACCCCCGCTGCAGACCTGCCTCGTTTTTTGCTTTTTTAATCACCAGACACAGAGCCCAACACCAGCCAGCCTCAGCAGAGACTCTGTCAAGGGCATTGGCATGGAGGCACCAGGCTGGCCTGAAGGGCTGGCTCCTTTCCCCTGTGCTGGCCTCAGTCTGCATGGGCTCTCGCCGCCTGGTGGGAAAGACGGCTGCGGGAGCTCTGTGATGACCCGTCCTATGGCCTTGTCACCCCAGAAAGGAACAAGAGAGAACTTCTTTCCTGGAAGTTCTAGCAAAAACCTTGGAAGGACTCCAAGACCCACTCAGGTCACTTGAACCTATCGACGTGGCCATGGGAAGAGGGCTCTGATTGGCTAGGGCTGAGTCACGTGCCCATCCCTGAGGCTTGGAAGCAGTCAGCTCCCTTAGAACCTCAGGCTGGAGTTTTACAGAGAGAGAAGGTTCCCCAGAGGAAGGGAGATGGGACATGCCGAAAGGTCCATACCCACGATGATAATAGATGGTGTTTATTGAGCATTTCCTGTGTGCCAGGCCCTGGTCTGAGTCCTTTCTCCGCGTGTCTTATTTAATCCTCACGACAGTCCGTGGAGCTGGGAGCGATTACTGCTCCCAGTTTCCAGGTGAGGAGACTGAGGGATGGAAGTGTCCAGTCCGTTGCCTCAGGTCACACAGACGGTTAGTGGTCAGGCTGGAATTTGAACCCTGGCAGTTTAGCTCTGTAACCCATGCTCACAGCCCCCATCCTCTGCACAGGTAACAGCCTAACCTCCCCCTGGCTGAGCTCTTTGGGTGTGGAGATGAGCTGGCATGATGGCTGTGTTCTGTTTGCCCTCATGTTTCCTGACTTCCGAGAAACGCCCTCCAGGGGCCAATTGTCCCGGCTCCTCCTCTGCATTTGGCAAGGACAGTCAATATCCTTCCATCCAGGAAGCTGTCCTAACCCAGGCCTAACTCACCGCTTCCTGGTTTCCCCGTGACAGCACCTGACCGTTCCTGGTGCAGCTACAGAAGCAAAGGGCACCCTCGAGAAGGTTCGAGGCAACGTGTCTCAGTCAGTCCTCTGAGCATCCTCCTGGCCAGAGAGAGCCTCTTGCAGTCATTGCAGGAAGAGCCAAGAAGGGACGCCCCTCCCTCCAACCTCCATCTTACTTCCAACACGTGCCTTTATTTTTTTCAGGGGAAGACTGAGGCCCAGAAAGGGCAAGTGAGTTTCTTGAAGTCACACAGCAAATCATTGGCTAGGCCTCTGGGCTTGGAGTCTTGCAATGCATTATCACTTCAGAACTCTCTTGGCTCCTGAGTGGCTGAGGGCTGGTCACTTTCTGTCTCTGTGCCCCTAGCTCCTCAGCTGGAAAATGCAGGGTTTTCGTAATCTGAAGTATCCTAAAACTGGATTTTGCTCCAACTTGGCAAAAGTGAAAAAATTTTAAATGTATTTATTAGGGTACTTTGAGTTACAGGTAATGAAAAATTTTTCAAACTGCCCAAAGCCAAGCTCATTAATAAGTTTTTCAGATACATTTGGGCTGCGGGCATGGTTTGATCCAGAGACTCATGACATCATAGGGCGCCAAGTCCACTTCCTGTAGTTCTCCCCATTCCGACCTCCGTGTGCCAGCCTCAGCCTCCCAGCAGCAGCCTCTGCCTGCAGCTGCACACCCAGCACCCAGAGGGAGAGAAGCGCCACTGCTCAATGGGCCAGGCAGCGTCTGGGCTTCACTCCGGCCTTCCCAGCTTGGGTCACATGCCTGCCACCTTTATCTAGTCACTAGATAAAGATCTAGATCAGGGAGTGTGATGTGCTGGTCAGCCAGCCAGAGGACAGCCGTAGTCCCCAGAACTGCTGGCATCTCCAGAGAGAAGTGAGGGCATCAGAGCGGGAAGCGGGCTGGGAGTAGAGGCTGCGCCATAACTGGCACCTTCCTCTACCAGGGGTGTCCAGCCCGCAGCCTGAGATGGCTGTAAATGCGGCCCAACACAAAATTGTAAATTTACTTAAAATATGACCAGAGTTTTTTGTGATTATGTGTTACAATGTATTTAATGTGTGGCCCAGAGATGCCAAGAGGTTGGACACCCCTGTGTCTACACTGACCTTGGCCCCTCTGAATGTGCAGATCCCGGAGATAAATAAGGGCTCCCGAGAGTGTACCAGTCACCTTGCTCCATCCATCCGGGGCATTACATCCAGGTGTGGGTTGATGGGATGGCCCTGCCTGGCCCCCGCCTGGGTCTCACCACATTCTTATTTTCTTGTCTCCAGACAGAGATTACTGCAGTTTATGTGACAAGCAGCCAATTGGGAGGTTGCTTTTCCGGCAGTTCTGTGAAACAAGACCTGGGCTGGAGTGTTACATTCAGTTTCTGGACTCAGTGGTAAGTCCCTGGTCCTGGGGGGAGGGAGGGCCTGTGGTCCTCTGTGATCAGCGGTCATTTTTGTCCAGAGGCGAAGGTAGACCACGTGGCTTAGAAGGGTGTGGAGAATACATCTGTTGCTCAAGAAATGTCCAGTACAGACTTCGAGAACGCAGACTTGTCTCCAGGCCTGCACACGCTGAATGACCATGGCTGGCCACCTCCCGCTCTGGGCCTCAGTTCCTGCTGTTTTAAAGTGAGGCCCTGTCAGCTGCCTGGTGCCGGGAGCCTGGGTTATGCGAGGTCGTGTGCGGGCAAAAGCTGTATGGTTCTCCCAGCACCCCAAGGTCGCTCTTGAATTCCACGGCTCCTCCCCCCAAGCTGAGAATCCATTTTCTAAAGTTCCAAAGCTTGTGTTTGTGTGCTTGCTCCCCGTCCACTTACCCACGAAAAGGCAAGCTGCCTGAGGCCAGGCCCCTGGCTTCCAGGGCACCCTGCCCAGCACAGTGCTCGGCACATGCAGGGATTCAGAACCTGCTTGTGGAATGAACATGTGTTGGCAGCTTCAAGCCAGCCTGACAGCTGCTGGCACACGTGGCCAGGAGTCACACCACGGTGACTTCCCACAGATGCACTGGTCACTCACTTGTTTAACAAATGCGGGTCAAGCTGTGTGGGCTCTAAGGACCTGATGTAGGGTTAGGTGGGGGTTCATCAGCACTTGCTCAGGAAGGCAAGGCCCCTCAGCCCAGCCGACTGCCTTGTGGGTTTCTATCCAAGGTGAAGAGTGGAGACCGGTCATGAAAGGAATGGGACCGTCTAGACGCCCATTCCCCAGGGCAGGGACCAGGGGGCTGTTGTTTCCTTTAGGCCCTCGTGGCATTATTGGCTGCAGCCACCCGACCTCTGTCCTGGTTTAGTGGACAGCCCCGTGGGGCCTAAGTTTCTGTGTCTTCTTCAGGGTCCTAATGTGGATCTTCAGACCCACAAGCCAAACAGTCCACTGAATGTCTCTTCCAGGAGTCACAGGGGCCCCCTCAAAGCCCACATGTCCTAAACCATCTCAGAACTTCCAGCCCTGGCCATGTTTTCTGTTCCAGTGACCAGCACCCCACAGGCCCCCAAGCCTGATCTTTTGTGTTGTACTAGCCCTCTCCTTCCTCATCCCTTCCCCCGCTTCCTCATGGACCATGTGCTTGGCTCCTTGACCTCTCCCAGACCAGTTCCGTCCCCTCCGTAGCCTTTGTCTGGTCTCAGTGCAGCTTCTCCGCGTGTCCCATGTAGGCGACCACAACATCCTCAGCCTTGGCTACGCAGCAGAACACCGGGGAGCCTCAGAAAAGCACCAGGGCTCTGACCGGAGCCCAGACTCATTAACGTGTATCTCTGGGAGTGGGCCTAGTGTTTTCATGAGTTTGTATTACGGAAAATTTCAAATCATCGAAGGTAAAATTCTGCAGAATAGTATCGTGAACCCCCATGCATCCTTCACCCCACATCAACACTCAGGAGCTCAAGGCCAGTCTTTTTCCACCCTCCTCTCCTCCTCTGTGGTATTTTGCAGCAGATCTCACGTTCATTATTTTGTCTGTGAACACTTTATGTGTAGCTCCAAACGATAAGGGCTCTTGAACAAAAGAACCACGAAACATTACCATAGCTAAAATACAGTTCTTTCCCATCACTCAACATCGGTCAGCGTCCCCGTTTCTGAGTTTCTGGTACTTATTAGAAATGCATGTTTTAGCAGTGCACAGCCACCTCCCCGGTTCATCCAGGAGCGTGTCCCATGGTCTGGATTTTGTGCCCTCATCCTCCTGTGCCCTTTAATAGGTTCCTCTGTATTTCTTGTAAATTGACTTCACTGAACCAAGAAACTTAGGCTCGTTTCAATCTGAGGGTGAGGGCACTGACTTCATAAGTGGTTCCGTGTTCTTCTGCCAGGGGACACATACTGCCTGGGTGTCCTTCTCTTTGAGATGACGGCAGCCACTGGTACTCAATACCAAACCCTGTTGATGAATTAGGGGTTGCAATATAATGACATTCTGTTGTTCCTTCTTCATTTGCTAACTCGGAAACACTGTTGGTTACTCCTGTTCAGTTTCCCACTGGTAAAATACAAACAGGAAATGCTTGGTTCTTTCCGTGTTTGTGTTTTCAAAATACCAAGTGGTTCACTACTAGTAACCAGTTAGAGTGTCAAATGTAGGGATTTAAATAAGGTGCATCTTGATGCACACTAGACATTATTTTTGTTGGTGTTCCATCGCTGGCCAATGGAAGCCCTCAGGGGGGCTTCCGAGCCCTTGAGAGGACCCCAGTAACCTCTGGTGGTCTCCTTGCCACCTGGTATAATGTGCTGTTCGAGGCTCATCTGGTGTTTCCTGCCCTGCACCTAGAGCTTGTCATTTCTCCAAGGAGTCCCAGCTCCTCTTGCTGGAAAACGGTACCTGGAGACCAGTAGTTTGGTGCAGGGGCGCTCATTACCACTGGACTGGCCATTCTTTGTAGCAGACAGTGGCGTTTTTCAAATGTCCCACCTGTCCTGGGTGTCTGTGGTTGGGAAGCACTGACACCCAGGACAGAGTCCAAGTTCTGAGGCTGACTTACCAGACCTTCTGCTGACAGGCCCCTGCCCGTCCTTTCATCCATGACCTTCCCCGGGTCTTTCTTGGGTCCTAGGTTCTGGCCCTGCCCCCTGCTGGTGGTGGCTCTGGCTTGCCAGGATGGTTGAAGACTCTTGGTGGTGGCTAGAATGGAGGGAGCAGGGCAGAGGGATCTGGGAGAGCAGCCAGTCATGCCAGGCCTGTGCCATTAGAGAACTTTGACTTTGGGTGAAATGGGAGCCCTTGGAGAGCTGTGAACAGAGTGCTGGTAGGTCTTTAAAGGACTCTCTGACTCTGTTGGGGACAGGCTATGGGGGGAAAGTGTGGGAGCCGGAGCTCTGATAGGCTCTGCAGCAGTCTAGGTGAGAGCTGATGGTGGCCCAAGTGGTGGCCTTGGGGGCCCCGCCTTGAAAGCAGAGTTAACAGTGTCCCCTGAGGCATCGGGGGTGAGAGAGGAGAGTTACGGGTGACCTCAAAGTGTTGAGCAGAGCCTTGGGAAGGATGGAGTCAGCAGAAGGCTGTGGGAGGCTCGTTTGGGGGTGGGGGGCGGATAGGAGCTTCATTTTAGGCGCACTCAGCTGGAGGTGACCATTGGACATCCAAGTCGACATGTTTGAGGGGAGGAGAGTATTCAAGTCAGAACTTTGTGAGAAAGGACTGGGCTGGAAATAGAAAATGGGGCATGTCAATGTATAGCTGGCATTTAGAGCCGTAGGTTGAACGAGCTCACCAAGGAGATGTGTGTGGATGGAGAAGAGCTGAAACCCAAGGACTGAGCCCTGGACCAGGGCTGCTCCCCATTCGGAAAAGATGAGGCATCGGCAGCTTTGGGACCTGTCTAGAGTTGATGAGGCAGAGCAGGGCAAGGCTAATCCCAGGAGCCAGTGGAATTTTCCAGCCACGTGTCTTGTTAGATGCTTATGGTCAGTTTGAGAAGAGGCAAAAAGCCAATGGATGCCCGTTTTCATTCTGGTCATGCGGACGTTCCCTGTTGCTGGACCTGTACCAGGAGGTTTTTTGTGTTTTGTTTTTTTAAAGGAAATGTGACTGTGGCTCCCTGTGTTGACGTGACAAATGCTCTTCACATGCGCCTTAACGAAGCTGCCACTCATGAGAGGCTGGCCCCGCCCCCCGCGTTGTGCCTGCCTCTCCGGGAGTTAGCCAGGCCCTTTCATTACCCACCTGCACGTCAGACGACCGGCCTTTGGAAACACGTCTTTTACGCACGGAGACTTGATTGAGTTTTCCAGAGCTGGCGCGGTTCTTGTCTGAGATGCGTTTTTTTCCTTCCACCCTGACTGGAACTCCGAGGAGGGAGGCAGTGGCACTGTCCTGGGTGTCGCGTACCGCCCAGTGCTCCTGGCTCAGCCAGCACCGTCCTCGCCGTTCCCACCTCTGGGCTGACCCTCTGCCAAGTGCAGCTTATTAAAAACAACCCGTCCTCGTCGGGCTCTGACGCAGCCTGCAGGAAAGGCTGTGCTCCACTCAGTCTTCGCGTCTGAGCTTCTCAGGTCAAGCAGAAGGCTGTGGCCGCTTGAAAACGGGGCCTGCGTGATGAGGGGCAGGGGGTGCGGCAGAGCGGCATGTGCACCACCCATCAGACTGCAGGGTAACTCAGTCTTAGCTGCGGTTGTCGGGGGGCTTCTGGGAACCCGAGAAGGACTCCCCCTCCCAGTGAAAGGGAGTCACCGACCTAAGTCAAGGTGATGACTAGATTTGGCTTCAGGAGGGCAAAGAGGGTTTTCCCAGCTGGTCAAGGGGCCAGAGAGGGTTCCAGGTCGGCGTGGACCTCCCCAGGCCAATAGCGTCCTGCCAGTGACTTCTTAAAGATGGACGCACTTCCTCTCTAATCTCTTTCCTGGGAGCCTCGCTGGCATCTCAGCTCTTCTGAACCCCTCCGGTGCCCACACTCGGGGGTCTTCTCTTTGAGTTGGGGGATCTGGCAGACCCTCAGCCAGACTCCGCCCGTGTTTGTTGGCCCTCTCCAGTGTCACACGGTGTCCCAGCAGTTGCAGACCACACGGTGAGCCGGAGAAGTGCAGTCAGTCCTTCCCTCGTAGAGCATGCTTTCGGATTACACAAGACATTAAAAAAATACACAAACAAAAACAGCAAAGTCATGAACTCACACTAGCTGTGAGTTCAGATGTCTGTTACTTGTTGCTATGTAAGAAATTACCTCAAAACTTAGCAGCTTGAAACGACCATAAACATTTATCATCACATAGTGTTGTGGGTCAAGATTTGGAAATGGTTCACTGAGGTATGCCTGGTTCAAGGTCTCTCAGAAGTGGGTATCACGGTGCTGGCGGGGGCTGCAAGCAGCTGGAGGCTTGGTCTGTCTCCAAGGTCATGCGCGTGGCTGGCGGGCCAGGGCTGGCCATTGGCGGGAGGCCTCGATTCTTTCACAGGGGGGACCTGTCCATGGGGCCGCTTGAGTGTCCTCCCAGCATGGCTGGTGTTCCCCAGAGTGAGTGACTCGAGAGAGCACATTCGAAGCTGCAGTGTCTTACAGCCTGGTCTCGGAGGTTCCTTACTCACGCCCCTGACATTGCACGGTAGCCCAGGTTAGTCCTACTCAGTATGGAAGAGACTTCTCAAGACCATCAACAGCAGCAGCGAGGATGAGTCAAGCCTCTGTTTTTAAGAACGGAGACTGGCAATGACAGAAAGTTACAACTAGCGAAAGGTGTATCAGGAAATGCCAAAAGGCACCCCAAGCCATTCGTTGGCCCAGAACTACAGAAAAGAACTTGAAATTAGTAAGCCATTGCCTGGGTTTAGATACACCTGGTTACCCTGGAATTGTGTTGTGAAATGACTTGGTGTGCCCCACTCGGGGAACTAAGTACTCTGCTCCTTTTATTGATGAGGAGAGAGACATACCCAGTATTTGTCTTTGTCTTTCTGTCACTGCTGTGATGTCTCAAAAGAGGGAGGGTTGGGGAAGGGAATCTCTCTTGAGATGGACAGAGAGACCCTCGAACAGTTGGTGAAGCCAGACCCTGGGAGCAGGGTGATCTTGGAAAAGTGCCCCTTATAAAATGGGTCCTTCTGGGGGCCCACCCATACTTCCAGACAGCTTGGCTCTCCTAGAAGCTGCCGTGTTCCTAATGACGTCACCTCCGAACCACAGTTGATTGGAGCAGGAAGGAGCCCATGTCTGTCTTGGGTTTTCTAGACGTGAGGGAAAGTCCTTCTCTGGTAGAGAAGGCATAAAGTAAAGAACCTGGCAGCCATTGGCCACCGTGTTTTCTGCCACCGGAATGACACGTCTCAGGCAGCACTGAGAGAATGAGGTCAGCACACATACACACGTACTCGCACATGCATGCACATGCGCACACATGCACGTGTGGGCGGGTGAGAGCAGGTTCCAGAAGTGCTTGTGCCCCGTCCTTGGCACTCTGAGCCCAGCTGCACTTCTGTTCTCCCCACATTTTGGTTGTCCAGCCCATCCTTGGGTTCCAGGAGCCAAGAGAGGACAGTTTTGCCTGTAGCAGGTCAGGTTGGGATTCTTTTCTCTGAGAACCAAGAGTAACGGGGAGAGTTGAAGACCTTTGCCTGGACAGAGATACTGCCGGGGGCTGAGGGGAGAGGGGACGCAGCTGGACAGTGGCCGGTGGGGAGGGCCGCTCAGAGCTGCGGCTCTCAGGGGACAATGCGGCAGGTGGGAGGTGACAGTGCACTTCTTCTGACAGCTATGAGTGAGTTTATTACTTCCACCCATGAGAGAGGTGCGCACCCCTTCCTTCCTTTTCAGCTCGTGCCCCAGGCAGGACACGTCTCACAAGCTGGTGGCTGTGGTCCTGTCAGTGTGGTCCAGGGTCACCCTGGGGGCCACTCCTGCTACTCAGTCCTTACCCAGTGTGGGTAGCAGTCCACTCCTCCCTCCCTTCTCTCTGTGGTCCTGTCCCATCTGTTGTCCTCGGGGGGTCAGTGAACCCCTTCCCAACCAGACCCAGGTGGGCTCCTCAGATGGCAGCTGGAGATCAGAGGAGAGCCTGTTTCACGGGTCCTCAGAAGAGGGGTGCAGGAGCCCCTGTGCGCAGGGAGGGAGCCAGCAGACCGCTGCCCACCCCGGCCTGTCCCACAGCAGGGTGGAGAGCGGTCCGCAGGGCAAATGGAGGCCCTACCAGCTCACAGGGTCAGCGCAGGCAAGACCGCGAGGCCAGTGGGGGCAGAGCTGGGTGTTTCTCCAGAAAGGGCCCTGGTGAAGCTGCGCTGCCAGCCAGGCACGTCACTTGTCCCCACTGTGAGGACGCTGGAAAAGCTGACCACATCAGTAATTACGGGAGCCGGAGGTGGCAAGACCTCCTAGGTCTCTGACTTCAGCTTCCTGTCAGGGCCGGAGAGGGTCCCCCGGGGGAAGGTGGTGACGTGACATCTGAAGCTAGTCAGGGGCCAGAGGAATTCAGCCAGACTCGCTGCGCTTCCAACCAGTTTCTCTGAACACATGGCAGGTCCCTTCTTACCAGCTTGCAGTCTTTATGTTTTAAAAAATCACCTGAGGGAAATGTGTCGTAAGAGAGCGGACGTCTTTCCACCAGCATTTTCTGGGGTTGATGGAGCTACTAGAGCAGTCCAAGAGGATGAGATAGCAGGTCTGTAGACCAGGCTGTCCCCAGGTGTTTATACTCTTTGGCAGCTGCAGGTACATAAATAATTCTTTTTGCCTTAAACTCAGTGTAGTTTCTGGCCTTTGTGTGGGGGCAGTGTCTCCTCCTCAAAGGTTATTCCTGTGTTTGGCATGAATCACCGTGCCAAGCACAGGCTCATTAAATGGCACCTCCCTCGATGGGCACCTCGGGTGCGCCTGGGGAGGCGAAGGTCCCTCCGAGTGGACTGGCGCAGGTGCCCTTCCGTGCTCTGGCTGTTCGGGCTGAGCTCTGGGCAGCAGATGGTTTCAAGTGGACATTCCGGCAGAGGGGGCCAAATCCCACCACCCTCTGTGGCAGGAGGGAGCTCTGACAGATGGAGGTCGCAGGGGCGTGCCTTGCACGTGGCTTACCTCTCTGGTCATTGAAGCCATTGAGTGGCCGCCATTTCCCAAGCCAGCTCTACTTGTGACATCCTAGGCTGGTGGCCTGGCCTCCTCTTTGCTGCTTATGTTTTCTGGTTGAAGCTCACCTCAGCAGCTTTGGCCCACGACCTGGGCGAGGGTGTTGCCCCGCAGTGGGTTTCCGGGTGGTCCTCTGCCTCGGGCAGTGTGATCTGCCCGACCTCTGCCCACCCTGCTGAGCTGCTCTCATGCCTCCTCTCTGCAGGTGGCCTCTCAGGACATGTGTCCTGTGAGCCCCTCATGGCGGATCACCATGGAGACATAGCCTGTCACTCCAGGTGACTTAATCAGTGCGGAAAGGCCGGCTGGAAGCCGTCTGTTGGTTTTCTGCCTCCCAACACAAATGTTCTTCAAGTGGCGGTGACCTGATGTGGACTCTCAAAGAAAGGCCTTTTGATCCCCGGCCGGGATGCCTGTCCCCGCGTGCTCCCAGCTGCCTCCCTGTGGAACTGTGGCGCCCAGCCACCCAGCCGGGCTCTGCTGGGAGGCAGCTGACCTGAGAGTGATGGTATTTTCTTTTAACCTGGGTTTTAATACCTAGAGCAATAATATTTTCAGCTGGTTATTGAGGCTGATTAGTGAGTCTTAGGCCTCCATTTGGTTAAATAGAGCTGCCTTCACAGATATATTTTGGGACAGTGCAAATCCAGGGTTCTGCATGGGATTGAGTTATCCCAAGAGGTGGTCTGGGCCTTGCAAAGCAGTCTGGGTAACTTCCCAGGGTGCCAGACCACTAGGCAGGGTGTCCAGGGCAGCGGACACTGGGTGCTTCTCTCCTCACTCTGGAAAAAGGGTGGTCAATGGTGCTGTAGCCTCAGCCCCCAGCCCTGTCGCTTGCTAACTCTGCTGGGTTTGAACTGGTCGTATTTGGTTTCTGAGAGCTTCCATTTCTCTCTCTGTAAACTGGGAATCGTAATGCCTGCCTTGCAGGGTGAGTCTCTAATCTACTCCGTATGGTGTGGCGGGGTGTGCTCGCATGTGTATCAGTTTTGGGGGATTCCTGGAGAGCATAGAGGGAGGAAACAGCAGGAAGAAAGAGCTACCTTCTCTCCTTAAATGGTCTCAAGACATCGTTAATCTAATCAAACCATCAAGAAGTGACCGGTCCCACAAGGCTCATACTAATGGTGAGCAGGCACTGGCCTTTGGAGAGACAGGTGCGGAGGCGGGGGCCCAGCCGAAGTCAAGAGGCCTGCATTTCCGTGCTGGCTCTGCTGTGGGCAGCTGTGTGACCTTAGACCAGTCCTGCGCTTCCCTGAGCCTCAGTGTCCGGCTCTGTCCAGTGAGTGGTTGGGTTCCTTCCCGAACCACCATCCCATCGTCCTGGGATTCAGATGGTCGTAGTGTCAATGCTGCTTCTTCCTTGGAGAAAACTGTGGAGTCTTGATTCTCCTTTAAAAGAGAAATGGCAATAAAAGGAAACTCGCTCGCTTTGGATGGAAATGTTCCTGGCTGCCTCTGTGGGCATTCCAAGTGCTGTCTGCACTTCCCCTTTTCCGGGAGGGTCTTGCAGGATGGCCTGGGGACAAACTGGCCCCTGGACACGGGTTGAGAGGTCGCCTTGAACCAAGCCGAAGGAGTGAGGCATCTGACCCCACAGTGAGACAGAGGAGGAAGGCATTTCGGTCGCTTTGTGCTGATGTCATTTCTTTTGAAATAGCTATGCATTCGGACCGAGACTGATGAATTCCCTTGTGGAAGTGAGAAAGGCAAGCTTACCCAGGCTTCTTCTTAAGTCCAGATCTTTCTTGCACTTGGCAAGGGCATCAGGTGCTGGTGAAGGGGCCCCTCTTGGGTCAAGCAGAATGGAAAGGCCCGCCTTCCCGAGGGCTCACTTCTTTAGAACCAGGTCCGGCTGGCTCAGTCCGCGGTCTGGAGTCCCAAATTCCCCAGTGTTGTTGGGAAAGAGCTCCGGGCTTGGCAATCCAAGTCCCAGCCCTGCCACCTCCCCTCAAAGACCCCCACCCTGCTCTCCACATGTGGATGAGGGGGTGTAATGGGAGCCCCTGCCGCCCTCCCACGTCACCACCTGGGCTCTTTTGAGGTTCAGACAAGAGCGTCTGAAAAATCTCTGCATGTTCACTCTGTGGGCTGAAAAGCTGTAAGAGGTAAGACATCCATATGGCTGTTTTCTCTTGCAGGGTGTGATAATAAGAAGGTAATCAGTATGGCAACTGTTAATTGAGTATGTATTATGTGGCCCGCTCTGGGCTAAGAGCTTCGATATGCTCTAGCTGCACAGTGCTCTCTCCATGTGCGTTTTACAGAGGTTAAGATAATTGTCTGAGGTCAGGCAGCTTGTAACCTGCTTGACCTAAGGCAGCCTCTCGGGGTGGGCCTTTCAGTTTGGCGGCTTGTTATTTCCCAGTGACTTCCTTTGGTTTATCTATGCCGGTGGTTCTCAGCCCCAGCTTCCTGGCATCTCAGCCCCAGCTTCCTGGCATCTCAACCTGGATGCCCAGCCCTCGTCGCCAGAAGGTCTGACCTGGTGTGGGGCGGGGTGGGGCCCGAGCACTGGCGTTTGCCCCCAGGGATTCTGATGGGCAGCCGGAGGAAAGCCACTGTCCTAAGCACGCATCCACAAAGGTGCAGAGTGGGCTAGATGGGGTGTCAGGTCTTCTGCCCCCTCTGGGCCTCAGTACCCTGCCCTGTCGGAGGAGGGGATGGGTCAGGTTACCTCCAGGGTGTCTTCTCCAGGAACCTCGAAAGTTCTGCAATTATAAGGAGCTTATAAGCAAATCTATTGTTCTTTTCCTTCTTCTCTTTTAGGCAGAATATGAAGTTACTCCAGATGAAAAACTGGGAGAAAAAGGGAAGGAAATTATGACCAAGTACCTCACCCCAAAGGTAAGAGGCCCCCCAGGCCTCAGCAGGAGGAGTGGGAGGCCTCGTGCAGGAACATGGGCTCCCAGAACTGTGTCCCACTCTGCGGGCAGCTGGGAAGCACCGGGCTGGTGGCTGCCGTCAGGCTGCAGAGATCCAGAATTCTCATCCTCCCCAGAGTGCCCACGCGTGGCAGGGCTCAGATGGGCCGTCCAGGCCAGGCCATCAGGGGTGGTTGTGAGGGGTTGGTGTGGCACAGAAGGGGTCGGGGGTAATGGGAGGGAAAGAGGGTGGTGGAGGCCGCGTCGACCGAGGCGATGTCAGTGGAACTGTAACAGAACGCAGAGTGCTCTGAAGTAGGTTCGCTGAAGGTGAGGGGCCACGCTGACCCCACCTCAGGAGCGCCCCCTTGTGGCTGAAGGAAGACAGGCAGCAACACTGCCCTTTCCACCCCTGCCACCCTCCTGTCTCCAGGGTCCTGGTGGCCTTGCTTCCCTGGAACTTGTGTCTTCTTACCCCACCTTGACAGATAAATGTGTTCTCCATCCATGTCACAGAGCCTGGCCTGGGAGCCTGGGGTTCTAATCCCAGCTCTTCTACCCACGCAGTCATGCTCCCTCACTGGGCCTCCGTTTCCCTTTCTTAAAAATGGCCCTGCCCGGCCCACCTCCTGGAGGCCCTGAAAGCCTGAGATGAGGCCTGCATGCCAACAGCTTTGCATGTGTCCTTCATCCCCTTGGGCCAGCGGTGGTTTCGTCCTCACCCAGGACCTGGACCCGGTGGGCTCCAGCCCCCCAGGACAGGTGCTCCTCAGGCCCTAGGCTGCTGGTGCATTGAAGTTTTCATAGCCTGTGTGATGGGGCCCTGGCTGTCCATCCATCCACACACAGTGCGGCCGGGGTGTCAACACACAGGCCTGTAGGTCAGGAGACAGCCCCACCCCTACCTTGCCATGAAACCCGGTCTTCCCCTGCCCGGCCTCCGTGTTCTTGCTGTTAAAGGATGAGGCTTGACCAGATGATCTCAGAGGGTCCCTGCAGACCGGGCGATCACAGACTGTCTGCACCAAGCCCACACTGAGGGAATGACAGGCGATTCACAACAGGAACCCAACAATGGGAAGCGCGAGGTGGGAGGTGCTTCTCAGCAGGGAGAGATATGTGTGGCCAGTGAGACATAGAGACTCCCAGGAAGTGACATTTAGCCCCTGAAGAAAGGCAGCTCCTGACCCACCTAAGAGTATTAATCAGTTGATCTTTAATTAGCTTGATTCAAAAGGCCCTGCCGGCCTGCCACCAGGAGGGTGCCAGCCCCCTCGGCCTGTGTCCATTGGTGAGCACACTAAGCAGGAGGCACTGAAACTCAGTTGCACAGGCAGACTTCCGCCCAGGACGCAGGTAGCCTTGTGGACAAAAGGAATCCAGGTCACAGGCTGCAGCTCCTCCAGCAACAGCTGGGCTGCCGAAAGCCTGCAGCCTCTTATGAAGGCATCCAGGTGACACGGGGGTTTAAATCCACAGTAGCCCCTGCACCCCAGGGGGCTAAGAATGACAGCTCACTGGCTGAGTGCCTATAGGGAGCTAGACACTGCCTAGATGCTCTTGCAATGCTTCTACCCTCCCAGAGATGAGAGACAGAAAGCCCTGCTCATAGGTGGTGGCACGGCCTGGGAGGGAGGAGCCTGCTACAGGGCACAGCTGGTGGAACCTTCGGCCGCCCTCGGCAAAGGCAGTTTCCACAGTGGCTCAGCATTGCCCACCCAGCTCTGCATCTGCACCCCTTTGGGGCTGCCTCCTTGCTTGGGTCCTCTCCAGGCAACGGCCACTGCATGAGTTGAGGACCTATTCTGTGCTGTCTCACTTAGTCCTTGTGTCACCTCGTGATGGGAGTCTGTTGCCTCCACTGTGAAGACGAGGATGGGGAGGCTCAGGAGGGACTGTCACTGTCCCAGGTCACACAGCTGGGACTGGGCCCCACTTGGGGTGACCCAGGAGCCCTGTGTCCCATGTAGTCCCTCACCCCCTAGCTGCTCTCACTGCCCGCTCCCTGCTTGTCTGCCAGCCTTGCTGATATCTGCGAGGATGAAGTGGTTCTCTGCCTGTCCAAGGGCTGCAGTGGGGCTGCTTCTCTCTCTCCCTGCCTTGGACCACCTCATCTAGAAGTCTCTGCTCACGGACCCCCAGCCCAGGCCCTCCAGACCTCTGTGCCCCGGCTTAGTGCTCTGGGAGGAGGGGAGGAGGGGAGGAGGGGCCCGCCTCCTCGTCAGCTCAGACAGTTTTACAAGTGCCTCGGAGCCTGCCAACACTTTTTCTTGAAGTGCTCCTCAGTTTTTAAATTTAAACCATACCATATGTTATGGCCCAGGGGCCTGGGGGAGGTGGTCGAAGTGGTCCCGTGGGCCGACTGTTTTCCTACAATAAATCTGGCACTGCCTTCCCAGCCCTTCCTGTGGCCGTGCTCTCAGGAGCCTGTTTTACTTCTCAGTCCTGCAAACACCCCAGGTGCTGGGGAGCAAGGGGCTGGCAGAGGGGCTGAGCAAGTGGCCAAGGCCCCAGCATTGGCTGAGGCCTTGGGACAGCCCCCAGAGCCATTGTCCCCAAGCCCAGATTGTTCGTACCTTGGGCCCTCTCAAGATGCAGCTCAGGTGACTCGGCTCCAAGGGCCATTTTCCAAAGGGCAGACCCTAGAAAACTGGCCTTTGAGAGGCTCTGGGAAAAAAACCCCATGCGGTCCATCATGTGCACGGAACATGGCATGCCGCCCCCCCTTGTGAGGACTCGCCTGGCCTGGGAGCACAGTGAAGACTCAGAGGCCCCGCAGTGAAGAGCTTTGTTCAGCTGCCAACAAAAGACTTCCTGGACTTACGTGGCCATAAAACCTTTTCTCAAACTCCACATCCTGCAGAATGCTTCTCGGACTGCAGTGCGCACCCCGGGGTCTTCCCATGGGCCTCCTTCGGCTCCAGGTTCTTCCTCTGTGACCTCCCCCAGCCCCACCCTGGGCTCGGTCATGCCCTTTCCCCACCTCATCTGCACCCCGTCGTCTTTGTTCAGGCTGTTCCCTGCGAGGTCCTTCGTCTGCAGGCGTGGCCCCTACACCGTGTCTCTCTCTGTCCCTGCTGGGCCTCACACCCCCGGCTGCACAGAGCCTCCCTGCCTCTGGTCAGAGGCCTGTGGTCCCGCCTGGGTGGTTTCTGAGAGTGGTGCTCTGGTGAGCTTCTTCAGGTCTGGGTGGTCAGCACTTGTGTGGTTTGGTGGTGGCTTCTGAGGAGCCCGCCTTGGGTGGCAGCATATCAACAGATCAGTTGAATGCGGTGTGACCGCAGCAGCAGTGGAACTGTGTGGAGGGAGGTGGGGAGGGGGCTCGTGAGACGCTGTCCCTAGACCAGCCTTGGAGGGTGAGCCAGGGAGGCTTCTGGGAGGTGACACGGCTGGATCCAATCTTTAGATGATGAGGAAGAGAAGGAGGAAGCCATGTACAATTGAAAGGAAAGGAGAAGGACCTCTCATGGGCAACGGTTAGAGTTCTCACCTGGGGACATCCCCCCACCCCACCCCCACCAGGGGATGTCCCATTTGGCAGTGTCTGGAGATATTTTTGATTGACACATTTGGGCGGATGTACTACTGATATCTAATGGACACAGGCCAGGGACACTGCTGAACACCTGGTAATGCACAGGGTGGCCCCACAGCAAAGAATGATCTGGCCCCAAATGGCAGCAGTGCTGAGGCTGAGAAACTCACTACAGAGGTGGGAAAGGTGCAGGGTGGTCAGTTGGGTCAGTTGTGGACCGTCATGGCTGTCATCTGACGGTCACCTCCCTCGTCTGTGCTTTCAAAACCAGGCTGTCGAACGAGGAAACCATTCAGACCTGAACGCCCGCTGTGGGGTTGCGAGAGGCCAAGGAGGAGTCCAGAGAGCCCACAGTTACAGAGGGCTGGCCAGAGAGGCTGGGCTCATTAAAAGGCAGTGCACTAGTCAGCCCTGGCCTGGGTGGCTCAGTTAGTTGGAGCATTGTCCCATAACCAAAAGGTTGTGGGTTCAATTCCTAGCCAGGGCACAACCTAGGTTGCGGGTTTGATTCCCCGTCCAGGTGTGTATGGGAGGCAACCAGTCAATGTTTCTCCCTCACATTGATGTTTTCTTTCTCTCCCTTCCTCTGTCTCTAAGAGCAATGGAAAAGTATCCTTGGGTGAGGATTAAAAAAACCTAAAAGGCAGTGCATTAGTCAGGATGATTGATGCTTAGCAGCCGCAACAAACAGACCCACATCTCGGGGGCTTCACACGTTGGAGATGTCCTTCTTTCTTATGCACAATCCGACTGGGTTGTCAACTCTCTGGGTGAAGACCTGAGGTCCTGGCTGCTTTTGTGGCTCCACCATCTTGAAGCTGTTGTCCCACGGTCACCAGCAAAGGGGAAGAGAAGGGTGATGGAGGCACATGAGCCTTGGCCCGGAGTGACATGTCACTTCCTCTCCCAGTCCACTGGCCAACAAGGGAGGCTGGGGGACTCGGGGAAGTGCACAAAGTGTCACCTCCTCCCTGTGTTCTCAGCCCTGCAAGCTGAAAACACTGTCCGTGTGGCAGGCTGGTCTCAGGGCTGGTGAGACAGCCGTGAGTGTGGCGTGTCTTAGAGACAGTCTCAGACTTGTCACCTCCAAGAGGCTGCCTGCCCAGGGACCCCTGACAGAAGCAGACATGCATGCTGGGCTCTAGAGATCTGGGTGCTCACCTGCCAGGTACCTGCAGCTCAGAAGTGATACAGGCGGCAGGTGTGCAGGGGCAGGGTTGCTCCGAGCTGGGAAATTACTGATAATAATAATGAGATCCTGAAAACGGTATTGTACACTATAATCATCCATCACCACAGACTTCATTTTTAACACACTAGCTTAGTGGAAAGATAGTTCACATACCATAAAACCCACCCTTTGCAGTTTAATGGTTTGTGAAATGCTTGGTGTGGTGCAGCCACCACCGTTGTCTGATTCCAGGACATGTTGTCGGCCCCGACAGAAACCCTGCGCCTGTTAGCAGCCGCCCTCCGCTCCCCTCTCCTACCAGCTGCTGGCAACCACTCATGTACTTCTGCTTCTGTGGGTTTGCCTGTTCCGGACGTGGCAGACAAACAGAATCGTACAACGCCTGGACCTGTGTGGCTACGTAGGTTGCCCAGCACGTCTGCAGGGTCCACCCATGCCATAGCGCGCATCAGCACTTCGTTGTGGCCGAGTAATACTCCACTGTGCGGGTAGACCACATTTTGTCTGTCTTCTCGTCGGCTGGCAGGCACTCGGGCTCTTTCCACTTCCTGGCTGTTGGGAACAACACTGCTACAGACATTCATGTACCAGTGCTTGTGTGGGCATGTTTTCATCTCCGCTGAGGACATGCTCAGTAGTGAGACTGAGGCTCAGGTGGCAGTGGTGTTTAATCCTTTGGGGACCTGCCAGACCGCTCAAAGTGGCAGCACCGTTTGGTCCCACCCACAGTGTGGGAAGGGTCCAGTGTCTCTGCCTCCTCCTCAGCACGTGATTCACCTTCTGTCTCTTTTGCTTTATCCACCCTGGTGGGTGTGAAGCCGTGTGGTTTTGATTCTCATTTCCCTACTGGCTGATGACGTCAAGTACCTTTGCAGGTGCCTGTTGGCCGTTTATATGTCTTCTGTGGAGAAATGTCTGTTCAAATCCTTTGCCCATTTTTAAATTGGATTTTTTATCTTAGTGTTGAATTTTAGGGGTTCTTTGTAAGTTCTGGATACAGGTTCCTTACCAGGTATATACAATTTTCACCTCTTTTCTGCCATTCTGTGGGCTTCTTTCTTTGTTGGTGGTGTCCTTTGAAGCATAAAGATTTTAGAATTTTAAGAACCTCAGACTCATTGTTGTGACTTGTTTTTACTTGGTCTTATCTGTCCTTGTAAGATGGCCTCAGTTGGGGGGGGGCAAGGTGCATATGAGGACAAGGTAAACAATCGTAGTGCACGTGAGGCCCATGAATCTGTCTTCCTCAGGAGAACCGCAGCCCAGTCGCCTGTTGGAAATAGTTGGGCCAGACCTGGTCCTTCAGGAACATTCCAGCCCTTCTCCTCCTTGACGTGACGACGTTCTTGAGGCCCTCTCTGTCCAGCACCGCCGTGGCATCTCCCACACCTGCTCTTCCATCTTCCCAGCAAATCCCCAAGATGGGCATCAATGTCCCCATTTTATAGATCAGGCAGCTGAGGTTGGGGAAGGGAAGAGGCTGGCTTAGAATCCTGAAGGCAGGCTTATGTGGAGCCCCTGGGCACCCTGCTTTGGCCTCACTGCTGCTGTGGTACATTTTAATAAGGCCCAGGACCAACTGAGGCAGGTCTCCAGCTTTGAGCTGCCCCACCCCATCCCTGGGGCCTGGCAGGTGGTACCAGTGGAGCCGAGGGCGGCTCAGACCTGGTGGAGGGCACTGCCGCCAGGCCTTGCGTGGGTTTCTCCTGATGGCAACGTAGACAGGTGTGTCGGAGCAGGCTTCTGACAGGAAGCCCATGTTCTGTGCGGGATGCCAGCAGTGCCCCAGGCAGGCATCCCCTGGAGAGCATTTCTTGCTGGAGGTCCATTGGCAGGATATTGTTCTCTGGGCCTTCCACAGATGCGCGCCTCTTTGTTTCTGTAACAATGATCGGGTAAGGCGGGGAAGTCTGTCCTTGTTTGGGGGAAATTACCCATCAGCCCAAGTTCCTGCACAAAAGAAATTTACCCCTAGTGCTTGTTTGGCTCTCTGGAAAACATCCACCTTTTAACAAGTAAAGAGTTTGAATGAAAGGAAATAATAATCACTCTAAGTTCCCCTTCCTTCGGACTCCGGTGCACAGAGTCGCTGCACTGGTCCGTCCCCTTCCTCACCCAGGTAGCGGCACAGGGCTGAGACAGCCCAGGCAGGCCGGCCTCTCAGTGGGGGACAATTCCCAGGCCTCTGGGACGGTCAGCAGCTTCAGTCCCTGTTCTCAGTTTCACATGGCAGTTCTGCCGCTTCCCGGCTGTGCATCCTTGGAGCCCCAGCTTGTCCCTCTGCACACTGGGATGGTGACAGCAGTGTTCGCAGGGGCTCGTGGCCTTCAGTCACTCTCAAGACACCTTCACAGTGAAGTCTTTGCTGTAACTGCATGTGGTCCCTTACGATGATTTGTGTGACAGTTTTCTTTAGATCAACCTGTCTTCTAACTGAAAATAAAATGAGTTTGAAAAGGAAACTGGGCATCAGGAACATATCTGGAAAACCAGTGTTGATTTGTCACCCATAAAGGTGACTGGAAAAATTGATACTGAATCCTAGCCAGACACTCTTTTGCCTGCCTAAGGCTCTGAGCCCGAAGCCTCCTCTCTCTGTTTGAAGGGAGGTTAGCGAGAATTAGACACGTCAGCAGGACGGTGGCTCCACACTGTGACTGTCTTCTCGAGGCCCGGAGGCTTGAAGAATTCAAAAGGGCCTGCCTTTTTCACTGAGTGACTCAGTGTTATTTCACTGTGTCCCTGTACCTCAAAAGACCCCCTCATCATCTTTGGAAAATGCTGGGCTACCTACCTATCTTCTTCCCAGCCATGATGCGTTTTAGAAATGATGGTTAGTTGGAAGACAGTATGACCTAGAACCAAGAGCCCTGGACTGGGAGTCCGGCTTGTCCCCTGATCTCCCTTTCTGGGGGTCTGTGGCCTTGAGGGAGCTGACGTAGAGTCTGCCGCACCATCTGACCAAGTTTGTCTCCAGGGCAACCTAGGGCACCAGACATGAGCTGGGCCTCTTTCTCTTCCATTTTTGGGAGCAGCAGAGAGGAAATCAAAACAAATAAGACCACATTTGGGCTCACTGGCTGTCCTGGGGGAAGACAGGAGAGAGCTAGCATTTACTGAGCAACTACTGCAAGCCTGGAGCTTCATGGTTTCTGTTTCACTGGGTTCTCATGACAACCAGCTGAAACGATAAGAAATGGGGGCCCAAAGAGGTTCAGTAATTGCCCAAGAACACCCAGCTGGGGCCAGCTTCAGGAGCTGAACCCCAGCTTGTCCTCTCCCCTGCCCCGCACAGCCGGGTGCCTCCTCTTCCTGGGCGCTG
Organism: Macrotus californicus; assembly: GCA_007922815.1. NCBI lineage: Eukaryota > Metazoa > Chordata > Mammalia > Chiroptera > Phyllostomidae > Macrotus > Macrotus californicus. Next base: position 32,070 of record VMDR010000451.1, on the reverse strand, counting down.
GGCAGGGTGAGGAGGTTGGTGGGCCAGATGCTATCTGGGAGGCCCCTCCCACTCCAAGCACCTTTGACAATGACAAAACCTGCAGCCCCGGGACCAGCTCTCACTCTTCTCAAACGTTAATCGGATCAGCCTCGCCAGTGCTTCCTGGAGGAGCAGACTCGAGAGGACAGGTGGGCCGAACTGAGGACATACATGTCAGCCTGTCCCTCCTGGCCCCTGCTCGGCTCCTGGCCCTGAACCCGGGCACCAGCATCCACTCTGTGCTGTGTCCTTAGCATCTGCTCCTGTCACAGTCTTCCCACACAGCATGTTAAGCGACCATGTAATTGTCCTTCAAATGACATACTCTATTTTCTCCCCAACCTTTCCTGGAAAACAAATTCTCTTTCCCTGAAGCCTGATGTTTTTTCAGCTCCTGATGTTCTCAAGACTGACGCGCCAGCTGGGGCTCCTCACAGCAGGCCCGAGTGTGCCCGTCTGGGTCCCTTTTCCTTTCTCTCGACCTTCTAGGTCAGAAAATTGGACGTTCCTTTGATGCTGGCTCAGCCAGCTCTGGCTTTGACCCCTGTTCCCATGTGTGTATAGTATTTCCTGCCCAGAGTTCCTCCCCTCACAGTGGGCAGAGACAGAGGAATCAGCAGAAGGCTTCCTGGGGACGCCCCTATCCCCAAGCTCTGCCTTAGGTGGGCAGTGGGCCTGGTCTCTGTGTGGCCTGTGTTGGACCGCCTCCCTGTGTGGCCTGGCAGGTGGGCCTTGGGCAGAGAATTGGCTTCATGGAGGAGGGCAGTTGGTTGAATTCCTTGGATTTTAGGAGATTCCTGCCCCTCCTTCACTCCCCATGGAATGAAATCCTCACTGCAGAAAAATCTTCCAAGGCCAAGATATTTCCAACACAGTTTCAAGTGAAGCCGCTTTGGAAGCCATGGCATGAGAGGGTGTCCTGGAAGACAGAGTCGGCTTGCCGCACTCTGCCTCTCACGCACAAGGAATGAGGGGCACTCCCCACCTGGGGCGCCCTGCACCCCGGCCCTTCGGATCTGAGCTGCACTTGAGAATTACCTGCGTGGGGCTGCACCGACTCAGAGAAGAGCTGCCTGCAACCCGCTCGCCAGGGAAAAGCCCGCTTATGCGGGTCCCCGGGAGCAGCTGCAGCCTGTGTAAACAGCGTGTCACCCCCCTCGTGCTCTGTGGGCCCGCGGGCCGTGACCGGGGATTACCGAATTGACGGAGCCCGGCTGGCCCCCACTCCATCTCCAGGCACATTTCATTTTTGTTAATTATCGCTTTTTGCTTTTGACGTAGAGTCAAGGTCTGGGTCAGGTCTGCTGGTGTATTTTCCTTTCTTTCTCATTAAAGTTGCCCAGCCCTCAGGGCCCCTCGCTAAATTCTGCCAGTGTTTGAAAACATCCCCTCACTTCCAGACGCCTAAAAATCCTCCATCCTGATTTCTGTGAAGCCACTTGAACAGCAAAGGAAACAAGGGTCAAGACCCTTGAAGCCCCCCGGCTGCCTTTCCCTTCTCGGAGGGTTTTTGTTATTTCTCAAGGGCTGCATTCTCCACCCTGCTGACCCAGCAACCAGGACACCTTATGACCTAGGGTGGCCAGTCAGCAGTGGCACCACAGGGAAGGGCTGGAACCCCCTTGCTCAGGTCTTCTGGCCTCACAGCCCCCCACTCTGTGATGTCTGTGAGCCCGTGGTGTGTTCAGGGTCCTCAGAGCCATCATAAGTCCTGCTGCCTTACATTTGGCCAGAGAAATGTCAGTGTGCCACGGGCCTTCTCAGAGCACTTCCCAGTGTGCAAGCACCGAGGGCTGAAGGAAGGAGGGGTCCTTCTCGTTACCTAGCCGAATTCTCTGTGTCCACTGTGGCCACCACACTCAGGCTCCCTCAGTCCCCATCAGCCTTGAACTCCTGCCATTGGCCAAGTGAGTGGGTCCATGAGGTCCCTGGGCTGGAGCTCATGACCTGGACACGCAGGGAACCTGTGTGGTTGGCAGACTGGATCAGCCCAACCCCAGCTGGAGAAGCGACAGGCCTCTGGCCTTCTGACTGGCCACAGTGGAAGCGCCACCTGCAGCTCTGCTTGCAGAGACAGCTCCTGTGCCTTGCACTGTCTTCCTGGCCTAGCAGAGTAACCAGCTATCCCCAGGGTCACCCCCAAATTGGCTCATGAGATCGTTGCCCAAAGTGTTAGGGAGATTGCCTGGTGGTGGCGTGTATCTACTTTGTAATGGGATTGTGGGGCTTACAGAGGCCCCACAGTGTCGGGGTGTCGGCCTTCCTCACCTTCCCCTGCCCCCATGAGAAGCCCCAAGAGCCCGCTCGTGAGCCCCTCAGACTCCAGTCTGGCTATTCATTGCAGAAAGATCAAGGCGCCAGTTAGGCTCCTGAAGATGTGGTGGGAGTCGGCCAGGAGGGAGACTCCTGGGTGTCCCTCTGGAGAAGGGCCCTTTTGAGGGAGTGCTGTCGGAGATGAGGGAAGATGCAGGTTTTGTGGGGGCTGAAGCTTAGGTAGCTTGGGGAGTGTCCTCTTTAAGAAGAAGAACAGAACATTAGGTACACAAGTGAGTGTTTCTTGAGAATGGCAAAGAAACGCCAACAATGATGGGAGCCTGGAGACCCAGGCCCTTTCCTGGGAGAGCTCACTGTGCCTGACACGTGGCTTCTCCTCCCACTCTGTCACTCCCAGGGCTGCAGGCCAAGGACCCTAAAAAAGCTTAAGCTTCCTCTGCTTCAGGGTGTCGCTCCTGTTGGAGACTGCACCCCAGTGAGAAGCAAGGAGCAGCACCTTCCCTTAGAACTTACAAGGGACACGGTGAGTTCCTGAGGGGGGAGCTTGTCATTTTTCTGGCTTCTACCCCAAGGCCCTCTGGCCACCAGCTACCTGTCCAGCCATGTGTCCCTGCCCAGTAGAGCTGTGTCAGGCATGGTGCTTGGCCGAGCAGCCTACCCACTGGGCTGACCACGCAGACACTGGGGAGGAGCTGAGGGTGCTTCGGCCGAGAGCTTCAGGGTACGGACGTCAGGCCCCGAGTGGAGGGGACGATGACCCCGTGGCATGTCCCTTGTGAGCATCTGTCTGGGCTGATTTATGTTTCCCCAGTGACCAGGAATACAAAACCCTGCCTTATGTTTCCCTTTGGTCCTGTTCTTGTTTGGGGCTTGTGTCTGCTGCCTGGCCATGTACAGACAGGAACTGGCCCAGACGCGCACGGCAGTGGCTTCACCACATGGCACTGACGGTTTTGACTAGGAAGGTGGGAGACCGGAGCCCTGTTCCTGTCAGGCATACCTCGAGTCAGCCCGCGAGTGGGGACACGCCGTCTGTCCGAGACTGCCGCTCGGCAGCTCTCCTTTGTCTCCCGGCTGTGATTGTACAAGCAGGTTTCCTTTCCCCCGGGGATGTAGGGTTGGAATGGCCCCCCCCACCCCCCACCGCCTCTCGGCCCTGCGCTCTTCACCCAGTTGCTGCCCCTGGAGCCAGGGGAGCTGGGCTGAGTGAGTTGACGGAACTCAGAACCTGCCAACAGGAGGGTGGGGAGAGAAAACTGAGGAGAGAGGGAGCCCCTGGTGGCATGGGTAGTGTTTGGAGGGTCCTCCTGGTCACCTGGCCCGACTCCTGATATCACAGGTGGTGGCTTAGTCTGGATTCTTGGCAGCAAATGGCAGACACTTAATCCGGCCTCCCAAACAAAGGAGGAACTTACTGGAAGGGCGGGGCTGTGATTCAGTGAAACTGAGGGAGGCAAGGCTGTATCTGGGTGGAGGAACCCCTGGCACCAGGACACTTCTCCCAAGGTCAGCTCCAGGTTTTCCTCCAGCTGGCCACCCCCAAGTTCCCAGCACAGTTTCTGCCTGAGACAGGCACTCCAACCAGCTGTAACTAAGAAAGTCCCCAAGAACTCTGATTGGCCCAGTGGTCACGCAGGCAGCAGGTAGACCAGATGACCTCATGAAGGTGCTCCTGATGGACAGGCCCCCTAGCTCTCTACCTTCCTCTCTCCTGCTGTGAGTGTGCATGTGGGCACACACTTATTCCACAAACACACTGAACACCTACTATGTGCCAGCAACATCATCAGCTCCTTTCAGCGAAGCAGAGTGGGGCAGTTGCAGGGATGGGAGCCAGGCCATCCTGGATCCGGACCTTAGGTCCACCGTCTCCCCTTCCGTCTATGGGTCTATGTGGGGAGTGTGAGCCGACGTCCAAGCGCCGTGCTAGGCTCTGCTGAGATAGGAATGAGCGACGTGCCTGCCCTTCGGAGGGCCTGCTGAGGCTATCTCCATGTCTGGGACCCCGAAACAAGCCCCACCTTGCGGCATCATTCTGAGGGCGGTGGAAGTTCAGTGCTGTGAGAAGGCGTGTGTCAAGGGCCCCATGACTGTTGGACTCCCACAGCTGGAGCCTGCTTCCCACCCCCACCCTCACCCACGGCCAGGCCCTGGCAGCTCTGCGTGCAGAGCCTCCCACCGCTGGCGTGGGTCCCCTCGTGCAGGGTCAGTGGGTGGTAGGGGTGTAGTTGTGGGCGCGCCCCTCCCCTATTCCTGTTCTGGGAGGAAAATGGGGGTGCCCCCCAGAGAAAGAGCTGCCTCCATCCTGCTACAAGCAGGGTGGCAACCCCCTAGGCAGCCCCTTGTTTGGAAGGGAGGGGAAACCCTGGCGCCTCTTTCTTCCAGAGTGTGTTGCCTCTCCCCGGCTCAGCTTTTCCTGAAAGCCCAGTCTGTCCACACTGGGAAATTGCAAATAGCTTACGTGGGAATGTCAGCTGCCCACATATGAAAATATACACATCATTAAGGCCTAAGTGCTTGCGTCTGGAGATAGGGCGGACAGTCCCCTGGGCTGACCTTTTGTTCACTGGTGGAACCAGTGCTGATGAGCGCCGAGTCCTCGGTGGGATGTGCTTCTGTCTTGAAGTGAAGCATATGCTGGCCATCAGCCTGTGTGTGCGTGTGTGAGTGGGGACGCTGATGGCACTGTCCACACAGCCGTCGCCAAGACAGGCAGCATCCGCTGAACCTCACTCTTCAGCCCCTGTGGGCCGCCATGAAGGGCTCACTCCCCATAGCCAAAGTCACATCCCCTGCCACGGTCTGAGAAGGACTATAGAGGTCTTGGAGGACATGATGATGTTCGGGGCTAAGGTTTTCTGACCAGACTGCCTGGGATTGAATCCGGTTTTCTGCTCCCATGCTAGCTGTGTGACCTCGAGCAAGTTACTTAACTTTTCTGAGCCTGTTTCTGCATCTGTAAAACAGGGGTTACTAATAATAAAGCCGACCCTGAGAGAATGAAAAAGCATGACCTTTGTCAGGCTCCAAGGATTTAACATACAGTAGATAACTCAGGAAAGGGCAGCGACCATGATGAGGACAGTCGTCCTGGGGGCTGGGGGGGACGGTCCTGCCTGCTCAGAGACTTGTCTTGGATGAGGTTGTGTTGTGGGTCCTGAAGCCTGGGTGGGACTTGGACCTGCCGTGGTGGGGCGGGAAGGGTTCCTTCCAAGGAACAAGCAAGGGCCCTGTGGCTGGAGAGCCAGAGCTTGTCCAGGGACAGCGAGTGTGCCATTCAAGCCTCAGCAAGCAGAGGCCAAGGAGGGGCGGGGCGAGTGGGGAAGGGAGTTGGGGCCAGGCCTTGGCAGTGGAGACCAGCAGTATTGCATGGTGCCGAACAGCTCCCTCGGAGGCCATCGTGTCAGCGCAAGAACAAGTGGCACAGAGACCTATGGGGGCCTGCTGACCAGTCCCGTGAGAGTAGAGAATTCTAGAAACCAGGCAGTGAGGTGGGCATGGAGAGGAGGGGCTGGGGGAGAGATACCAGGGCCAGGACTGCTGTCATCTGTGAAGTGGGGACAAGCTGGTTTGAGTAGGGCCAACGAGGCCAGTGGCCTCCTGCAGAGCTGGCTCAGGACCCTGGTTTAGAGCCCTTCCAGCTCAGAACCACTGCCCCCTCTGAGGCCTTCCCTGGGGCCTCTGGGTGTTGATCTGGTTCCTCCATGGGCCAGCAGTGTGGCCGTGGAGGAGTCCCTTCCCTCTGTGGTCTTTTCTGTCAGTTCCCCGTCTGTGCCACAAGTCCCCCGAGCTGGGCCCTGAGGGGTCTTCCCAGGAGAGCCCTCTGCAATCTCCACCTGATGCCCCATCATGGTCCTGAATCTCAGAACAAGCAGAGGCTGCATGTTTCCAGAAGGCTGTGAGGGGGCACCCGGGCTGCTGGCTTCGGGAGCATTGACGGCTGCTGAGGAGTGGGGGTGGTCCTGAAGAGCCCGTCGTGCGTGCCTCCAGCCCTGGGTGCCTCCAAGGATGCAGCCACATGCTGTCCATCCCATTTCCACCCTGACATCTTGAAACGACAGTTTGAGGCCAGGAGAGGCTTTGGGAACCAGGTCCTCAGACCTGAGGTCTCTCACGGATGCAGGAAATGATGTGCCCTCCTCCTGACAGTCATCACGGTGCAGAGGGGACAGCCTTGCTCGGGGAGAGGAGGTGATGACCGGGCCCTGGCGATGCCACCCTCGGGCCGATTGTCTGGAGGAGTCCTGTTCACTCTGAGCAGCCACCCTGTGGCTCGCTGCTCCGGCCAGCCTCTAGGCCTTGGCCCAGGCCATCCCCTCCACCTGGGTATGTCCAACCTGCCTCTCAAGGTCCAGCTCTCATTTTCCCTCTCCAGGGCTCCCTCCCAATGGATCTCTCATTTTTTTCTGAGTTGTTATTGCAAAGGCTGCACTCCGAAGGTCTGAGATGAGTCACTAGGTTATTATTCCCCCTGTGCCACCTGGTCTTAGAGGCCTGGGGAGCTGGTCTGCCTGCGGGGTGTCTGAGTGAAGCCCTGGAGCAAGGGGCTCAACAGCGCCACCTTGTGGACTGACTGCCTATCCACCCGGCCGGTGCAGGCAGAGCCCACCGAGGGTGGGTGTTGGAGCATCTGAGGGAGGCAGAGCCTTGGGTGTGGTGGGTAATGGGCATATACTTCCTGGATTGACTACTGAGTAAAGCACCCATGGGTGTCTTCATGCCCAGACTGGGCCCATGCCTTCCCACCGCCACCCCTCCCTCTCCAGCATGCTCAGCACCTGAGATGCCCCAGACTGACCTTCGGGTTAAGCACAGAGAAGGCCCTTGAGAGGCTGCACTTAGGACCTGGGATGGGTAAAGCTTGAGCAGTTGCAGCACCAGGGGGTGCTGGGGCGGTGTTAGCCTTTAGTAGGTGATCTCTGTTAGCCCGCAAGTCACCCCAGGCCACATGCACGGCTCACCCCAGACCCATCACATGCAAATGCAGCTCCAGGACTAGTCCTTAGCTCTTCTGTCCAACTGGGCTGCTGCCCACCCCCCACTCTTTCCTCTTCAGCCCTCCCAAGGCCCTGGGCATCGAATCCTCACTGGTCATGAGGACTGTGTCTGAATATTGTGGAAGTCTCCCTTCTGGTGGAGCAGAGGATGAGAGGTCTGGCTGAGGCCACACATCACAGTGTAGAGTCACGGGCAGTGCAGGCAGCGTGAGGACCTGAGAACTTAGCAGGGGGATGGGGAAGAGGGGCTTAGAGAGCAGTGAAGGTGGAAAGACCACCAAGCCCCCTTCATCCACCTCGGGCTGCCCAACATACGTGCCAAGCGGCATGAAGGGCTCTTCTCAGCGCACGTTGGGGCCCAGAACACCCGTGCAGCCTCCTCTCTGGCATACATCTCAGGGAGAGCAGAGTGGGTCTGGAGCATCAGGTAAGAAGGAGCCTGGATTCTGAGGGGGGTTACAGACTGATTTGCACGAGTCTCCGAGTTGTGTCTGTCCTACCAGCAGAACCTGCTGGTGGCATGGCTCCACCCACATGTGCCCCTAGTTCCTCTGGTGCAGGAGATGGATTCAAGGTCAATTTCTCACTCTGTGGCGGTAGGGCAGGGAGCAGGTTCCTCCCCCTCTGGGTGAGGGGGCCTTCTATCTAGAAGCATAGATTCATGGAGTGGATAAAGCACACCCAAGCTTTAATGCTATCTGTTCCACCATGCCCCTGCCCCCCATCTCCGGGGGAAGAAATGGGGAGGAAGGAGACTTAGCCAAAGAGGGGACAAGGTACAGATTCCCTTGTTCTAGATGTGACTTCAGGGGCACACAGGTGTCCCTGCAGCCTCCAGCTCCTCCAGGAAGATACCTTTGACACTGAGGAGGACACCCATCCATCCTGCCCTCCCTGACCCTCAGCTTCAGCCTGGAGGGACAGAGCCACCTTGCTGCCTGGCCATAGCTCCCCTGTGCTCCCGAGCCCTCGGCACAGTGAGGTGACGCTGCTGTTCAGAGCCTGCCCTTCCCCAGCCCACCTTTCAGGCCCCCGGGGGCCAGAAGGACTGTCTTGCTGGAAAGAGATCTGAGACATGGAATTCTGTCTTTAAGGCACCCCCATTGCGGGAAGGCCAGGGCGATCCTGCCTGATGGTCTCCCTCTGAAACTCACTTCCTGGCCCAGAGGGGAAGGACCAGGCACCCTCTGATTCCATTAGCAAATGGCCCTGAAATGCCCCTTTGGGCAGTGGCCCCCCTCGCCCTCCTGGCAGGGTTCAATTTCTGACTTAAGCTGGCCAACAGCTTCTTACTCCCTCCTTTCTGGCAAAGGTGCCCTCCCCTGGAGTCACTTGAAAGGGGCTTTGGTTGGAATCCCTTAATCTCTTCATGTTGAGCCAAAGACTGTTTAAACCCGTGGTGGTTAAACTGGACACGTTATTACCTGCTCATTAACTCCGTTAAGGCTATGACCCATGGGCAATGGCCGCCAGGCCGTCCCGCTGGCCAGTGCCAGAGACTGGCAGTAGTGTGGCTGAGCAGGCAGCCCAGGTGGCTGTCCTGGCCTATAGGTGGGAGGGCCCGTCAGCGGTGGAAGGCCTGATCCCACCCTCCACAAAGCCTTTCCCAGATGACTCCAGCCTGGTAAAACTGCCCCCTTCTCTGAGCCCAGTGGCTTTTTACCCTGAGCTGTGCCATCTCCCATACAAGCTCTGCCTGCCTCTGCTAGAGGGCCTCAGGGTGTCCTGGTCAGCCCCAGGGCGCACGCCACACCTCCTGGGAGGAGGGGGGTGGGGCACAGGTGGCCCAGCCAGCCCACCACCTCCAACAAGACTCATTCCCGACCCACCCAACGTGGGTCACCTTTGGCAAATGACTTCAGCTTTCTGCACCTCGGTCTCCTCATCCGTGAAGGCATTTCTCACAGAGTTTGTCCGGGGTTGGCCTCAGTAAAGGCAAACCATTGTCATCTATTATATCATTTCTGTTGGCTTTAAACGCTGGATCTATAAAGAGATTTCATCTGGACAAGGAGAAAAGAGCCTTGCTGTTAAAGAAAAGTGCGAGAACCACAGAGTTCCAAGCAACTCGTTTTACACATTGCCACGTACAGCCAAGAAAAGAGGAAGGACTTCCCTGTTAGGGTCTCACCTTGTCTCCTGTCTGTCTTACTGCAGAAAAAATGTGTTGCGGTCAAGGGCCACACAGGGTTCACCTTTTAACAGCCCCCCGCCCCATCCAGTCCCCCTCACACTGTGCCCAGCACCAGGCTGGGCCTCCTGTGGGTGCGGGTGTGTCCTCCCTGGGTGAAATCCAGTGACTAAGTGGCAGCCCACCCACCCGCGTATCTGTTTGGTCTTTGCTGACGCACCCCGGGTCCAGTCATTGTCCTGTCCTGTTAACGAACATACAGCAGGCACCAGTTCTGGGCCGGCCACCGTGCCCTGCGCACCAAGGCAGCCACAGCAGCTCAGCTCGGCTCTCCTCCTGAAGCGAATTTGCCTGTGGCCTCAGGGCTTGCTCTGATATGCCACTGTTCTCATATTCTGGAGTTCCTGCTCCCCAGTAGACTCAGCTGCCAGAATTCCCGGGAAAGTTCCCCAAGTCTTAGAAGCAAAAACAAAAACAAAAAACCCCAACCATCAATTGCTGAGTCTTGAAGGACGTGCAGGGCCTCTCTGGAGCAGCTCCTTCCTGTTACAGGGCGGGAGATGGAGGCCCAGAACAGCCAAGGGCAGGGGTCGGGCCAGAGCTGGGGGCTCCAGCTGCTCAGTTGAGCATCTTCTCTGCAGAAGGAGCAGCAAGTAGCCCCAGAAGCCAGCAGTCTGCTGGTTGCTCTTCTGTGGTCTCATTACGTTGTCAGTGTGGGGATGGAGGGGTGGCCCAGGCAGAGTGGATGGAGGCGGGAGGGAGCCACCCCCACCCAGGACTGGCAATGGCAGCCATATGGGAGATGCTCTGAGACGTGTGATGTGACTGGCTCTGTCTGCACTGTGTGTATGTATGGGTGGCATTTTCCATCATGGTGGCAACCCCCACACCTGAGACCTCCCACACCCAGGGGCTGGGAGGGCCCAGGTCAGGAGAGAACCTGCAGAGAGGGCAGGGCCTGGGAGGGGAAGGAAGAAAGGGGGAATGTGGGCATTCAGAACAGGGGGGAATAGAAAAGAAGCCACTGGTTTCACTCACCAGGGCCACACCAGATGGCTTCGCCTCCACCCTCAGGGTCAGTGCCACGCCCCCCACCCCCCACCCCCCACCCCCATGCCAGACACCACCCAGTGGGCTTAGCAGAACAGTCAGCCCCACGGTCACATGACAGTAGCTGGGAAGAGAGAGCAAGTCTTTCAGATTTCAGCATCTTCGGGAAGGATGCATCTACACCCCACCTTCCTGAGGCCACTCCTGGCAGCTTTCTTCGTTATTCCCGTAATTTATTGAAAACCCACCGCGGCCCAGCTGGTAGAGGGAGCCTGGTGGAGGGAAGGGATGGGGTGGGAGGGCTGCTGCTCCTGGGGAGGGTGAAAAAACACGGAGCTGTCATTCCAGCTTGAAGTGTTCAGGCCAGGCAGCTTAAGCGAGGAGAACCAAGTGCCAGGGTGACATTTATTGCACACTCTCTACTGCGTGCCAGGGTCTGGGCCAAAGGCTGGACCTAAAGTTTTCACTGATTTGTTCTGGGAGAAACTACTGTTTCTGGTCATCTTCCTGACAACCGAGGCTGAACAGCCAAAACCAAGGTCCCCTAGCCACAAGCAGCAGGTGTGGGACTCGAACCCCAGGACCAATGCCAAAGCCACACATCACATAGCTGCTGAGCCCCTCCCCCAGCTGCTGTGTCGTCCTGTTCACTTGCCCTCCTACCCCTTCCAGACCCTTTTGTATATGACCTTGAGACTCTGCCCTCAGAGTGGCTGGGGGACAGCTCAGAGTGGCTGGGGGGCATCAGCAAGCTCAGGGGGCTCTCTGAGGACCTGGATGTCAGTGCACAGCTTCTTCTGCCAGGGTCTCACACCCGCTTCGGTTCTGGCCACAGGCCCAGGACATGGGCGTCATCCTTGACGCTCTGCAAACGAGGGCAGTAATGCTCAAAGGAGCTGTGTGACCTCCCTGGGGTCACACCAGCTGAAGGTGGCAGAGCAGAAATCTGACCTGAAGTCTGGGCCCGTTCACCACCTCCCTGCCCAGCCACCGCCCTGCACCTCCTGACACTGTGCAGGCGGCCCAGGGCCAGGCGTGGGCAGGAGGGGAAGGCGCACCCACGCCCAGCACCTGTGGATGGCCCTGGATGCCCTGCCCCTCCCCCTCACTGACCACCTCCTCTTCTCTTCTTCCCTCCAGTCCCCAGTTTTCATCGCCCAGGTTGGCCGGGACCTGGTCTCCCAGACGGAGGAAAAGCTCCTTCAGAGGCCCTGCAAAGAACTCTTTTCTGTCTGTGCACAGTAAGTGCTACGGCAGCCTGCCCTCCAGCCCCCGCAGGCCAGCCTCCCTCCCTCCCAGGCCGGGGTGTCGGGCCCCTCCGCCCCTCTGGCAGCCACACAGCTGCCCAGACGGGGCTGCTTCCAGCTTCTACCTGGAGCACTGGGCACCGGGGGCAGGTCTTCAGGGCCCAGGGCCGAGCCAAGCCACCCAGATGTCTGTGTGCTCCTTAGGAAGGGAAAAAGATACCAGGGGCTGCGTCCAAGGAAAACATCTGCTTCAAAGGGTGTTGAAAGCAGTGGCTCTCCAGGCTGTTGAGACTGAGGAATGTGCAAAAATTTGACCCGGTCTGGGTGGTTTGGAAATCCCTCCCAGGCCCCCCAACCCCACTGCTACCACCCCGAGCGGGTGGCGCTGCTGCAGGAGGGAGCTGCAGGCTGCCTTCTCGGCCACACCCCATTACCTCTGCAGGCCATGCTGTGGCCCTCCTGGGCAGGAGACCAACCGGGGGCTGTGGTGCCAGCTGTGTACCAATTAAGACCCCACCCACCCCCTCACACACGCCACAAAGACATAACATGCACACATTCATACGCCCACACGTGCCACGCCCCATAAGCTGACACGTGCATGCACATAGACGTGCCTGCGTGCCGAGAGGCGTCCTGTGTACCCTGTTAGCCTCTGACCCACAGACATCAGTTGGGCATCTGCCGTGTCCGGCACCATGCTAGGTGCTGGGGAGACCCTCGTGAGCAGGAGCCCAGGCCCAGCTTTCCCAAGCTTGCTGCCAGGTCAGGAGGGCAAGAGAGCCAGCAGCCCCATGTGCTGGGAGTGTGACACTGGCCAGACACTCCGGGAGGCCAGCTGGGGGCCCAGCCCTGTTCAGGGCTGAGCAGGGACCCCTGCAGCAGAAACAGACCTGGTGGCTGCCCTCCTGGAGGTGGCCAAGGGTCAGGCCTGACACTGGGGGAGGTCCCTGGGCTGTTCCCAAGGGAGTGGCCATCCTGGCCCCCATGCCAGCCCTGGTTTTTAGGTTTGGCAAGACTCAGCCCCCAGCCTGCCCCAACTCTGCATGTTCCCTGCCTTCCTCAGGACCCAAGTGCCCGGGCCAGATTGGTTTGCATTCCACTTTTCAAAATGAAGAAGCCCACCCCAACCTGTAGCCAGGCTCAGATCCCCCCCCAGGTCCGGCCTGGGGCCAGGCCCACAGCAGGTGGCCCGTAAATTCTGCTGCGGGGATAAAAATCTGGTGGCTTTGCTGGTCCTGGACCAGACCCAGAGCTGGGGCCTCAGGGGCCACGTCCCCACACTACCCCCCACCACCCACTATCTCGGAGTCCCTACCTCTCCCCTGTACCCAGTTAAGTTGCCTCTGTTGTCATTTCGGCTCCTGTCCCTTCTGCAGATGTCCTTGACCCCTGCCTTCCCAGATCCTGGGGTCATTTATTTAGTGTTGGCTGTTTACTGTTGTAAAGTCCCAGTCATGATCATGAGGCGATCTGCACGCTCACTGGTGCACCCAGGCCTGGGGTGTGCCCAGGGCCGGAACTCAGTACCTGGAGTGGGTCGGCCAGGCCATCTCAAACAACCTTCTGGAAGGATGGGGCCTCCAGGCCCTGTGTGTGTGCTGCTGGGTGTGGCCTGCCCGTCCGCCTCGGGACCAGGATGATGAAGTGTCCCTCTCTGCGTTCTCTCCGAGCCAGGTCCGTGCACGACTACCTGAGTGGGGAGCCCTTCCGCGAGTACCTGGACAGCATGTATTTTGATCGCTTCCTCCAGTGGAAGTGGCTGGAAAGGTGAGTGCCCCAGCCCTCCCCGCCTGCCCGTGTGTGCCAGGGTGCCTATCGGGGTGGGAGCCAGGCTTTCACCTGCAAAGTCACGTAAAAGCCAGTTACCTCCCTGGGCCAATGGTCCAGATAAAAGCCACTGCCTTCTCCTGTGAACTGAATTCTTGTGTTTCCTAGAAGTGCTCTGTGCTCATGGACATGTGCTCACACACACCCTCGCCCGCTCGCACACACAAACGCACGGCAGCTTGGCATCTTGCTCTGTTTGTTCTTGGGAATCTCCTCTGCCAGCAAATGGGGGGCTGCTGTCTTCTCCGAGCAAGCAGGGCACCCTTGTTTAACCCAGCCCCTCCTGATGGACCGGTTCTGTGCACAGCCTTTCCTATGCAACGGAAGGCTCTGTCCGTGTGTCTTTACTTTTACAAGTACAGCTGTAGAAATTCCCAGCAGAGGAATTTCGGGGTCAAAAAGCCCCGGTTTTAAACTGTGAGGAACTGCCAAGTTGCCCTCCCAAGCAGCAGGCCCCAGGGTCCAGCCCTGCCTGCGCCCCAGGGCCTGCTTCCCCTCGGCATCGGCATGCTGTTCACGCGGTTTCCTGTTCTGCATCAAGCTTTCTTGTTCTTACCTTTTCATCTTTGCTAATGGATGAGACTGAGTGCGTTTCCATGTTTTATTTGCTGCCTCATTCTCTGCACACTCTCCCACATGCACGTCGGTGAGTGGGCCGGGCTGACGTGACTGACGAGGAAGGAGAGATATAGACGGGGTATGATGTGGCTGGCCTCGTCACCCAGCAGGCCAGAGGTGCAGCCAAGGAGCCCTGGCCCCGCACCCCCAGCTCCATGCTCTGCTCACCACAGTGGTTCAGGGCGTGTGGGGTGGGGGTACCCATGGTACATCCCTGCCGGGCTGAGCTGGGAGGCATGGGTGGGAGCGTCCCCGTCCTCAGCCCAGAGTGCCCTGTGACCCGAGGCCTGGTGCTCGTGGCCCTCTGGCACGCTGTAGTTCTGGAGCGAGGAGCCCGCCTGACCCTGTGTGTGTGCTCACACCTGTGCTGGCCAAGTGCCCTACCGATGTTCAGGCCTCCACACGACAGGAACCCTCTAGAAGCTCCATCCACGGCCCTTCCTCGCACACTTCGGGAAGCTCAGAGGAGAAGCAGCCTGCCCGCCAGCCACTGGAGGACATTTCTTTTCTCCACCCCACCCAGTGGGGTGACAAAGCGCAGTGGGGAGGCCTTCTCTGCTGGCCCCCTGCCCCCGCATGCATGGCTGCTGCAGGAGAGACCGAGGAGCCAAGAGCCGGGCCAGGCACGTGCTGGGGGCAGGGAGCCCACAGCCTGGGACTGAGTCCCAGTTCAGCCTCTTCCCGAGGGGCCTCTGGAGGGGGCTGCTCACCTCCTCTGTCAGTGGGGTCATTATAATGCCAGCCTCATCGGCCAGGGCTGAAGACAAGATGAGATCAGCACATGTTCAGGACACGCCAGCCATTTGGCCCCTGGAGGTAAACTGCTGGACACAGCTGTGGTCGCCACCGGGATCGCCAGCATCAGAGCAGCTGTCCCGTTCACAAGTCTGGTATTGGAAGGGGCACCTGACCCTAAGGAGGTTCAGTCCTGGTTCTGGTGACCACAGGGCAGCGGTGGGAGGTGTTCATCAAGCCCCACTCCCCACCCCAGAGCCCTGGGCTGTGTAACACGTGACCCCAGTTTGCTCCCACTTTCCCTGGCGTTGCAGTGTGGGGTCAGGACACCAAATGTGGGCTCCATCGCAGGCTGCCTGGACTCCAATTCCAACCCCAGCACTTACCAGCCATGACCTTGGGCGACTCATTTTACCTCAAAGCCTAAGAGTTCTCACCTGCAGAAAGGAGACAGACATACTCTCACCTCTCAAGGCTGGTGTGAGGTTGATGTGAGCCCACGTACAGGGCGCTTCGAGCAGCGCGAAGTATTACCCCAGAGAGCCCCCAGAGGGGGCCACGTCCCATAGTCCTAGAGTTCTAACGCTGACGTCTGACACACAGCAGCCTTCAGAAAGCCTTTGGATGCAAATGCTGTTTCAATAGCTCCATTTTATCGATGATGCCAGGCTCAGAGAGGTTGATGCATGGGCCCTGGGTCACACAGCAAGAGCTTGGCAAGGCTGGAACCTGAACTCCAGGTCTCACTGAAGTCCTTCACCCTTGGTCCACCCAGCATTCCCGTTCCAATACAGTCCTTTAGCTGCGGCCCCTGACTTTCATTTTTCTTGTCTGCACCAAGCACGTGAGATGGAGAAATGGACTTTTTAAGTCCGAGAAGTGAAGCTCTTTTGCATTAAGTTGTGGAAGCCCGCAGGGCAGGACCCTGGCCTAGAAATGTCCTAAATGACCAACACACTGCGCCTTCTCCCCCTCTTTTTTTTGTCCCTCTGCTACCAAGACTGTGGCCCCTTTGCGCTGTACTGTTGAAATATTAAAGGGTTTTTTTTCCCCTCCCAAGGTTAACCAAGAAATTCCTCAGAAATTGTGTTACACTCACTTCCCCTAGCAGAGGAGTTCCTCGGTCATGTCACTGACTGTTTGTTCTCCATGCGCTGTAAACGGGCCGCCCTGACGCCTTCATGTGGTTTCGAGGGCGGCTGCAGGAAACGCTCCCGCAGCGCGTGGCAGGTTTCTTCAGGGCCCTGGCTGCTCCCGCGCAGGAGAAAGACGCAGAGCGACGGGGAGTCCTGCTGAAGGGCAGCCTCAGACTGCCGACGGGAACTGGGCCCCATTTCCCAAAGAAACACGGGAAGAGAGTTGCAGCACAGGGATCCCAGGCCGCGTGCAGGTGATGCCCAGCGATTTGGGGGCCATCCTGGGAGAGCAGCGGTGTGATTTCTGGCGAAGCTCAAGCTCTCCCCAGGACCCAGCAGCCAGGAGAGTTTCCCTGGAAGATTCCTTCAAGAGCTGCCAGGTGACCAGAGGCTCGCTGTCCTTCTGGAGCTGACCCAGCTCTTTGGCCCAGTTCAGTCTTGCTCCAACCTCCACCCTGGTCAGGACTCTTGGGGTGGGGTGGGGAGAAGCTCAGAGAGAGTCCTGGAGCTCAAGAGCCAGTTTTCACACGGCAGAGCTGCTGCTGTTACCGTTCACTCACCAGTCGACGGGCACTCAGATTGTCTCCCTGTGTCGGCTGTCATGGCCGGTGCTGCTGCGAACCTGGGAGCACAGCGTGGTGCGTGCGCACACGCTGGAATATTATGAAGCCTTTAACAAGAGGGAAACCCTGCCATTCACGACAGCGTGTGTAAGCTGGGAGGACACTTGCGAAGTGAAATAAGCCGGACACAGGAAGACATGCAGCACATGACCTCACTTGTGTGTGGACTCTGAGGCTGGGGGAGGCTGGGGGAGGCTGGGGGAGCGGGGAGGTGCTGGTCAGGGTGCAAAGTGTCCGCCATGTGGGGTGAGTGAGCCCCGGGGCTCTGACGCACAGCGTGGTGATGACAAATACTGTGTTATGTGCTTGAAATGTGCCGAGAGCGTAAGTCTTCAGTGTTCTCACCAGAAAGGGGAGAGAGAGGAGAGAGACCAAGTGATTACAACCTCCTAAACTCCGCTTTTGGCGGAGGGTCCTTCTAGCGTTGGAGCTCTGGGGAAACCAGGGAAGGGACCCTGGTGGGTGGAGAGGCTGGGGGCGTGGCGGTCTGCTGGGCAGGCTGAGATGGCAGGTGTGGGGAGGGCGCTGTCTCTGGTCTCGGGTGAGACTCGGAACCTCTGTGGCTCCAGGTCCCTCCCCTCCCCCTGCTCAGGGATCTCAGCTTCCTGCTGAGTTTAGCCCCCTGATTTGCATATGAGAGCGAGAGGGGAACCACAGGGAAAGTCCCCCAAGCTGCTTTCCCTTGCTTTTTTCAAGCCTTCTGCTTTTCTCCCAGGCTGCAGGGCCCCAAGGGCAGGTGGCCTGGGATTGGAACACCCAGCCCCAGAGTAAGCCCTTGAGGGTCCCTGGGGCATGGAGTTGCACCTGGCACCTGCCCCTTCAAAGCTGCCGTTTGTCTACTGTATATGGGTTATACTTCGTAACCCCAGGATTCTTGCTTTTTTCCAGGCAACCGGTAACCAAAAACACTTTCAGGCAGTACCGAGTCCTGGGGAAAGGGGGCTTCGGGGAGGTGAGTGAACGTCCACATTTTCAGCTGAAAGTTGCCGTGCTCTGGTCCCCTTTTCTGCCCCTTCTGGATCTGCGAAAGGTGTTCCTGGTGTTTGCTGGTCTTGGGCCCCTGGTGCAGAGGAGGGTCCTTTGGGAGAGTCAGGGCTTGGGGAGCAGCCTCGGGCAGGGTTCAAGTCTGGAGGGGAGAAACAGCGCTCCTGGCTGTGTTTGGACTGAGAAGTGAGGGTGTGCTCCCACTGACCAATAGGGAGGCAGGCCTGGTGATTCTCACTTAGAGAAGAGGGAAGCTGTGCTTCAGCGTGGTCAGGTGCCCCGCCAAGGGCCCCCAGGCGATGAGAGGCAGAACTAAGACTGGACCCCAAATGCCCTGTTGCCATTCCTCTGCATTACAGACTCAGAGTTCTGGGGTCTCCCATCACTGACCCCCCAACAAGCATCTTCTAGCTGCAGGTAGTACTTGAAAATGCCCAGGTGGCACCGGTTGCAGCTGGTTGGGAGCTGAGGACAGAACATCGAGTTGTCTCTGAGAGAGGAACAGGGCTTGAGGCCTCAGCTGGTCACCCAAACGCTGTGGACGGCTCGAGCTGCACCTTCCAGAGCTGGGACCCGCCTCTGGGGAGGAGGGGAGAGGGCACTGAAGCAGGATCTCAAGGCAAGGGCCCGGGGTCAGCCGCGGCTCCCAGGCCAGGCACGGCAGGCTCTGGCTCCGGCTCCGGCTCCAGTTCCATCAGTTCCCAAGCCACAGCCCAGCGTCCTAGCCAGGGCGGAGCTCCGGACAGGCCTCACATGTCCCACACCCTTGGCTTCTCCCTTGCATTGCAGGTCTGTGCCTGCCAGGTTCGGGCCACGGGTAAGATGTACGCCTGCAAGCGCTTGGAGAAGAAGAGGATCAAAAAGAGGAAAGGCGAGTCCATGGCCCTCAACGAGAAACAGATCCTGGAGAAGGTCAACAGTCGCTTCGTGGTAAGTGTTCAGGGCCTAGTGACAGGCCGCCTGCTGGTGACCGGGCCTTCTGTCCCTCGGGAAGCGGGTGGTGCTCCAGTGTGGTAGCTCCCTCCACCCCCCACCCAGGAAGATGGAATGCAGAGAGGGGAACGCCTACAGAAAGGCAACTAGACCCCAAGTCACCTCCATGCCAAGGCCCCTCGGGGCCAATGGTGGTCGACTTCATCTCATCACTGGGCTAGCCGGGTTCTCCTCTGGGTGGGACCAAGGCCTCTGTTCTGTAGGACCACCTTGTAAACTCCTTGGTGGACAAAGAAGCTCCCACCCCTCGGGGTCCGCTGAGCCACTCCGTTCCCAAAGACCCCCGCAGGCTGGCTTCTTCGGGGGGACACCCCAGGGTCAAGGACACCCTGACCCCATGCGCGTCCCTGCGCTTCTCCATCCTCGCTGCGATCTGCACAGTGACAGTCACCCCCACTCACGGGAGCCGCCAACAGCCCAGACTGATCTGTCACTCACACAGTCCAGTCGGTGGGGCCGCCCTCCACCTCACCGCCACCCCAGCTGGAGACCTGGAGGTGTGCGCCCAGGGGTACGCCCCTCACCGCCGCCCTCAGCCCGTTGGCCAGACTAGTCCCTGCGAGGGACAAGCCAGCTGTGGGGAGCGTGGGGTCAGCTCTCGGTACCCCTGCCGCGGGTCCCTGTAAAAACAAAGTGCGTGTAAGGTGAAGGTTCTGGCAGCGGAGGACGCAGAGTGGGAACGGAGGGCTCCTGTCTGAGCAGCTACTCCACCGTGCTCGACTCACTGTTTTTAGCCCACGGCATCTTACCAGACCTCTCATGCCGCAGTAGTTTTCCCCTGAAAATACTGGTTTTTTAAAAATATCCAGACCTGTAGCTGCACCCTTCGCTTGGTAGACAAGGAAGAGAGAAACCCTCACTCGTGCAGCCGGCCCCCACCGATAGAGGGCGGCCCTGGCTTGGAGCCGCTGCGCGTGAGGCTGCGGCCATCCTCGCTCACCCGTGGCGGGTTTCTGTGACTGTGTCCCCAGGCCGGATTCCTTGGCGGAGGGACTGCTGTGGCAAGAGGGTGTGTGCACCTCCCCTTTGGTAGCTGTCCCGAAACGGCTCTCCATGAAGGTCGCCCCCTAAACTCCCACCAGCTGTGTGTGAGGACAAGATGTGCCATCATCAGCCTAGTGCTTCTGTCATTCCCCAGAGAGGGGTGACTTTACTAGGGGACACTCCAAGGGGACAGAACTGTGCTTCGCTGGGTCTCATCCCAGGCTGTCCCCACTGCCAGCCACACCCAGGGTGATGGTGACACGTGGGAGGCGGTGGTTGAGGCCAGCACCAGCCGTCATTTTGGCGGTGGGCCTTTTTGAGTCCAGAACCTTCCTCTGTGCCATCAGGCCCCTTCAATAGGGACCACTGGTCACCGCCTCCACACTGGCCATGGAGCCCTCAGGGGCGGTGCTGGCTCTTTTGGAGGTTTAGTGATGGTGGGTCCTACTCAGGGAAAGGGTTGGAGTGTCACATCTTCGAGGGCCTGGACCTTCCTCTACTGTGCCCTGTCCTCTGCCCCTAGTGGGGCGTTCCCACAGTGGTACCCTCGGGATCCTTCCTCGCAGTCACCTGGACAGGTGTGGGGCTGGAGGCAGTGGTGGCTGTTGCCAGAGCACAGTTCCCAGAGCTCTGTCACTCTCAGTGCCATTCTGTCTCCTTCCTCGGAATAATCCTTTGTTCCCGGTGCTTGTACCCGAGGGTTATGGCACAGCCTGGCCCCAGCCCAGCCCACATGACCAGACTGCATTTGTGCCAGCGCTGAGCGGAGACCCAGCCCTGCCCCTTCTCCTGCTGCCCCATGGGCCCCTCCATGGATCCTTGGGTGGCAGGTCTCCACCAGCGAAGGACTGGATCCTCTCTGTTGATGGTCCCTCTCACCAGGCGTGTCCTGCATGCGAGAGTCTCGGCCAAGTTGTGTTCTGCTTGGCGAAGCCCCTCTGGCCACCTGCCCAGCCCCCTGCCAGCGTCCCTATACTAGCGATGCCCGGAGAGCACATGTGGCCCTGCTGTGCCCAACCAGGCACCACAGTGATGAGGTTTCAACCAGCTGACACACACACTTGCTTTTGTGGTGTAAACGCAGAGGTGCCTTCCTGGCAGGATCCCTGAAAGAGCAGGCGGCCAGCCCACTCCTCCCCCTTTTGCCTCCCCACCTGAAACCACCAGATTGGAAGGTGTGAGTCCTTCAGCAGCTAAGAGGGGCAGCGGACGGGGCACTCTGAGTCTGTCCAGATTGGAGGCCAGCAGGCGTGAAGCTGCTGCAGCTCCCCTAGCCCAGTGCCCCCCCACCCCAGCTTCAAGGACCCTGAGGAGGAAGGGCGGAAGTGGAGGGTGGTCGCAGCACCTCACCTCGGCACTGCCCTGTGCTCCCAGGTCAACCTGGCTTATGCCTACGAGACCAAGGATGCACTGTGCTTGGTTCTGACCATCATGAATGGGGGCGACCTGAAGTTCCACATCTACAACATGGGGAACCCTGGCTTCGAGGAGGAGCGAGCCTTGTTCTATGCAGCTGAGATCCTGTGTGGCTTGGAAGACCTGCACCTTGAGAACACTGTCTACAGGTGAGTCTGCATGGGTGGGGGCCCATCCCTTCCCTGGGAACAGGCCTGGTTGCTGCTTTTGAGGGTGAGGGTGCTTGAGTCGGACAGACTCCTGCCCTGAAACTGAGTGATGGGGGTAGGCTGCTTAGGGGGCCCAGACGTCCTGGTCCCCGGTCCCCTCCCGGCCAGTGCCCGGGGTCGCTCAGCAGAGCCTGGTTGCCGTGACCTAGACCCTAGGCCTTGGTCCATCCCTCACTGCCCAGTTTTACAGGACCAGGATTCAGACTCTTTGAGTGGCGGCCTTCACACTTGTCTCGCAGCCCTCCACAAAGATACTGAGACACTGCGCACTCATACATTTTAAGAAGACTTCTAAAATAGTCTATCATATGTTTAAACAGTGGCTGATATTGATATTTTGAAATTGAACCGTTACTTCGCATTTTTTAAGGTTCCAGTGGAATCTAATTGCTGTAGCCAATTGATTCCCACCATCATTTATCTAAAAAAAAAGCATAAAACTCTTTAATGATGAGGAATTTCCTACCATTTTCTATTCTCGTCCTTCCTCACAAAATGTTATTATATTTTTTTGCCTAAAAGTCTTTCATTGAAATATGTGGCTACATATAAGATTTTTTTAAAAAATTCCCTTTGACCATAAGGCTTTAAGCATTATAGTAATTTCTTCTGTTGAGTTGCCATTATAATTATTACTAGTAGACCCCACTTCTAATGGGACCCTGGGGTTTTTACACCTGGAGCAGGGCACTGTCGGAATTACTCTCTGTCTTTTGGGAGCAGAGCTGTTGAGAAAGGGCAGGTGAGAGGGGAAACCCCAAAGGCAGCCAGAGCATCTTGGTGTTAAAGATCTAGAAATCCACACTCTTGAAAGTGCCGGCAAGTGGGGCTCTCCTGGGCAGCCCCCACAGACCCCCAGGCACACACAGCCCAGTTTGGAGATCTTTGCCACGGAGTTCTTGGTGGAGATTATCCTGGGAGACCAAGAAGGCTTTGAAAACAAGAAGGAGGCCTTGATGTCATGTCCTTCCCTCTAAACCATCTCCTCAGTTGTGCTTTTGTTTGGTTGTCATTCAAGGGAGAAGAGAGTCAGAACAGTTTTCCTAAGGGTTGAAAAGAGCATCCTCCATGTGACTGCCTTTCACTTAGAAAAAAAAGGCGGGGGGCAGCTTTCCAAGTTCAAGGTCAACCACTTGCCATGGCCTCTTGGTGCCCACTGGCCAGTTGGTTTATTGACACACTGGTGCTTGCTCGTCTTTGGAATTGTCAACACATCAAAAGAATGCAAATGAAATAACAACAGCAAAAAAAAAAAGTATTTTGTAATGAATAACTACATACAAACACCAGTGAGCACTGTGTGAGACTGCCCACCGGATTTGGGCACTGAAACCTCGCCCCAGGGACCGCTGCCATCAGTAAATGAAGGAAGCCAGTTGGCTGAGAACCAGCCCTCAGTCCAGAGGCCAGTGTCGTTGCCCAGTGCCTCACCTGAGCTGCATGCCATCCTACTGGCTGGTTGTTTACCCTTGTGGGGCCTTTCCCTGGTAAAACCACCCTTCTGCTGCCTCTCCCCCTGCTGGGAGTGGAGAGGTTCCCTTTGTTAAGAACATGACTGTGTCATCGGAGAGAAGGCAGATATTAGGGACAGGGAGAGCTGGCCACACCTACAGCCGTGCCTTCTGGCTGTGCTCTCTTCCAGACTGTAGCTCAGCTCCTGGGGGGCCCACGCTGAGAGGGTGCTTCTCCTGGTGGTGGCCATCCTCCCCACAATTTCCTATCCCAATTCTACACCTGGTGCCTTGTTCTCAATACCTTCTCTTCCTTTATTCCCAGGCCCGTCTCTGCCCTCAGGGCATCCCAGGGCATCCTGAAACCTCAGGGTCTTCCCAGCCCTAGATGGGTCTGTCACTATCCCAACCAGAGGTATCCTCTACCCTGGGGGCTGTGGACAGGAGCCAGCACCAGCCTTCGCCTAACCTCCTTCCTAGTCACTCCCCAGGGTCAAGAAAATGCCAACTGCAAACAGTGGGAGGAGAGAGATCAGCCCGAGATTGTCTCAGCCTGGATTGCCACAGGCCCCTGGGCTCCACCCAGACTCCAGGGTGCCCATGAATGCCCACACTCACATGCTGCGGTCCTTCCCTTTCAGAGATCTGAAGCCCGAAAATATCCTGTTAGACGATTACGGTAAGTCGGGAAGTGGTGTGGAAGACCCTTTTCCTACTCTGTAGCTGAGGTGAGCATCACAACCCAAAGCAGAGGGCCTCTCAGAGACTCAGGCACTGACCCTGGGCCCACCAGAGGGCAGGGGGCAAGTAGAGGGGAGGACCCACTCTCTGTCCTCAGTCCTGGGAACCCAGAGAAGGCAGTAGGTATGGATGCAGCTCCCACCTGGAGAAGAAGCAGCGTGGCTGGGCAGAGAGAGAGGATGGAGAAGTGAGGAGTGGGGGGCAGTGCAATAGAGTCCAGAATTTCAGAGATGTTGGGCAAATACTGAACTCACACAACTTCTCCAAACCTTGTTTTTATTTTGTATTTTCATTTTTTTAATATTTTATTTATTTATTTTTAGGGAGAGGGGAAGGGAGGGAGAAGGAGAGAGAGAGAGAAATATCAGTGTGTGGTTGCCTCTCGCACACCCTGAACTGGGGACCTGACCTGGCCTACAACCCAGGCAGGTGCCCTGACTGGGAATCAAACTAGCAACCCTTCGGTTCGCAGGCTGGCGCTCAGTCCACTGAGCCACACCAGCCAGGGCACATTTTTCTTGTTTTTAAATGGAAACAATGAGTCCTGCCCTGCCAGCTTCAGTGGGTGGAAGGTGGTGGTGAGGTTCTGACAGGATCGCTCGAGGGGAAATTGCTTTGCCACCACAGCCAGCTACAAATGTGTTAGTCATTGGTGCTGTGCGTCGCCATTGCTCTTTTCTCGAGCGGATGACAAGGACAGCCACAGCACCCTCACAACTGTGTAGCCTCTCACACTCAATGGTGGGGAGTGGCTGGGGGGCGGGGGCCAGGCTGGCATGCCTGTGCCCACTTTACAGGCAACAAGATCAAGGCTCAGAGGAGCCAAGCTGCCAAGGCCACCCAGCAATATCAATAGGGAGCCGAGATCAGAGACCAGGTCCCCTCAGCGCGTTGGTGACCTGGCGATGCTGCCACGTGGAGCAGCAGGCTCCTATCCTGGCTGGTCTCAGACCCATGCCCACCACTGACCTGCATCCCTATGGCTGGACTCTTCATGGCCTCATTGCCCTTTCTGCCTTTGTCAGGGGTCGCTGAGCTAGGGGACACAGCTCCAACTTGGCCAGGGTCCCGCTCCCTGGGCCTTGCTGAGGTCCAGGCTATGAAGGCTCTGGTATCCACAAATGGGGAGTATTCCTCCCTGCAGGGTCAGATGTGGCATGACCCCCCCACCCCTGGGTGGGCCACTGAGCCTGAGTGCTCAGCATGGCATCGTCCCTGCTTTGGGTTCAGTTGGGGATCAGGAGCGCTAATCCGGCGCCATCTCCAAGGCCCTAGACATCTTCCCACCATGTTTCTTGAACAGGAGAAAACAACCTCCAAAGACCATCTGGGTCAGACAGGAAGTTGCTTCCCAAATTGCTTTATAATTTTTCCCCTTAAGCAAATTGTTGCAAAATATCAGGAGAATCTCACATTTTTTCCATGAAGCAATCCCAGAATCGGGCCAAGGCGTTTTAAACTCCGTGACCTCAGCCTTCCAAGAAGCCCATTAGAGCATTTTATGAGGCAGGTCAGCCGACGTCCAGCCAAACGCAGGCGTCCCTTTGCATGTGACACTCTCCTCCTGAAGAGTAATGATTTCCCCATAGCCTCCAACACCTGGGCTCTCCCCAGAACCTGCAGTTGCCCTGCGGTGTTAGATCGGGGCTCCTCTTCATGGGGCAGATGAAAACATAGAGTCCCAGGGCCTTGCCCAGGCGCACATGGTGAGTCTGTGCCCATGCCCAGGGTGGGCCAGCATCAGACAACCACCCCAGCACCCTGCTGACCCTCCGCTTCCCCCTCAGGTCACATCAGGATCTCCGACCTGGGCCTGGCTGTGAAGATCCCCGAGGGAGACCTGATCCGTGGCCGGGTGGGCACCGTCGGCTACATGGGTGAGTGTGGGTGTGGCCTCTCCTGGGACCTCCCTGTTGGGGTCCTGTTCTCTTTGGGTGACTCTAATCAAAAGGAGGAGCTCGGTGGGAGGTGGAAGATCTTAACCAGCCTGGGGAGAGCATTGGGGCCCCAGGGTGTCACTTGACTAAACCAACCTCTCACCTCTCCTTGCCCCCCTCACCTGCCCCAGCTCCTGAGGTCCTGAACAACCAGAGATACGGCCTGAGCCCTGACTACTGGGGTCTGGGCTGCCTCATCTACGAGATGATTGAGGGCCAGTCACCATTCCGAGGTCGCAAGGAGAAGGTGCAGCGGGAGGAGGTGGACCGCCGGGTCCTGGAGACCGAGGAGGTTTACTCCCGCAAGTTCTCCGAGGAGGCCAAGTCCGTCTGCAAAATGGTGAGCTGCAGGCGACCTAGACGCTGTCCTCGGCCTCCCAGCTAAGCAAACTGGCTGAGGAGTGCAGGGCAGGGCACACTAGGGCATGGGCAGGAAAGCCACCAAGCCAGAGGAGCCAGTGCTGCTTGCTATGCCCTGGAGGAAGGCGGCCCCTGACAAAGAGAGGGGACTGAGCTGAACCGCATGGCACCCTCACATCCAGCTTTGTGGGGGAAGCCGGCACAGGGGGGAAGGAAGGTGATCCCAGTGGATCCCCAAGATACAAGGGGAACTTGGGCCAAACTCTTACCCTGGCCTTGGGCCTCCTGCTCCTCCCAGCTCCGCACCCCTGCACACTGGCTTGAAGCAGTGACATTTTCCATCTTTGAACACTTTACACCAAGTTTTATGTCCACTAAATGGAATGCTGGGCACACCCGCATGGTAGCATCTGTGGACAGTGAGATTGTCCCGTCCAGGAAGGCGCACATGGGAGTGACACTCAGGCTGGTGGCTGGGGCCAACCCCTGGGCCACGGCCTTGCCCCTCAGGCCAAGCGGGCCCATGCCTGGCCAGGGGCCCTGTGGGGGAACAGCCACTCTGCTCCTACTCTCAGGCTCCCAAGCCCTGCCATGCCCCTTGGGGCCCTCTTTCCCCAGTGCCCCATGCAGCTGGGCTGGCACCCGTATCACAGGGAGCTGTCCTCTAATCCTGGCCCCCTGGGGACAAGAGGGCTTGAGTGTGCAGCTCTGCACACCCGCGAGCCCACAGACTTCCTCTCCTGGTGCTGCTGTACCCAGAGCAGCCAACGGTCAGTGGTCAGGCTGGACGTCCGCCTCTGAATTGTGTGCCTGAGCGACTGGGCCGGTGTGTAGGGAGGTGTGGGCCCCAGAGCCAATGGAAGGCAGCGGAGCTTCTGTGCCAGCCGCTGCTAAAACCCCGAGGCTGTGCCGTGAGGGGCCCGAGAACCCTCTGGGGTAGTGCCCCCTCCCCAGGGCCCCTCTAGAAGAGACACTGCTTGACCACTTCCTCTCCAGCTTCAGCCTGGTGTCACAGAGCCCTGGAAAGAAAGATTAGGGCTAGATCTGCCATGTGACCACCTCCAAAAAAAGAGGACATCATTCTGTCACTTGCATGTGTGAGAGAAGTGGGGGGAGGGATGCATGCAAACGTCCAAACACACACTCGAATCACGGGACCTGGGGGCCAGCTGTGGCTGGGTGTTTGCCTACACGCCCGGGGCCTCCAAGAGACCAGGTCGTCAGAGCTGTGGACTTGGTCAGGGGAACAGGAGGAGCAAGTCAGCACAAGGCAGGTAAATGGAAATGTGGGTCCCTAGAGGGGCCTGAAAACCCCAGGGTGTGTGTACTGACAGTGCTCGGTTACATCAGGGAGAGAGGTTCTCTCTCCAGTGGACCACAGAGTGAGGTCAGAGCACCACCAGATGTCCCAGGTCAGGGTCGAGGATTCAGAGAATCAGGTCTTGAGAGACCCCCCAACAGGGACATAGATGTGCTAAGAGGACAGAAAGGCACAGGGGCCTCCTCCTTGCTGGTAGACGTCCGCTGTGGCACATTGACTTGAAGGCACCAGAACGGGTGCGCTGCTGTTCCTCTACTGCCCCCTGGTGTTCACAGAGAGAAAGGCGGTTGCCAAGCCTGGGCATCCGGGAAGACCTGTGCTCTTGGGTGCAAAGCGTCAAACCAACGTCCCCTCATCTTTCTTAGCTGGAAGAAGAGCCAGGAGTATTGGGACTCTGGTCTTGGGCTTCTTCTGTGTCCTTCGCCACAGTCCATCTGGTCTGGCAGCCAGGCGTGCCCTGTTCCCTCCAGCGGGCAACTAGCTCAGGACGCAGCCGGGTCAAAGGAGACCATGGAGGCCCCAGGCAGCTCCAGCCCCGCCTGCCTGAGAAGGCCTCCTTGCACACAGCCGGGAAGCTGGTCCCTGGCCCCCAGACCCCGCCCCTCATTCCATCTTGGCTGCCACAAGACCTTTCCCACCATTCCTGGGGTCCAGAAATGCATGTATCTCACTGCCCGGCCCTGGGTCCAGGCTCTAGGCCCAAACCTGAGCACCCTCTTCCTCAGGCCCCTGCTGAGTCCCAGCTCTGGTCCTTCCCCACCCCCTCCAGCTCCCTCCTTCTGGCCCTTCAGCCTCCCTGACCCCCGGGCTCACGGCCAGCTTGCATTCCTCTGAGCCCATGGTGCTGCATCTGTTGCTTTGGTGGGCCCTTTAAGCCTGATTTTACTGAGGCTAGACCATTGCTGTCCTCCCCCCACCCCCCACAGTGGTTTGCACCACAGTTCAAGTGTACAGTGTGCTTGTGAGTAAACGGATGAGAGACCTACAGACAGAGTCCTTTCCCTTTGTAAGTTACCCGTAGCAGAAGGTAACACCGATTCAGCAGGCCTCCATGGGTGCCCACTGGGTGCCCAGCATGCACTGGGGGCCGGGCACGTGGCCACGGGGAGACGCAGGTGGAGCTTGCTCCCCTGGGGGCTCACTGCACACATGCATGCTGTGAATGCCGGGCCACAAAGCCCACAGCAGCTCATGAGGTGGCCCTGAAACAAGGCCTGACAGGGTCAAGCGGTGTCTCTTGGGGTCCCGGGGTGGCACAGGCTGGAGAGGGCTGGAGGATGGACATCTGGGAATCTCAGGGATGCACCTGTGACAGGGAGACAACCACAGGCCCACCCTCCTGGAGGAAGAAAGGCCCATCAGGCATGACCTCATGGGGCTCTGTCTTGTCACAGTTACTCACCAAAGACCCAAAGCAGAGGCTGGGCTGCCGGGAGGAAAGGGCCACAGAGGTCAAGCGACACCCCTTCTTCAGGAACATGAACTTCAAGCGCTTAGAAGCTGGGATGTTGGACCCTCCCTTTGTTCCAGATGTGAGTAGCTTCCCCCATCCCAGACTGAGCCTGTGCCCGGGGTCTCAGCCTTGACTTAGCCAAGCGTCCATTCTGGGCCCAGAGCCGGGGGCCCAGGAGACCTGTGGGCAAGAGGCGGCCTCTGCCCTGCAGTAACTGACCTGTCTCCAGGGCTGGGGGTCCCCTGCATTCATCCTGGAGACATCTCCTCTACGAGGTCCTCATCTTCAGAGCCCCTGGGAGGCCCCCCCATAACTTTCACCTCCCAGAGGACAGGGCCCTGCTGGGCTCACCTCTGAGTCCCGACACAGAGCAGCCCCCAGCATGCCTAGAGTCTGTGAGTCCCGGCACAGAGCAGCCCCCAGCATGCCTAGAGTCTGTGAGTCCCGGCACAGAGCAGCCCCCAGCATGCCTAGAGTCTGTGAGTCCCGGCACAGAGCAGCCCCCAGCATACCTAGAGTCTGTGAGCCCTGGCACAGAGCAGCCCCCAGCATGCCTAGAGTCTGTGAGCCCCGGCACAGAGCAGCCCCCAGCATGCCTAGAGTCTGGTGAGCGAGTGAGACCAGAGATGCAGCAGCAGCTCACAGCGGCCCCACGGCCCAGGTGCTGCTGTGTCCCATTTTGCAGGTGAGGAGACAGGCCTACAGGGATAGGTGACATTTCCAAAGTCCCTACGCACCATAGCGGGGACCCCAGCCCGGGCCTGTCTGGCGGCAGAGCCTGGGTGCTGAGTGCCCCGGTGCCCTGTAATGGGAGAG
Source organism: Macrotus californicus (assembly GCA_007922815.1). NCBI lineage: Eukaryota > Metazoa > Chordata > Mammalia > Chiroptera > Phyllostomidae > Macrotus > Macrotus californicus. The sequence continues at coordinate 2,743 of VMDR010000451.1, read as the reverse complement.
GGGTGGGGGAGGTCCCCCTGGGACATCCTCCATGGCTACATGTTCCTGCAGATGCAGAATCTCTGGCATGTCCTGGCCCAGGGAACCAGCATTCGCTCTCTCTATGGAGGAGTGGGCCAGAGGCCTCACACTGCCAGCCATCATTTAGATGGAGATGACTTTGGAAACATCTCCACCATCCCGATCCTGTGGGCTTTAGGGGAGCAGAGACCACTTGACAGGAGTGGGGATCACCGGAGGGGCTGAGGAGTTTGAGCTTGGAGATGGGGTGCCCTGCGGCCTGTGTGAGGGCAGCAGGGGCCCTGGACACCCTGAACTCACACTCCATGCTGGCCGGGGTCCCGCTGGCAGATCTGAGAGAGGGCAGCACAGGTTGCAGGCTGGGCGGCCACAGGCAGGCCCTCTGCTTCCCCCATCAATACCTCGGACCGGGACCGGAGCTGAGGGCAGGGCCCCTGGTGACCGAGCATTCGCCCTCAGCCCCGGGCCGTGTACTGCAAGGACGTGCTGGACATCGAGCAGTTCTCCACCGTGAAGGGCGTCAACCTGGACCACACGGACGATGACTTCTACTCCAAGTTCTCCACTGGCTCCGTGCCCATCCCCTGGCAGAGCGAGGTGAGCGGGTGGGACAGACACATGGGCTCAGCAGTCCCTGTGGCCTGCTAGGGCATCGTGGGGTGGGGTCAGAAGAGGGAAGACGAGGTGGGACAGACATGGCCAGTCTAGGTGACTCTCCTGGGAAGTCTGGCTGAGAAGGGAGGGAAATGGAGCCGTGGCTGGGAGGCACGCCGGTTTGCCCTGGAGCTGAGCTGCATCAGTGAGCCGGAGACGAAGGGGCAGGGCAGGGGCTGCAGTCGGACTTGTGGGATCCCCAGCCTGGGTGCAGTGAGGAGGGGGCGGCTGTGGACTCAGTGGTGGAGGCTTCTGCTTTCTCAGGGAAAGGGCACCGGGGAAAGGCAGGCGCGGGCGGGAGCCACCTGGGTTTGGGCCCCGATAAGACCCAGGGCGATAGAGGACTTGGTGGGACCCGACTCAGGGCCGGTATGGGTGCAAGGCTCGGCGCCAGGACTCCCTTCCACCTGAGACCACAACCGTAGCCCCTCATGCTCCCTGGTGTATGCTCCGCCCCTGCAGATGATAGAAACGGAGTGCTTTAAGGAGCTGAACGTGTTCGGACCCAACGGTACCCTCCCACCGGACCTGAACAGAAGTCACCCCCCGGAGCCACCAAAGAAAGGGCTGCTCCAGAGAATCTTCAAGCGTCAGGTGAGACCCCGCACACTGTCCTGGCCTCTGCACCGGGGACCAGGTCCTGGCACGCCCGTGGTCCAGACCCGAGCTGCAGCAGTCCGCCTCCGTGGGGGGCTCGGAGACAGGGGTCGGCAGCAGCCTGGAGGGGACCGGCAGCCTGTCTGGAGCCCCTGGCTGAGGGGACCCCCGAGGTGGAAGAGGCAGGGCCAGCCCCAAGTTGACCTTCATCAGGGCCTCCCACCTGGACATTATTGACGTTTGGGGTCGATTCTTTGTGGGTGTCGGGGGGGGGGTGGCCTGTGCGTCCCCTGATACTTAGCGCCTCTCTAGCCTCCACCCGCCAGGAGCACCCCACTCCCTACCTCACTCCTGTGGCAAAATGTCTCCAGACAGTGTCCCCTGGGGGCAACACGCCTGGAGAGAGAAGCGCTGCTGGGCTGGCCCTGGGTCTGCAGGGGAGGACGCAAAAGGCAGGCGAAGCGGAGCCCCTGGCCAGCGGCCCCTGTGTGCAGGCCGGGGCCCCTGGGACGCCTGGGCGGCAGGGCAGGACCCCACAAGGACTGACTGGCTTTCTCTTCCCGCCCACCCCCCCCAGCACCAGAACAATACCAAGAGTTCGCCCAATTCCAAGACCAGTTTTAACCACCACATAAATTCGAACCACGTCAGTTCAAACTCCACCGGAAGCAGCTAGTGGCAGCTTGGCCTTGAAGTCCACGGTGGGACCAGCCTAGACCCTTGTCCTTAGAAGCAGAACTTGTGACCCATGGAGCGTCTGCCCTGGCTGGGCGGACGGAGGAGCCCTCCAGGAGCCAGGGAAGGAAGGAGGCCACAGCCCCTTCCACGCCAAGCCTCCGGGTTCCTCAGAGAGAGTCCCACTCAGGTCTGTGTGCGAAGGTGGCCCCCAAGCCAGGGTGGACCGGATTTGTCTCTGTTGAATATCGCAATAGAAATCCAATCGGATACGACAACTTGCACGTGTTTTAATAGCGTCGTAACTAGAACTGAATTTTGTCTTTATTATTTTTAAAGAAAAGTTTTGTAAATTTCTCTATCGTCTCAGTTTACATTTTGTATATTTGTATTTAAATGAAAGTCAGACTCTGAGGGTGTATATTTTCTGTGCAGCCACTGTTAAGCCATGCGTTTTCAGACATTTTAGGGGGGGTGGGGGGATTTACCCCCCCAAAAAATGTGACCCAAGACTTCCACAGCCTCAAATGAGAAAACGTTTTTATTAAACGTAGAAAATGATTCACGTTTCACCTTTAAAGAACTGGTTGTATCCATCTCTATAACCCCTCCCTTGCATTGATATCTCCCTGTGTTGACCTGCAAGAATCGGAATTAAATGCGCAAAGGCACCCTGGGGACTCCGCCCCAGCCAGAACGCCCTGTGCCGGCCGTGCAACTGCTGGGCCGGCTCCGTCGGGATGTGTCCTTTCCCTTCTGGGAGGTGGCCGAGTGCCGAGCCGGGCGTCTTCAGCAC